>SDGA01000084.1:0-208275 GCA_006232345.1 Galdieria phlegrea | reverse complement strand
TTTTAAAGGTATTGAATACTCGAACTATCCTTCAAAACATGAAATTGAAATATGAACATACTGCTTCAATATGTACATTAATATTCTTCACAGTTACTGAACAGAATTATTCATTCATGCCATCATCAGAAATTGAACATTTGAAGGTAGAGAATTAGCAAAGGGCGGCGTGATGGATTCACAAGACACTGCTTCAGTACGTACTCAACAAAGTTTAAGAAGGCCTAAAGAAATGGTCAGCTTTAGGAACATATTCAAACAAGGCACGGCAGAGATCGATGAGCGATTTAAAGCCACTGGTTGAAGGGTATTCCCCAATCTTAGTCAAGAGTGCGAAAGCAACAACCCTTTCCTCAGTGGTTGGAGAAGAGATAGAGATAGCTGGAGAAACTTTTCAAGTCAACAAGACAGAAACTTTTAAAGAAGTTGCTGAACTGTTGACTCCGAAATTCCTTCCCGGTGACTTTCCTTTAGATATCACTTCATCCGGTATTTCCAGGATTCTCCTTCGACAAGAATTTATTGAAAGATGGAATGGCCAATACGCAGTCTAGGGAACCAAAAAGTTGTTCGATATCCAAAGTGGATTATTCTGTCGGCAGCAAGTGGTTTGGGCAAAAGTATTGACCTGTATCTCGCTGCAGTGTTTGCAAGATATTGTAAGATACCTGTACAATATTTTGGAAATACTTCTGCCATTCTGAGAGACCCACAAGATGATAGCTTTGTGGCACTGCGCTTCTTTGAAAATGTTGTTATTTATGAATGCCGATATTTTGGATAATATTAAGGAATATTTCGTTCCCAGCTCACCGCAGTATTACTTGTTAGAAGGTCTTCCATTGAAGAAAGTAATCTATTTTGCTCTTGTGAAAAGAGACCTTTACCTGTGTAGGGATATTCGAGACACAATGATGCGTTTGTCTCCCGGCAATCTGCTCATACTTGATGAACACAATGCCCTATGGAGAAAACTCTCCAGTGATTCTACACGGTGGCCAACTTTTTTTCAACTTTATAATGATATTCAGATGATGTCTATGGTAAGAAACTGTTTTTGTCTGACATATTCTCAGTATTTACATATATTGTTCTAGAACTCTTGTGGTGTTTTAATTGCAGGCTCACAACATCACATGTTTGAACAGCGTTTGCCTAGTGGCTATCGTGACTGTGTTCGTTATCTTGAGCCGTTAAGTCTCGAAGAATACAATATATGGATAGCACTGCAAGACTATCCTGGGATCTTGAAAAGATATGCTGCAGATGTCCTTGAAGTCACTGGAGCAGTACCTAGAATGATAGCTATAATGGTCTCCCTTGCGAAGGACTATACTAGTGAAGATTTCGGTCCTTTAAAGACTCAATTTACCACAAAGATCTATCCAGAAATGGAGTCAAAACATGATGAATATGTAGAAAGTCTTCCATCTGATTATGGCAAGGAATCGTTTCGACAAGATGTTATATAAACTGTTCATGGACCGCGAGGTCCCCAATATCAATATAGCTAATGGTTCATATCGAGATCGAGGTTTGTTAATTGTAAAGGACGATATGTATTTACAATTCTACAACAGTGTAGCTCGTGATGTGTTGCTGTCTTCTTTCATTGACAGATTTGGTTCGGGAAAGTACATGGAAGACCTTATAAAACGTTTTCGTCAGTCAAAGAGTGACAGAGGTCTTTTATTTGAAGAATTGTTTTTTCTTTGGTTCATTGACGGCAGAAAAGAAGTTTATGCTCCTCTCTGATACGAATCCTAATAAGAATCTGAAGTTATCAAGTCGGAGTTGGGTAAGATTGGATAAAGAGAGATTTGATCCTGCTATATCGAAATTTACTCATTCTTGTTGGATATTGTTATCTGAACAGTATCCTCGATTTGACTATATCTATGTTGATATGGATACTCCTAAATGGCATGTATACTTTATCCAAGTCTCTGTTTCTTCGTTTTATCAGCATAACCGAGGCTCTGCTGCCATTGAGAATGCCTTGGTGTCATCTATAGTACCGGAAGAGAAACAAGAATCCCATGCTCTTTTAGATACAATTGCAACTACTAATCAGGTAGAAGTTGAACAACCTTCTGCTTCACAAAGTCGCAAAGGACGTAAAGAGAAACGCAAGGAAGAAAAAGGACATGGAAACAAAAGCCAATCAGGAAAAACTCAGTTGGCAAGTTTATTGAAAAGAATTTTGGATGAAGAGTTTACTGTTGTTTTAGACAAGGACACCAACAGTCGAATCATAGACTTTCAATTGTTAGATACTCATGGTGTTGATTGTCGAGAGCACGTGTCCATTGTTTATGTTACACCGTTACCATATGAAAAGGCAAAAGGTGTTTCTTCGGTGCCGAAATATGTGGAATTTCTTTGTCGAGAAGGATTTCCCGAAAACTTTCAAATTTTCTTATCTACAGATGACTGAGATACTCGAAAGAAGATATTTTTAGATGACGATTCAGATGATTGTTTATGGCAAGATTGAATATTTTCTGTTGTTTGTCAATGTTGAAGATTGCAATGCCATATGGCTATAGTGCTGATTACTGGTGTACAGGTAAAGACTGGCAGCCACTGACTGGTTGCTTCGCTCTTGTTTCTACTTGAATGTTGTTATGAAAGAATGTTCAAACAGTCTGACTTGAGCATCATAATGTTCGTTTTTTACTGTCGAATGTCTGTTCCTGTGAATAGATCTTTTATTCAGACCACTTTTATTTTCCAAAATGTCAGTTCTCTTCGGACTAGAAATTTCAGATTAGAAATATTGTCTGAGTATCTTAAACAAATAACTGTTTTCAAAATGCCTCAAATTCCGGAAATTGGTAAAGTTTGCACAAATTGATACCAGGAGAAGCATATCACAAACGAATTGCAACCAAGTAGTCCTTCTGTCCCAGTGGGTTTATCGAATATCTTTCTTTATAGAGCATCAGTCTTCTCAAGCTTGGTTATTTTTATGTACTGAAATAATTCAATTTGGAATGAACCTTGGATATAGTCGACATTGTATAACAAGGCAAAATTTACTACTATAAAGTTATTTGAATATGACAGTATGAAATGACAAATATCAAGGTATAATCGTGTATATTAACGTCATCGTTGACAAAGTAACGTTACCATTAATTTCTTTTTATTTATTCTTTGAGTACTCAATTAGCCAAACAACATAAGAAGGGCTCATTAGAAATACAAACAAGTGTGAATGTCTTGTTGCATATACAAATAAAGACAACAGGACTTTTGCCAAATGCGGAAACGTTGGGGATGATTGCTTCCTCAATAGAAGCATTTATTCAACCATATCAACCAATCTTTTAACGCATATAGTCAATGTTGACATGTTAGACATAACTATAAGATATAAGCCAAAGCCTCTTCTCTAAATTTATAAGATCTATAAAGAAATGATATTTCATCAAAAAGTTCTGTAAGGCTCGCCTACATTGGATAACTGTTGTCACTCAATTACTACAACTTTGATTGTCGTATACATAAAACAATGTTAGTGTGGTTTACTCTCCCAACTCCGAAATTTCAGCCCTTTACAATTGAAGAGGGAGGGCCTTGTCTTTTGCATCGAGTGCTTAGTCTCTTGACTATTTATTAGAATCTGGTGGCTTGAATAATAATGACCCATCTGTTGTTTTTGAAATCTAGTATTCAAAAGTTGTACCTTCAAACCGAGTATACAAAATGACAATTCAGTACCAAATCATTTCAGTTTTCAACAATAATATTGAGTAATTGTGTACCTGATTCTTTATATCAGAAAAATTTGAATCCGACAAACATTCAAAATAAACATCAAAAAAAAGCAATTTTTACTTGTGGCCAATAACAGGCACAAACTTGATGTTTATACACAACGTGGTTGGTTAGTCCATTGAATATACGCACCCTCTGTCATATAACGTCAACATTGAAGAGGAAAAAAAGGTTGAATAGTGTTGACTGTGTGATTGATGGCTCCATAAAAAGTACTCTTACAAACACTCTTTATCCATAGTGAGTGAAAATGCTGCTAAAAAGTCACAACAACTTGAGTACACCAAGAGTATCACTTGAGTTTCCAACTTTATTCCAGTGCTAAATACAAGTGTGAAGAACAAATCACAATATTCGAGCAGTATATTGTTTCCATACTTGTACAAGCATTGATGAAACAAAATAACCTCTAAAGTTTTATAAGCAAACCTTGTTAAACAGGTATAGATACCAAAACCAAAATCTCAATGGTATGGTTCTCATCATATCTTGCCAGGAAACCAATTATTTTGGAAACAATATCTTTGTGCTCTAATATCAGTTTTTCATGTGAAGACTTTTCATTTTTTAGTACGATTTTTTTTACACTTGTACATTTTACGTCGAAACTGTATTGTTATTTAGGATGGGCAGACCAAGAATGTCGGTCACTGAAACCAATGACAGCAATGTGTCTTCATTGATTAATGTTGGTGTTTGATGTAACATAGTACAATGTTTGGATAGAATGCAAAAAAATTACCACTACAGTGAAGCTGCATTGCTGGCAGTATCCAGGCAAGTTAATTAAACCGACACAGTTTCTGAAGTTAAGTATCGTTGGACACCTACAGTATTTTCGTCAATTTCTTTTTTTCAAGGTCATTTGCAAAATTGTGTATTACAATAATGTAATATTAATATATACAAATTTTGCGTCTATTGGTTAACCCTGGTGATTAATTGATGTAATCTTCTTAACACTCAATGTTCAATATTGTGTTGAAGATAGTTCAATTTCGAATCCATTTAGAAACTTTAAAAAACTGACACGTTCTGAATCCTTAGCACACATTAGATATATGTGTGTTGCAACAGAAATCAATCGAGTTATGAGTAGCATGTTTGCAAGGCTACTTGGCTACAGTCGCATTTCATTCTTGCAACCAACTACTCAAGTTTTCTTTTGCTGATATTACCCTTAAAACAACCAAAGCATGCGGTGTCAAACCAAATGAAATATTTATCCTATAGCTTAACGATCTGTCTTGTTTGACGCTTAGGAACAGTGTCAACTTCTATGCAGTTATCAGGTCATGTTATAGTACATAGCATTCTAAATTTTGGTTCTCAAGGCCAATGTACAAGTCGTTCATTACCAGTTAAATGTTAGCTAATGTTACTAGATTGATTTTAACAAAACGAACAAGCAAGTTTCCAACGACGAAATAAAAGCTGTCACCTTTGAAAGTTATTTCTTTTGCTGAGTAACATTGCAACACAATACACTACCTACTGTTTATAAGGAGCTTTGGTTCAAAACGAAAAATAATTTTTTAATATCCTTCTGTGTTCAACTAAGGTGGCAAAAAGCAATTCAAAAATGAAAAGCAAATGTGCTTGGCCCTTTTGGTATCGTTTACCAACATGCGATATGATTACACAAATAATAAAACTGGAAAAACCTATATTCTAGGGTGATAAACCAGCAATACCATCGAAGTGCTCTTATATGGTTGCATCTTCTAGTGTAATATCATTTGAGACGTTCGTTTCTCTCTCTATCCTTAATTCAGCTTGAATATTTTTAAAGGGGTCTTTGTAGTGTAGTTTCATTACATGCTTTCTCTAACTGTCTCTTACTGTGAACTAGTCTCAATTCTGCAATTGAAGTTCAGAACACAATGTTTTTAATATTTGAGCGTGCGGTACACCTGTTAATACCAACCACAACTAACAGTATGGTAAGAAAAATGTTGTTGATATCTACACAAGTAGTAGTAGCATATAACTTGAGTATTGAAGAAAGTTACAATAGGCTAAAGGCATAATTTGTTGCCATGTTCACAATGAACGCAGTTTTACCGTACCCAGTCTACAGTTAGCTATTTCTACTTGCCTACATCCTCTCCATAAAATATATGGTTTCTATGTGCTTTCCGAAGATATTTAATTACAATGAGGTAATATTAATATATACTAGTATTACGTGTATTTGCAAAAGATGGTTACAGATGTAACTATTTTTAGTAACATTGAAGTTAGAATTCTCGTAACATAGAAGGTTCCTTTCTGACTCCATATAAACACTGGTAGCAAAATGAAACATTCTAGAATTCTAAGCGTACAACAGATATATACACTTTGCAACAGAACTCAATGGTGTTCTGACTTGTATGTTTCAAAGCAACTTTGCTACAATCGCAGTTCATCCTTTCAAGCAGCTTTTGGAGTGCCCTATGCTATAAATTACTCCAGAACTGTCAAATCATTTGTCGTAAGAAGAAATGAACAATATACCTTATGGTCTGATAACGTCTCTTCTGTGACTTTTGGAAATAATCCTAACTTTTATTTAGTTACATGTTAATGTTATTATATATCCAATTTAAGGCTTGTTTCTGAAAGCAAGTACCGCCTGTTAACTGGCTTCTTCGTTTGCATATTAACAGTTTAATCATCTTTTGATGATAGAAGCGCTATGTAAATTGTTTAAAGAGCAAGTTACACAAAGTTCAGTAGAAAGAAAGTCAATTATTGGATATTAAGTAGGGTCAATGAATCTTCAATTGTTTCTGATAAACAGAACAATGAGACCGTTCAAAACAGATACAAAAAAAGTTGTGTAACAAATAGACTCAAGCATCCTCTGTCCACTTTGTTGTGGTCTGTCCAGGTTGGATTTGAATCTACCAATAAATTACTCAAAAGATATGGTTCAGAGTTGTAAATTACAACTTGCAGTATCCTAGTGCTCATAAAAGATGTTTCAAAGCAGTCATGAACATAACAGAAAGCATCTGAGTACAGGGAAAGATAGCACCTATAGAGTCACCATACCCTTCGCTACTCATCTTTTTGGGTGCGGCAAGTCGGCCTTTGTGAAAAAATATTTGAAATTGTTGAGGCATTTTGGTGACAGATCCTTGGAGTATTCTTCTGTTGACCCCTCAAGGAAGAGCTTTTTAGAGAACCTAAAGAACGCTGCCTTTCTGTATGTTACTTTGGAAGAGTTGGAGCCAATGATTCCTTTTGAAGAGGAGAGAAATTTTAAACGGGCAGTTCATTATTTTTTGATTAAAACTGCCTATACACAGATGGGTCTTGCAGAACCTGATCCTGACGAGTGCTTTGAGGAATTGAAGCTTGGAAGTGATGCGCTGCATAAGAAAATCCGAACTCTTTTGAATATACCAAAGGAGCAGTTTTTGTTAATATCCTTTGATGAAGTTGGTGCTTTGGAGGGCAAGACTGATAGGTTTGATTTTGATATGCATCCTGTCGCTGGCATTCGTCCCTACATTGAGTTTTTTGGTATTATTCGGGAGTTGTGTAAACAAGAAAACCTATTCTTTATTGTAGCTGGGAGAAGCCGAGGTTCAAGCATACAGAACCACGTGTGTTCTGTCTCAAGTGTTGTCCTAAAGCTTATTCCTCTTGCCCCTCTGGAAAAGGAGAATATCGTGGAACATCTCGAGAAGAGCTCAATTGTTGCAGCTCCCAACAGTCCGAAAGTTTCTGATATTGTCTGTAATGAAAAATTTTCTACAAGTGAACTTGCAGAAGTCTTGTTAGAGTTTACAGGTGGAGTTCCTGGTTTTCTTGTAAGAGCAGTCAATATGCTTTTGCAGGTTGCAAAATCACAACCCAATTTTTCATTTTCCAAAGAAGTTTGTTGGTCTATAATGAATTATCCAGATGCACCAGAGCATTGTGTTGCTCCATTTCTGCCTCGCTTCGTATCTCTTAGCGCTCGAAAACGGCGTGTTATGGAAATGCTTTTATTATTTTCCTTATATCGCATTCGATTTCGTTCACATGAAGAAATGAATGTCGGTTCCAATCATACTGTGCCTTTATTGGATTATGTTAATGACATGTTTTGTTATCGTTGAGAGTTTGAAGAGAAGAATGGCAATACAAGCTATGAAGTATGGATTCCAAAGTTGTTGGTTAAATACATGGAAGGTCAATTTACATCCGAACCTTTAGCTAAGTTACTTTTCAAGACACTATTTGCACAACCCGTTGATCTTTTGTTGGAATCGAAATGTCGTGTTTTGGGAGGTTTCGTTGTTATAAAGTTGTATTTCCATTTTTGGCGACATCCTGTGAATAGTTTATTGTTTTTCTATTTGGACGCGAATGCAATTGTACACGTCATCAATTTCGACTGCTTATTATATGAAATCTATACATCATACCGAAGCAAGACCAGGAAGAGAGAGAAGTACTTGTGGTAACAATGAGTGGGAAAGGATTGTCCGAAACAAGTTGGAATTTGAAAAAAAAATTATATTTCATGCCAGCCTACTTTGCATAGTCCAGATATATTGCTCAAGTTGCATGGAACGACAAGTGAAGCAAACCTAAATGTTAGTTTTGCCTGTAAAGCCTGCTAGAGCTCGGATGGCATAGAATGTTCACAAATTTTAGAGGAAGGTAGCATGTTTCTGCAATTGATTTATAAGCAAATATTGTCTAGTCATCCCACAGTACACAGTTTCTTGAATATCCCAAATAAGTCATTTCAGTCGTTGTTATTTCTCAGGAGACAGAAAAGGAGATTTCGTGGCTTCTGATAGTTATGAGTTGGTTATTCTCTCTAAAAGGTTTCTTGGCAAATATATCTTTGCTAGCCTTAAGGGACGCTACAAGTCTACTGGTAATTCCCATTGGGAAGATGCTGGCATATCCAATATATGTGTCATCTTTTGAGGAGATTCAGTGAATAAAAGTATTGTCTGAATATTTGGAAAATATCCAAAGCAGTTGCTAATTTTTGATACAGAACTGTCAAGACGCTTGGTGTATTTTTTGAGCATGGCAGTTATTCCATGGAGAATTTGAAACTATTTACCACGATGTCTTTTGGTTAACTGATCACAAACTATATTAAAAACATTTAAATTACATACAATTCATTATGCTTCAAGTGAAAGAAATCAGGTCTCCTTGTAATTGCAATGAGATGTCCCAGAGCATGTGCAGGTCAACGAGTATACGAACAGTACGAATTCCAATTTGTAAAACGTAGCTTCTTCCTTCACCAGAAACAAGTAAGTCACAAATCCTATACAGTAGTTGTTTTCAAAGAAACAGATAGCTTGAGTATCTCATTCATAGTGTGGGGTACAGTGGAAATGCAATGGAAAAGAACAAGTCCTCCCACCACCAATGGGTTGTCGGGGTCTCATCGTTGTTACAATACATAAAAGTCTCTTCGAAACTACCTATCTAGAACAGTCGTTTTCATTGCAGTGCAACATTGGAAACGCAACAGTCTACAGCAGACTTCAAGTAGCTAAATGAATACATTCTATGTGTTTCTAAAGGTAGTGGCTGTTTGTAAATATAGTCGAGAAAGAATGATTATTATTTATGGATAAAGTAGTGTCTTGGTATCATTTATCCAAAGATAATACTATTTGCATACCAAAAGAGATTTCTTTACTATGGGAACAACTGAGAGCACCCTCATGTAGAATAAACCCTAAATAAACCCTTGAAAAGAGCGGACGTTGCAGTCTAAATTAATTTGGATTGATTGTTGGTTGTGATACGTACGAGCTGTTCACACAAGTTGTCACCTGTTTCGTGCAACATATAGATAATTTAACATCTTTTTCGTGCTCCCAAAGTAGAAAGTGACTCTCGGAGGGTGTTTCTGTGCAAAAATAGGTATTTGACCAAGTTTGGAAAGTATAATGTTGAGCGCAAAGAATGAAATTTGTGATGACTTCTCTGCTCCTCTAGTGAACCGTGAAGAGGCAGTTTTACAAGTACTCAGTGCTTTCAGGAAATCTTTCAGCACCATGGGACCTGAGAACGTAGATATACCTCGCCCCGTAATTTGTTTTGCCGGACACATGTATGGGTCCGGCAAAACAATCTTTGGAGCACGTTTTCATCAGTTTCTTTTAATGAACAAAGATTTTGTTAGATTCAAAATGGGGGGAAAGTGTTTCCTGGAAGTATTACTTTTGAAGATTGTTTAAACGCACTGTGTGACGAGACGATATATGTATATTTGGACCTGTACTCCTTTCCTAAGACAGGAGAACGGTTCGAATATGCCTTGTATGAGTGTATTTGTAAAGATGCTCTATCAAGCAATCTCGTTGACAAAGAGTTGGCTGAAGGAGTTATTCGTCTTATTCCCCAACGTACTACAGAGTGGTTAACAACGCTGCTGCAAGTCACAAAGAAGAAATATTTGTTTGTATTTATTGATGAAATTGGCCTTTTGGGAGAACCAAAGCGCTTCCAGTTTAACGATCTACAGAGTCCTTCTTCAAATGAATCACCTTCTGCAGTATATCGTATGTTTTTTGGACTTTTGTCGCCTTTGGCTCGTGTAAATCGTGTACTTTGTGTGGTGGCTGGAAGAAGTGATGCTATTGTGCGACAAAAAGAGGATGCGATGCCATCACGAGTCCCAATTGGAGTTTTTAAAGCTTGATCCTTTTTCTCTCCAAACGACAGATGCCTATATAAGAAATGCAAAGTATGACGACGTTCCTCTTCAAAACATCGTTTTTCCTCACATTCCACATGGAATGGATTATCTTTCGAGAATAGTATGGGAATATACAAGTGGTGTTCCAATCTATGTCCGTCATGTCTTGTCTCAGTTAGCAAAGAAATGCTTGTCTAGTTCAGAATGGAAGATCTTTCAGAAGAGGAACTAAGGGAGAAGATAGAAACTATTGTTCCAGATTCTAGTCTTTTTGTGGATCCCTCTCGTATGAGACCAGAAACAATTGCAGTTTTTTCTTCTATGCTACTCGTCAGTGTTTTGGAAATTCCTATTCACCAAGAAGAGACTTATTACGGTGGCATAAAGTTGGGTGCATACTCAAAGTATGCATTGGATATAGCCAGTAATTTTGGTTTTTACTATTCACAAGAGAATAAGACTTTCAAGCTTGTCTATCCCAAAATTGTGTTGAATTATTTGGAACAGAAGCATTCCGGTATTGTAGTGTTTGGGTTTATTAATCATTTAGTTTCATCGATGAGTCTTTACGGTGCACCAGTGACTCGTGGAATAGTATTTGAAATTCTTATTGCTCTCCTATTGTATCTTCGATTGTGTTTCTGTTCCAGATTGAGTATGATTAGTATGTTCCGTAAAACATGGGTAGAGGATTTTGAGATCAGAGGCGATGGTTCAATGCGAATGCGTCGTTATCGTCCAAGTTATGTTGCATCTTTTAGTTCGAGTGTATCAGGAGATATTAGTAGCACAGGACAAACATTTCATCCAAGTGCATGGAAAGCATTCTTTGATACTTATTTATCCAAGGAAGATGGAATCTTTATTCCTGTAACCCCTCAGTCTCGAGGACCAGATTTGATAGTTCGTATATCCAAACAAGCCGAAACAGAAACGAACAATCCTTCTTCGACTCCCTTGAACAAGAACAGGCAAGAACCTATCTATGTCATTGGTATATCTTTAAAATGTTATCGGATGGATCGAGGAGGAATTGGTCGTTCACAGATAAAGGAAGAAGTAGAAAAGTTTTTGATTCCAATATCAAAAGATATCGACCTGGAAGAACAGAACGTATTTGCGATACAGCTCATCGTTAGTACGAAGTATACTGAACAAGTCAGTAAGCAATTTACAGACAACCAGAATTGGGTATTGAATAGCGGAATTTATTATGAGCAAGACAATAGAGAACTGAATGTCCGTCCACATAATGCTCCGCCACTTCGTGGTGCAGTTAGTCAGTGGCTAAGTATTCCTGATCGTTGCCAACTCGTTGTTTGTTCAACAGAGACTTTGAAGACATTTTTAGGCAGTGATGCTTATAAGGAGTTGCAGAGCAAACTTGAAGTGGATAATTCTCTTCCACAAACGGAAAAATTGAGTGTATTGAGTGTTGTATTAGATAGCTGGTTTAGTCATATGCCTTATCGTGTTTCTGAGTCGGAGGAGAAATCAGCCACACCAGAAATAGATTCATTTTCAGATACCAACGCAATGCAAGTGGACTATGGACGAAAACGTGTTGTACGAGATGAACCTCAAGGGAGCAGTGTCTCCCTAGAAACGAATGTTCAACCAGGAATGAATACGTCGAATGCGATGCAGTTGAAAGGTAGAGAAGTTGCAGGATCGAGTTCTTTCGAGTCTTCTTTTGATTGGAATACTTTCTTAAGAGAACGATGTAGTCTTTCTGAACAAGAAATTACATATTGCCTACCTAAAATATCATTTATACAACAAAGAGATTTGGATGGTGTTACAACTGATTTTCTTTGTCATTGCGGTATTGACAATTCTTCGCTCAGATTACGAATCATGTTGGGAATTCGGAAATTTTTGGGACTGTAGTTTGTTGTTTATGAAAAATATTTTTACTTTCTAGTTGTTGTGGCAGCTATTCAAAACATAACGGTGACTTTCGGAGCAGCAAGCTACGGTTGATTTTGATATTTTAACTGTTGTGTAAACACCTAACGAACATATCCGATTTTGTTTCCTTGGTCACGTAGACGAAGTGTTACAGTTCCTTGTTGACAATATCTTTCTTCGTAAGGAGAAATCAGGAAATAGCCGACAATATTCCTATGGACTTGAATAATTGCACGCAAAACACCACAGTTATTTTAGTCATAAAGTTTAGCTACCTTTTACGAGTGCCAAGCTTGGCGAAGACAGGAAAAGTTTCGTTTCGAAGAAACCTTGTATCGGTGTTGAAGTTTACACGTCGGGAAGAGTCAGTTTATAAAGCCAAGAAGCCTTGACGATAAAATATCCCACTTAAGGTCAAAAAGAGGACTAGTGCAAAGAAAGTAGAAAAGCATCCACAATTAGAAATACGACAAGTGATGATATTTTTTCTTCTTCTTAATTCTACCGGCTATGTTACTTGCCAGTTGATACGTCAATAGCCAAAAATAGTGATCTTTCTTCTATCTTGTACAGTGTTACTTTTGTTCGTTTTATCAAAGCTGAGAGCAGCTGTTATGTAATCGCTATATTGTAAGGTCCTTGTATTTGAAAAACTCCTCTAGTAAACTATTATGGCACTTTCTATTCATGTTTTCGAGTTGTTCATTTGCTGTACATCTACTATGACATGCCGGTTTAGTTTTTTTCGACCTTGTTGATTCTTTTCATTTATAATTCCTATGGTTTCCATGGAGTTTCTTTCGAAGAGCGAGTCTAGCATTTCACACAACTGTTGTGCAAGTTCTTTATTGCAACTTAGATACCTTTGCTTCTATTCCTTGTTCCCAAAGTGAAAAGTGACTTTCTGAGAGTTTTTGTGGGCAGTATAACATTTGACGACGCAATATCATGCTACGTACGACAACCTACAGGCGAGGTCCCTTCTCTGCACCACTAGTGAATCGAAAGGAGGCTGTTTTGCAAGTATTGGAAGCTTTCATAGGATCTTTTCACTTTATGAACGACGACCCTATGAAAGCTGCTATACCTCGTCCTGTGATCTGCTTTGCTGGACACATGCACGGCTCCGGCAAAACAACTTTTGGATTGCACTTTCACGAATTTCTTGTAATGAACAAGGAATTTGTTAAAAATCAATTAGGTGGTATGTTGTTTCCTGGAAGCAGAACATTGGAAGAAGGATTAGATGCTTTGTGTGACGAGACGATATATGTATATGAGCCTACGTGAATTTCCTACAGAAGGAGAGCGTTTCAAATATGACTTGTATGAACGTATTTGTAAGTATGCACTATCTGGAGATCCCAACGCGGAAGAGTTGTTTTGCCAAGTTGCTCCTCTTATTCCTGAATGTCCAGATGAATGGTTACTGAAGCTGTTGCAAGTCACAAAGAAGAAATATATGTTTGTATTTATCGACGAAATTGGCTTTTTCGGAGAACCGAATTATTTCAAGTTTAAAGATCTACAAAGTTCTTCTTTAAATGATTCACCTTCCACAGTATATCGTATCTTTTTTCAACTTTTGGTGCCCTTACTTCTTATACCTCCTGTTCTTTGTTTGGTAGCTGGAAGAACTGGTCCTATTTTGCGACAATTACACGATGCCGGAGAATCAGGAGTCACGTTGAAGTTTTTGAAGCTTGATCCCTTTTCTTTTGAAACAACACGTGTCTTTATACAACACGCAATGTATAACAACAGGTCTTTTCAAAGTATCCTCTTTCCTGGCAATCCACAAGGAATGGATTACTTTTCAAGGATAGTATGGGAATATACAAGTGGTGTTCCAATCCATGTCCGTCATGTCTTGTCTCGATTGGCAGAAAATCGCTTATCGAATTTAGAGTGGAAAGATCTTTCGGAAGAGGAGCTAAGGAAGAAGGTTGAAACTATTGTTCCAGAATGGAGACTATTTGTAGATCCTCTTCATAGGAGATCAGACATAATTGGAGTTTTTTCTTCTTTGCTTTTCGCCAATGTTTTTGAAATTCCTGTAGAGGTAGGAAAGACGTATTTCGAATGTAGTAAATTGGGTGCCTGCTACGTTACTATGCATTGGATGTCGCTAGTAACTTTGGTTTGTATTGTTCACAAGGAGACAGAAAAGACACTTAACTGATTTATCCCCAAATTATGTTGAACTATGTCGAATTGCGTTATCCGATATTCCAATTATTGGATTTATCAAAGATTTGGCTTCAGCGATGAAACAATACGATAGACTATCGAGCCGTGGAATGATATTTGAAACTCTCATGTCTCTCCAATTGTATCTTCGATTGTGTTTCTGTTCCAGGTTGAGTGAGATGAGTATATTCCGTAAAACATGGGTAGAGAATTTTGTGATCGGAGATGTTGGTTCAATACGAATGCATCTTTATCGTCCAAGATATGTTGCATCTTTTCATTCGAGTCTAGCTGGAGAGTTTAGCAGCTCAAGAGAAACCTTTCACCCAAGTGCCTGGAAATCATTTTTCGATACTTGGTTATCACAGAAAGATGGATTCCTTATTTCTGCAACCCATTATTCTGGAGGACCAGAGTGTATATTGAGTGTGTCGAAACAACCCGAAACAGAAATAAGCACTCCTTCTTTGATTTCTTTGACGGAGGACACTCAAGCACCGATATATCTCATTGATATTTCTCTAAAATGTTATGATATGAAGCAAGGAGTAATCAACCGTGCAGAGATAAAGAAAGAAGTAGACAAGTTTTTGATTCCAATATCGAAAGATATCGAGCTGGAAGAAAAGAATGTATTTGCGATACAGCTCATCGTTAGTACGAAGTATACTGAACAAGTCACTAAGCAATTTACAGAGCACGAGAATTGGGTATTGGATAGCGGAATTTATGATGAGCAAGACAATAGGGAACTGAATGTCCGTTCACATAATTCTCTACTACCTCGTTGCAGTACAGTCAATCAATGGCTAAGCATTCCTGATCGTTGCCAACTCGTTGTTTGTTCAAAAGAGAATTTAAAGACATTTTTAGGCAGTGATGCTTATAAGGAGTTGCAGAGCAAACTTGAAGTGGATAATTCTCTTCCACAAACGGAAAAATTGAGTGTATTGAGTGTTGTATTGGATAGTTGGTTAAGTCATATGCCTTATCGTGTTTCTGAATCGGAGGAGAAATCAGCCACACCAGAAATAGATTCCTTTTCAGATACCAACACAATGCAAGTGGACTATGGACGAAAACGTGTTGTACGAGATGAACCTCAAGGGAGCAGTGTCTCCCTAGAAACGAATGTTCATCCAGGAATGGATACGTCGAATGCGATGCAGTTGAAAGGTAGAGAAGTTGCAGGATCGAGTTCTTTCGAGTCTTCTTTTGATTGGAATACTTTCTTAAGAGAGCGTTGTGGTCTTTCTGAAGAAGAATTTTCTGTTTGCTTTAAAAAACCTGCACCGTTAGGCATACTTAGTATCCGCAGACTCCATGAGGCTTCTTTGATTCGGATGGGCATCACAGATCCTGAAACAATCTTTAAAATTCTTATAGGAAAAGCAGCCGAATTTTCTGATTAAAGTAACTGTTTACTATAAATACTAAGAAGGAGTGATTGTAAGTGTTTTGATTTGCTCTGCAGCATCGTTGATGTTTCTGAGTTGTGCAAACAACAATTTTATTAAAGCCAACTGTAAAAACCTAATATTCTTTCTACAAGGACTTGCATTTTACAGAAAACTAGCTTTGCGCAAGTGTTGTCTTTTCGTTTCAAGATTTCCATCACTTCTATTATTTATTTTGATCATTGCCGTAGACTTTTCATCGTGGCCACTTTCCAAGAGAACCACCAGAGAGTACTCGGAAAATTGGTCAACAAAGATGCATTTAAACAAGGCACTGCAGAGAATGAGGAGCAGTTTGTAAACTATTGGTTGATGGATATTCCCAACCTTAGGAGAGAATGCAGCAACATATCACTCTCGTCTGTGGCTGATGATGGGATAGGGATAAGGGGAAAACTTTTCAAGTCGACAAGACACCAACTTTCTAAAGAATTGCTGCTCTTTTGACTCCAAAAGCGTTTTGCTTTGCGTTTCCTTAAAAAAGTAACTTCTTCAGGTGTTTCCAGAATTCTCCGAGAATCTATTCAAAGGTAGAATGCCCAAGTAAACAGTCAAAAGAATTCAAAAGTTTGTCGATATCTGAAGCTAATTATTCTGTGGCGTACAAGTGGCTTGGGCAAAAGCACTGACCTTTATCTCATTACAGTATTTGCAAGATATTGTAAGATACCTGTACAGTATTTTGTAAATACTCGTACAACTGTGGAAGAGACAATGACAGCATTTTGGCAAGCCTCTATTTGAAAAGCTGTTATTTGTGAATGCCGACATCTTATATGGCATAGTTTGGCATTTTTATTCTAGCTCTCTATCATATGGTTTTTTGAAGAGTGTTTCATTAAAAAATATAAACTATTTTGGTCTGGAGAAGGTAGATATTTTTCTGTGTTGGCTATTTGACGTTCGAAGATGTGCCTATCTCCGGAGAATCTGCTTGTCGTTGAGGAACATAATGTTCCTGTGGAGAAAATACTCTAGTTATTCAAAGCTGTAACCACCCTTTTTCCAAGTTTATAATGATATTTAAGCGATATGTAATGTGAGAAACTGTTTTTCTCTGAAATATTCTCTGTATTGACATACATTGTTCTAGAGATTTTGTGGTGTATTTATTGCTGGTTCATAACATCACATGTTTGAAGAGCACTTGCCCAGTGGCTATCGTAATTTTGTTCGTTATCTTGAACCGTCAAGTCTGGAAATATATAATATGTGGATTACGATGCAAGACTATCGTAAGACCTTAAGGAGTTACTCTGCAAATGTTATTAAACTCACCGGATGAATACCTCCAATGATGGCCATAATGGTCTCTCTTTCCATGAAATACTCCATTGAAAGTTTTGATGCTTTAAGTGCTAGAGCTGCCTCAAGGATATCTTCTGAGATTACTTCAAGACACAACGCGTATATGGAAACTCTTGCATCTGATTCCAGAAAACGATTCTATAATATGTTATATAAACAGTTCATGAACCGTACTGTTCCTAGTATTACTATAGCTAGTGTTTCTTATCGGCATCAAAGATTATTCATTGTACGGGACGACATGTGTTTACGCTGTTACAACTGTATATCTCTTGGTATGTTACTGTCTTGATTCACTGAAAGATTCTCTTGGCAAATATACCTTGCTTGTAAACCGCAATCGTCAAGTAAGGAATAGGAGAGAAGATGTATTTGAAGAATTATTTTTTTTGTTCATTGAAAGTAGAAAACAAGTTGTGCCCTATTCTGATACGAAGCCTAACAAGCATCCAAAACTATCTAGTCAGAGTTGGGTAAGATTGGACAAAGAGGAGTTTAATCCTGCGGTAGTGAAGTTTACTTATTCAATTTGGATACTGTTATCTGAACAATATTCTCGATTCCAATATATTTATATAGATGGGCATACTTGCAAGTGGCATATCTACTTTTTCGTGATTCACGTCTCTTCGTTTAATAAATAGGACTGCAGCTCTGCTAGTATCGAAAATACTTTGAAATCATCTACGATATCTGAAAAGGAAGCGAATTCATATATTGATTCACCTGTAATTACAAATGCAACCCTCGGCCTCACAAAGTCACGGAGGATGCAAAGTGAAACAGAAGAAAGGACATCGAAACAAAGGCAAATTCAGGGTAACCTTGTTTGCTCAAGTTTACTACGACCCATATTTAGATCTTGCCTATATAGATATGGAAAATAGTAATTGGGATATATATATTACATGCAGCTTTCCATTTTCTCTTTTCCACAGCATAATAGAGGCTTCACTGAAATACAAAGTCTGTTCGATCGTCCTGAATGACCAGTTGGCGTCGTCCTGAATGACCACAGTTGGCGTCGTTGCTAGGAACTATTTTTGCCGAAAGAGGCTTTCAAGTTTCTGTTGTTCGAGGCTAATCAAACCAGTTGTGTACTTTGAAGTGTTGGATCTCAATCCTTTAAGTTATACCACTCTCTGAAAGTGCAGTTGGGACATCTTCTGCTCCAAAACTTGTTGATTTTCTTACTTTTGAATCGTATTCTGAAGCTTTTCAACAACTGTTAGGGATAGAGCCCAATCTTCTACTCCAAAAGTGATTGCTGTTTCCAACTATAAAGACTGTTTGGAAAGCTTCCAACGCGTTTGTGAAGAGCAGTTGAGAAACAGGAGAACAACAAGAGAAGTACTGCTCATAAATACAGATAGAGTGTACGTCCTTTGGCCTTGTGAAGAGTATGTGGGGTGTCAGGCGTTCGGCTGTGTGAGATTGGTATGAGTGTGAAGCAAAAAGGTTTTTTTCCAAGGATTTTTTTTCTGCAAACACCTATTTATTATATGAATTATTATCAAAGGAAAACAGACTGCTTGATGAAAGGTTCTTTGTCACTTAACCAGAAAATATGTTTTGGGAAACACGTGTTGTATATGATAGAGTACAGAATGAAGAATTCAACAAAACTACTTTTCTTAGCAAAGCGTGAAACTGTACGAATAATTTGAAAGTTTTGATATAACAGAGTTCAAAGCAGTAACAGAGCTGTTGCCTCTTTGTATGCATAGCTAATGTTAGATCGAAGCATCTTACAAAGTATGAACTTGTCTGTTGGCATTCTAGCTTGAAACAAGGCAAGCGTATCAGAAGAAGGTTGTTTAGGTTCTTTTCGCTAGTGTAGTGGTAACATTTCAAGAGAGCTTTCTATATTTCATAAACAAGGGAACTCTTGGTAATCAGTGTTCCAGGGTGCGTGGGTTGAACAAGGTCATAGAATGTATTCAAAAAATATTCACAGAAATGAAAGTATCATTACATAGTCATATTCTTTCAAAAGTAGCTATACATAGGACAATAGCAATTCAGGTGACCATCCATAAAATAAAGAAAAGCAAGTTTGCCATTCATTTGTCTAGTAGCCTTGTATCGAGAAAAAGTGTAACTTTCCATCTTTCTCAAGAGACTTTCTTACGCTTAGAAGAATCTTTCTCATTCGTGGCGACCTGGTCAACTTGTAACTGAACAATATAGCCTCAAGAATTACTATCAACACTTTAAATAGCATTGATGACATGGGGCCATTTGAGTCTTCTTCAAACTCTCGTTCTATACTAGAATTTTCAACATCATAGTCCAACAGTGCCGATACAAATAGTTGAAGAAATCCAAAGAGACAATTCTTCATAATAAAACCGTAATAGATCAAATTGCATCTGGAAAAGTTGGTTGCATAGTACAACCATATCTCATCTGTCATGAAATCAATCGCTGAATCTATCATACTTCCATCGAAATATCAAAAATCACTTGACCTTAAAGGAAAAACATACTCTTTCAGATATACAGGAAACTATGCTTTCAAAGTGGGCTTTGGTGAAACACAAAGATAAAAAATAGCTTTTCATCTAGGTTTCATTTCACTGTTCTCATCTAGTTTTGATTTCGTTGACCGTTGTCCTCAATCTCCTCTCTTTATACTGTAACCATGTCTCTAATATGATGCTTTTTGTTGGAAGATTGTAGTTTCTCAGTGCTATATTATCTGGTACAGCGACAAACCCTTTGTCACGATACGAAGTTTACAAGGTAGTTCTGTTTTCTCTTTCATTTTCAAAGAGAAGCGATGGTTATACCTCCAAAAATTGGTTGTCTGCCCTCCTTATTTAAACTGGCAATGTATTGATGATGCTTCCGCCATGCGACGTGTGAGAAACCACGAACATAAACCTTTATCAAACTCTCGAAACCGTAGTATGGATCCCAGTGGTCAAACCAATAAGAGCCAGAATCTCTCTTGGTATACGTCCCCTATATGTTGTTGTAGCCTCAAGATCTGTTTCAGTAAAGGCAGATATTCCGGTTGCCTCTGAAACTCTTTCAATTAATTGTCATCTAGTGGCTATATATATCAATATATATATATATATATATATATTGGAGACAACTCTCTGTACTGCTGGGAGGATCATCCTCAAAGGTGTGATAATGTCTACCTCTTAGGACAACTACTCTGTAAAGTATAAAAATCAGGAGACAACGGAAAAAATATGATAAAGACACAAACTCACAAGAAGAAGAATCAATATTCTGCTGTGACCAAGAAGGAAATGACAAGTTCATACAGCGTCATTCATATGCTCGAGGAACACTTTCTTTTGCTTTCTGAGAAAATACATGATGATCGTCCATAATAAGAAGGTTCGGATAGGGTATAGCCTCCAATGAGCTTCTCACTGTAGTTGCCAAAGCTACATTTTTTGTTGTTATTCCTATGTCCACCAGTTATAGAATCTTCATGCCCCAATACTGATAACTTCCATAGTCTTATTAGGCGGTATAGCTGGTATTTTCCAAAGTCTCTCTATTGAGATATTTGATCACAAAAAAGTAAAGCTTGGATGTAGCTCCTTGGTCTGGATATAACTTGCATAAAACACTTGTTCTCCCGAAATACTGAACCAAGTGGAGGCCAACATTCAACAAAGAAATAAAGTTCCATACTTTTTCCTAAGGCTCCAGAACCTGAAGAAACTCGAATATTCTCTTCACCTGAGAACTGCTTAAGGACTCAACAGTTTCATCATAACTCACTACGGTGACTTGGGCAATAGAATCTTTCCACTGAAGGGTCCGTCTCCATAGGACTTCGGTTTCAAAGTTCCTTGACTTTAGAAACGTATACTACGTCAACACTTTCATATCTAGGAGGATAGTCCAGCAACCACTTATTGGTAAACCGGTCCATATCAATAGTTGGACCGTTTTCAAACAAATCTGTCTATTTAAAAAGGTTATTTCCCTAAAAGTTATTCCTGTCAAAGTAGTACTGTGCCATCCTTACAAATGAATGGCAGATACGCAAGAGGTACATCTTTTCATGCCTTTAAAATAGCCTCATAAGACATAAGCTACTACAAATGGCTCATCAATGCTTGTTGTTCTTCTGACGAAACTACTGGATAGATGCCGAAACAACTCAGTTGGAGTAGAGAAGATATTTTCCAAATTTTAGCCATTCAAAACAGTTCTTACACGTATAACGACGATAAATATATAATTGTTCTTGTAGAGAGTAGAAATCATATATACTCTGAGACAAAAGCTTACAGATTAACTCTTCAAAAGTATTCGAAGCGATATTGCCTCCATCACGGAAATTGTCGAGTCTCTTTCAAATGCTAATCGAGACAGAACTGATGTCTTTGGTGTGTTCTGAAGGAGATGGATGATATGCTACATGATAACATACAGCATTTGTAATTTTTCATCTATTCTATTTCGAAAGGAACTGCCTGTAACTTACGTGCGACTGTAGCCCTGTGGCCCCTTTCCTCACAAAGATCATTTGAGACAAATGTCAAACGACATAAACAACGGAAGTCTTCAAGAGCGTCTTTGCAAAACCAAACCGAGTTCCAAAACTCTTTTTAACAAAATTTTATTTACAATGTCGTCTGTACGAACAGAAACATACACTTGGTTACAGTTTTTAGTTACCTTCACTCTCATTCGTGTTCCCAGTTCTGCTAAACCATTTATAACTACAATTCTGGGTCCTACATGTCTGGTTTTAGGACTATCAATTATGGCAAAAGGTATGTTTTTGCTGTATTAAATCTTAAACTCAGCTTTCTTATTTTTGGTTTTGCTCATTGCAGGCGGCTTTGATCTTGGAAAGAGACAGTTGTCACCTTGGCCAACCCCTGTCTTCGGAGGTCAGTTGAAAACGAGGGGGTTGTATGGTTTTGTTCGGCACCCTATGTATTTGGGTGCTATTCTAGCCTCTGTAGGCTTTTCTTGCTTTACTGGTTCTCTAGAACGTCTGTTATTGTCTCTTCTTTTGGTTTTGATTTTTTTGAAGAAAGTCGAACGAGAGGAGACTCTTTTACTGGAACGTTTCGGAGATGAGTTTGTCAATTACTGTCTGGTAGTTCGATACCAAATATTGCCTTTGTTTTATTGAATATCTCAGTCTTTTTAGTTGAAGTATTTTTATTTCTATGAAATTCCTGAAATATGTAGTTCATTGCCTGTTCTTGGTTATTAGTAGTGGTCTTATTGGTAAAGTGCAAAGCTAAATAATCAACAAATAATTTCTTTTAGTTGCATATGTAACGAATTTCTTTGAAACAATAACATCTAGATAACGTTACAACATACAGACTTTTTCAACAGTTATTTACCAGAGCAAGTATTTAGTATTCTACTGACGACCACTTGCAGCAGAAAAACTCCCTACATACGAAAAGCAACTAGCTGCATCAGTCATTCTCAATTGGTATCCTTTGGCTGCATTCATAGTTTTGTAAATACGCCAAGAGGGAAAAAAGACGCAAAACGGGAACTGTTGGGTTCCTTGTTGTTTTGACACTTCTCAAACAACTCAAGCAATACTCGTCACAGCTTTTCTCATCTTAACATGCAAGGGCCATGGAAACTCAATATTCCGAAGCTTTCAGCACTTCTCTTATAAACTCCCCCAACTGAAAAATCAGCTATCTAGAATAGTTTTCCATCTTGAAGGTTTCTTGTTATGTGTTGAAAATCTGTTCAATTACAGTTCTTTACAAGTCTGTAATACCAGTTTTATAAATTATGCTGAATAGGTAGTTTGCGAAAATTTCAGAGCATCAGATCCTATCTTCAATAGGAAGCGAACAATGCCTTCCAACAAAATTTTAGATTGTGTGGTGGAGTGAATTAAGTTCCTTCCACAGCTTCAGACCCTAGTCAGTCAGTACCTCGTAGCTGAGTTCTTCTGCGGTTTTTATTTATGGATACAAATGAAGAAACCGATCAGGTATTAACGCCAACAGGTGCAATTGACATACAGATCACAGGAAGGCAAAGCGCAGACGAAGAAACATTCGAGCTTGGAATAAAGTTATTCTGTGTCAGTCGTAAAATTGACCTAAAAGGCTCTTTGGAAGAAGTACATGAGGCACTTTTGGTTAACGGCATTGTTCCTATTCCTGAAAATACGCCTATGGAAGATCTAGGAGACTTAAATTCTCCCAAAGATAGTAGCATGCAACTATTAAGTCAATGCGACAAGAAAGGAACCTTTTCAGGTTGTCAATTAGTTAATAGTTGCGAGACCGTTCTTTAAATATTGTCATATTCTTCACTGTCATTGAAGTGACCTTGTAAAAGTTGCAATTTTAAAAAATCCAACTAGGTATTTCCTACTTTCTCAACGTTACTGACATCAAAACACTTTTTCTAGCCTTCGACTGCAGAAACTGTCATCACTGTAACATTATGAAATGAACTTGATTGTCTAAAAGAGGATTTTTACAGCCTTTCGCCAAAAATATTAGCAAAATGGCATTCACAAAATAATGCAAAAATGATGATGTATTATTCATCCATCTGCTGCTATTCATGACACACTGGACGAGCAAATGTAATGAAAATTGAGATAGGATGGAATCCTTTCTATTTCTTTCTTTTTGTGAGATCTTTATTCTGTGGTGTTTTAATTGCAAAACAAAATTTGTACTGCACGGTGGCCAAAACCGCGCAAAAGTATCTGATGCAACAAAGAGTGAAAGTATCGTAAGGTCGTTATATTTCATATATTAAAACAGTTCTTCCGAAACTTCTTGCTCAACCAGTTACCTTGCTTCCGATATATGCATCCAGCCTAAAGTTATAGGAAGATTACAAGATACCGATGAACCTTTTCAGATGCAACACATCAGGATAACAAATAGCAGTGGTTGTTGAACTGTAACACCCGAATCTTTTGTAACTTTTTTAAAAAATGAATGAATTCTTAGGAACTGAAAAGTACACTAAGAAGAAATTAAAAATGTAGTTACTCTACAAAAACAATTGATTCACATATGTTATTCTGTGGACATCTTGTTGTGATCAAGTGATGATTAATGCTGTCCCGTTCTAATGAGATTTTTTGACTAAAGATCAGAAGAGTTTAAAGATATCTTGAGTGTACAAGATAGGCAATGTCATCCAAGCTTCGTCAAATCTTCATGGGGAGCACATCAAAAGGTAACGCAAAAGAAAAAAAAGGTCTGCGGCTCATCAACTTCTTCAATAACTCTAATGGTGTAGGAAAAAGTGAGACATTTATCTTGCTATAAATAACGAGAATATTGGAAACTTTTCTTCATGTCGTTTCCTTTCCGGTGCATTAACCACAGTGTGCCACATTAGGACGTTTATATAAAATGAAAATTTTTTTTGAATTGTGTCAACGACTTGGATACAATCTTTGCTAACTTACTGTTTTAAGCAGGAAAGGCAACATAATCAGCCTTTCAGACAACTAGCAGAAAGATAAGAAATGTCATTGTTTCCATTAGCCGAACCAACTGAATGGCGTCCTGCCAGCTGCGAATATTTGGGGGTCACTTGCTACCTTTTCTCTTTTGTGTAGAAACTAAAAAATGTCCAAAGATAGTAGTTTGCAAAAAGTAAGGGAACTATTCAATGTGTTGAAAATAGTTGTAAGTTGAGAAAAGAGGCTGACTATAGTAACAAAGGATAGATCCTGTTCATTCTGAATTTAAGACTTAACTAGTCTCGTGCGTCTGTCAACAACAGCAGCTCATCATTTGACTTCGGTTACTCTATTAATATTCTTGGTTTCATGACACAACTCGCTTGGCGTTCAAATTATGCGAGCTCTAATCAACCTAACTCATAGTTTTTTAGTTCAAAGTTTCGTCGAAACTACAGACCTCTTAACCTCAACAAACTTGGGGGTTCTCCTTTGCAAACTGGCACATAAGCAGCTGTAAAAGAAGTCTTCCAAATATAAACGAGAAAGAGTGTCATTTAACTAGTCATACCGACCGTTCGTCTTCGAATTTACTATACATTGTTTAAATGAGTGGTTTCCAAATAAACATTATGGAAACTTTCAATAGAAGCTTTTTTAAACCAATACATCCTGGCGTTATGAATTTGCAAACCACAGAAGAGTCTCTTAATAAGTGCAAGATTCACTTTCCGTCCAAGTGGTAACCGAGATCTCAGTGTGTTCAATGGAAAACGACAGCTCGGAAGACACGTGGAGTCGAGCTCGTTTACCACGTTGTGCAATTCTTAAGCAACCAATCGCTGTTGGTCAACAAGAAATGACTTGGTGTGGCTTCATTACTTTGTCTTCCAACGTTACTTCTACAACTCACTTTTCATTAGCGACAAGAAACCTTGGACCAATCAAAGACAGAGCAGCTGAAAATGTAACGGCTTTTTCATTTAAAAGAAGTTTCTCTCTGTCTGTCAATCAAAGAAAACCTTTGCCTCTTCACTGTTCAATATCAACAGTCATAGAAGCACCATCTCTAGTGTCTCCTTTGATTGATAAACCAGTAGTTATAATTACTGGTGCTTCGAAAGGTATTGGGCGTGCCATAGCTCTGCAACTAGCTGCAGCTGGCTGTAGGACAGTAATAAACTATTCAAGATCTTCCGAGGCTGCAGAAAGTTTGGTCGAGCAACTGAAAGACGCAGGAAACGAATCCATAGCGATTAAGGCCGACATCAGCAATCCTTCTGATGTGGAGAACTTGTTTAGACAAACCTTACAGAATTTCAAAAAAGTTGATATTCTGATAAATAATGCAGGAGTTACTCAGGATAACTTTACAATGAGAATGACCTTAGGTCAATGGCAAAAGGTTATCGATTTAAATTTGACTGGCACGTTTCTCTGTTGTCAAGCTGCATGTAAGCACATGCTGAAGCAGCGGAAAGGAAGAATCATAAATATATCCTCAATGGCTGGTGCACTAGGAAATGCTGGCCAGGGAAATTATGCTGCTTCTAAAGCTGGAGTAATTGGACTGACAAGAAGTTTAGCAAGAGAATTTGCATCACGTGGAGTGTTGGTCAATGCTGTGGCTCCTGGCTTCATTGAATCAGATATGACTAAAGATCTTCAACAAGAGAAAATTAAAGAAATGATACCCTTAGGAAGATTGGGAACTGCGGAAGAAGTTGCTGGTTTGGTAGCATTTCTTGCTCTACATCCATCTGCATCTTATATAACCGGTCATGTTTTCAGCATTGATGGAGGCTTAGCTATTGGATGCTTCTAGCTGCTGCCATATGGGATCAATAAACTTGTTTGTTTTCCATTAAATCTAAAAAGAAATGACGATTCTTCTGAAACAGTCTTTGAGGGTTCTTGTTCTTCAAGACACAAGAATATACAAATTTGAAACCATTTAAGAATGTAGTAGAAGAATCTCCGTGTAACTTGGAATTTGTTATTTTAAAAAGCATATTCAAGAATAATGTGTAGAGTATTTAATCGTTAGTGTTTAGGAACACATCCTCTTAACGACTGAAATGTAGTTCGTATAACAACTAATCGTCTTCCCTTTTCCGTTTGTTCTTCTCTTTCCACTCAGTTGTCCTTTGTTGATGATTATAACGCTCTACATATTGGGCAATGGCAAATTTCCTCTTCAACCCTTCTGATGACATATACCTTAGCTTCCCAGTAATGGGGCGTTCTGCATGAGCTCGATCGTGCTAAAAAAGGTATAAGTTTTCTTATGATTTGATAAAGTAGTATCCAACCTTTCCAAAACACCACGCAACACCTGTGAAACTGTTGGGGTCTCTACCATCCAATTCATATTTGTTATTTAAATATATAAGAATACGGAAAGCTTCTTTTGGGGTCTTTGTCCACTCAATAACTTTCTTTCCCCAGTACATCCTAATATCGAAGAAATTAGCCACGTTCAGCGTGTTCAAAGTACACACACCGCATATAATTGTGCATCTTTCCAGTGCGAATCATTTCCAACTGTGCAGCATTCCAGTAAGGATCATGAGTAAGCGCACCTTCCAACTGCTCTGACGAGTATAAATACTGCCGCTTGTCATCTCTATGCTCATCTAATGTCTTCTTTGCCCACTCAGGAATGCTTTCATAACTATCATAAGAAGGACAAAAATGACAAAAATTAAAACTTAATTCTCTGCGAATAAACACTTCTTCAATAAAAGCATCTTTGGATTCCTTTGGGGCACTGGATTCGTTTGCAGATAAAACAATATCCACAGGAGATATATGACCAAAATGTAAATAAGGAGAGAGATGACTGACTAGAACAAACCTCAGAAAAATTAATTTCCAATGAGAAATACTACTTACTGTGCTGAAGACTGGGATCATTCCGTAATTTGCTATAAGACTTTAGCTTCTGTTCACAAAATTCAGTCAGTCTTGCTTTGGCTTCCATTTCCCCACCAATGAAGTCATCTACTGGCTTAACTGATTTATCTACCTGCAACTTGTTCACCAACAGCTTCGGATCTCCATCCAGAAGAAAGATAGAAGCGTCATCTATTTTAGGAATGTCCACTAAGCTGCGGACGCTTGGATGACTATCAGACCACGGAATAAGAAAAGCTTTAGCATGTTTCCAAAGCTTTGGTCTGATGGTTCTTGCAGCAAACTCTTCTTTGTCACTGGTTAACTCCACAGGTACGATACATTCTGTCTCTATTTGTGTAAAACGGCAAGGAATATGTTCAGCAACATGCTTTCGCCATCACGAGTTACTCGTAAATAACATGTGTCTGAAATAGTTTCCGTCGCCTCTTTGGAGAGTTTCTCCACCAACTTTTCCGGAGAATACTTCCATACTACTAGTTGCAAATTTCTCCTCTCAAGTTGCTTTTGAACGTCAAGTAAACCTTGAAGTAGAAAAGCATAGTGACGAGCATTAGCCTCTGGAAAAGACTCTGTTAAGCCAAAGCATATCAAAAGAGGTTTTTCTGAGTGGATTGCTCTATGAATAGCATAGTCCAAGGCATAGTTGTACGCCACTCGGACAGCTGTTTGCATCCAATATAAAACATATTTTCCATTATGTTGAATGGGATTATTATTAAGAACATGAATTCTCTCTCTTGCGATAGGAACAGACATAAAAGGACGTTTTATCGAGGAGTATGAAAGAGAACACCTTGTTCGATTGTACAAACCACTTTCAATCTCCGTCAACCACACAAACATTTGGCATTGGCAATAGAGACAGGAAATGAAATCGAGTCCTAAAGGTGCTTCATCGCGAAATGACCCATTCCTTCTGTATGACTCGAGACACTTTATTATGGCATGAAGAGGTAACACTGTGATTCGTTTCATTGTCATACGCACAAGATATTTAGTTTATATTCTTTGAACCTAAGAGTATCGTGACAGAATGGAACAGTAGATGAACTTATAATGGAGTCAGACCAAAAACAGGGTCGACAGAAAAGTGGTCAACGTTTTTGGGTGATTAACCTTTCATGCAAGTGTTATTATAATATAATGACTGTGTTATAACAAAATATGTATGCTGTTCTATCACAGACCTTATTCAATCGTTTGATACTGTATCTCGCCGATATGGTGTTGAAAACATATCTACCAATCTTCTGTTTCAAAAGCTAAAAAATATGCAAAAGACTAAGAAACCATCGGCTAAAGTTGTTTACAAAAAGAAACCTTTTATAGACCATGGATGGTTTTCAAATGAATATAAAAAATTCTATCACTGAATAACTTTCCTTGAAATAACTAAAAGCAAATAAACCCAAGTTACTTTTCAACTCTGTTACTTAAAGACGCTATGACAGTTTCGAAGGTTTGACAACCTATTGCCTTAGAAAATTATCCCTATATAGCTTCCACAGTCAACTCGTTTACTGGATGTACTGAAGAACACTGCAACAGGTCTATGCATATGGCGAGGTAAACTTTTATGACATGTCACAGTAAATACAAATGAGCGCGTCAAATCATTTTTGTCGGTGGAAATTGCGGTGATGGGTAGCTTAGAGAAGAAGTCTGTTGCAAAGGACCGTTCTTTAAGAGTTTTTTCGTTCGATAGTAAGAGAGAAATGCTAACAGAAGAAAGAACTAGGCAAATTTTTGAAGAGTTCTTTAAAGAAGTTGAGCTTGAGGACATTGAAGAAATAAGACTGGGAGGAAAAAGTTTAGACCTGGAAGCTGCACAAGTTATCGCGGAAATACTACCCAACTTGGTCAATTTAAAAGTTGTTTCTTTTGCTGATATCATTGCTGGAAGGAAGGAAGAAGAAGGGCATGGTGTTTTACGAATTCTGTGTTCATCTGTTTACCATGACAAGTTGGGTGAGATAGACTTGAGTGACAACGCACTGGGAGCAAAAGGTATAGAAGCTTGTAAAAAACTTTTAACGGGTCAAAAAAAGTTAGAAGTGATTAAGTTCTGCAACAATGGCCTGGCAGCTGATGCAATCCAACTTCTAGTTCTATATTTATTAGAAAGAGGCACACCAACTTGCTTGAAAACCATCCACTTTTTTAATAACCTTATGGAGTCCGAAGGTGCCCGGAAAGTAATACCTTTAATAGAATCTTCACCAGCTTTGGAAGATTTGCGTCTTGCATCTCTCCGAGTTGGAGTAGAAGGCATGAAAGAAGTCATAGACTCATTACTGAACACAAGCGCTCTGAAGAAGTTGGACCTATCGGATAATATGATTGGTCAAAGAGGAGCTACAGCTTTTGGAAGAGCGATATCATATCTTCCAAAGTTGGAAACGCTGATACTGAGAGATGTGTCTCTTGGTGATGCCGGTGCCGAAACGTTCCTTCGTTGTTTGGAAAGAAGCTCACTACAGCTCAAAGTTTTGGATCTCTCATGTAACGAATTAACTTCGAGATCATGCCGAACTCTCGCCAGAGTTGTAAAGAGACAAACAAAACTCGAACGGCTTCTCATTGAAGAAAACGAACTAGGTTCTACTGGCGTTCGAGCACTAGCAGATGCACTTTCTTCAGGTTCTCATACCAATCTGATGGAGTTAAACTTGGCAGAAACCTGTCTTGGAGTCGTTGGGGTGAAAGCATTGTTTTGCATCCTTTATAAACTTCCTTCTTTAAATAGACTCAATCTTGATGGTAATTGGATACCACATGAGACAATAGAAGAACTGGAAAGAAGTATATCGTTGCTTGAAAACAAGAATCTTTCAGTTTCTTTCAATGATAATGAAACAGAAGAAGAAGAGGAAGAAGAAGGCTTGAGCGGGGAGGAAGAATCTGAATCAGACGCGAGTCAGGAAGAAGACACAGGAAAAGATGCGATGTATTCCAATGGCACAGTTTCAGGGAATGTCGATAAAAGTGATTCAAAAGATTTTGATGAGTCGAATGAAGATTCGGTTAAAGATATGACAAAACAACTTAATGCATCCCACTTTTCTTAACAGTTTCTGTGACGATAAGTTTTTCATGGATTTGCAAAGTACTCTTTTACTGTAATAAAGATATTAACTCTTAATGTCCTGGATGTATTCGAGGGCTGAAAATTTCGTTGTTTTCCATTTTATAGCTCAATGAAAAAATATTTCTGTAAAAAGAACAAATTTCAAGATTCAAGTGTTTAAGTTTTCTTTGAAAGGAAGGTTTCCTATTTACTGGAACGACATTTAATCTGTTGGATCTTCATTTTTTGAGTTGAAAAAGACTTCTCAGTTTCCATTATACTTGTAGGACTAGCAACAACTTGTTCATCTTCGAAACTTTCTACAGAAGCCATCTTAACAAAAGGACGGAAACCGTCTATTGAAGATGTTTTCAGTATGTCTTCAAAATGATATAAATCATCGGGAGTTACAGAAAAAAGCTGAGAGAGTTTAGATAGCCTTGCACGCAAACAGCGTTTACAGGGAGCTTCGTCCGATTTTTCCGGCTCTGAGAGACTCGTATTTCTTTCAATTCTCTGCAGACAAGTTGCAAGAGAACAGATAGCCAAAGTAGATGGAGTGAAACGTAACATGCGATACTCTGCTGATTGTCAAAACTTGGAAAGAAGAAAGTTCGAAGCATACCTGTAGTACAATGCTGAATCAATTTGATGGCATCCGATGCACATGAATGGTATGTTATCTGTATGTACTCCAGACAGACATTCATTATATCATATGCACTGGGAATATTCAGTTCCCATTTTAAGACTTGAAGTAGTAGAATTTCAAATTTGAGCAGCATACTTATTTCATTTCCACACCCTACGAATAGCAACCTAGTTAGCAATAAAGTTCAAGATGTATACACATGTATAGTACCAGCTTTGTAGCATTGAAGCAATTGAACAGCTGTGGGAGGTTGACATTCCCAGAATTTCGCAGCAACAAACAGACAAGTCTGAGAAAGAACCGGGATTAGTTGAATTTTTACCTTGACTTTGGAAAGGAAACGATCGAAGTAGTTTATAGCGAGGAAAGCTGACACGTTGGAAAGCTTCAAAGTAGAAACTGTTTGAAAAAACCATTTTGCTACCATAGTTCTGGTAAGGTGACCATCCTTTCTCTTTTGGACAGTCTCAAAATAGTTTTCCTTTGGCAACACTCCATCCTTTCCTTCCAAGTTGATGAAGCGATTTAATAGCTTCTGACAAGATTCACTGGTTTCGTCATCCTGTATACGCTGACAGCAGCATGTAGTAGTTTGATTTTCATTATCAGCTGAGAAAGATTGAAGCTTTTGGCTGGGGGAGAAGTTTGGAGGAGTCAGTTTGTCGCAAAAATTATGTATTTCTGCAAGAGCAATTCTTTTGAATCGACGAGATGACCCTGAGAGAAAGGGTCTCTTCTTTGAAAAGCTGTGTTTGAGCTCCGAGATCTCATCCACCTCTACGGCTTGTTGCGCGAAAAAGAAACATCTATCAGAGTGTAAACTATCAAAGGATTTCCGTGACATTCAATTCGTAAACTATTGCTTAGAATGGCTGTAGGTGAAGGGAAGCATCAACCTTTTAAACTTGATGTAATCGAGTATAGAGGTAACTAGGTGTAATAGCTGCTTAGCTTCAAAGTGAAGTGAACAGGAAGCCTTATGCGTCTTCCACGAATCGTATGATCCAATTTTCACTGAATCTGACCCGCCCGAAATTTCAAATATGAATTTATGGCGGGCCACTGTTATTTTATTTTCTTAAGCGTCTTACCATTGATCATTTTCTCTCTTGGGTAAATTACATTCTTTTGAACAATACTTGCCATGAAAAGCTCCTTTGGAGTAGGCAAACACTGAGAAGCAACTTACTGCATCTTTTTTTTACAAATTATTTGCCGGTTCGCGACTTACTCTCGTTTGTTTTATGTTGTTGTTATTACAAATATTGATAATTTTGTACTTACCAAAAGCTCAAACCTCAAATACACGTACACGTGTCTAAGTAAAATAGCAGTCACTATACTTCATATTTGTCAGGCATAGGTGTTTAATTTTTAAATGAAAATGTGATGCAAATTGAAACTGTTTCAAATGAAGGTACTGCTGATCATTTCCTTGTTTTGCTTTCCAAACCGACTCGTTTCATTCTCGTAGACAATTATGCAAGTGGAACGAATAATGTTATTACTACTGGTTGGTCATGTTGCCACATTGTACAACACATGGGAAATAGGGTTCTGTCTGAACTTAAAAGGCTGGTGAAGGATCTTTCATATGCTTCACTCAATGATATTGTGCATATTCTATACGCTTCTTCATACCACATGACTGATGAAGACAGTTCTTTGTAAATGTTGTTTTATACTATCTCTGATATTCTGACAGTAACATAAAGGAGAATAATTGCAAAAGAAACATCCCATTCTAGTGTTTATGAAACCAACTCTAGTTTCTTTAAGAAAGGACAGTACTTGCATGTTGACACAATCACCACTCCTTAGAGTATTTGCAAGTAACAACTTACAATTTTTTGGAGAAATATTCTTTGGAATTCTTGGCCTTGAAGTATTCCGAGCTTCTTCAAAAAATATATATCTCTTGAGAGACAGCAATTATTTTATTCTAATATAAATGCTGTCGATTCAGCATATTAAAGTAGCCCTTTACTGCGTTAGAACAGTAGAGTTGCTACCAAGCTTATTCTAGTTTCATTTTGTTTTCATTGCCTTACTGCTTCTTGAAAAAGCTTATTTTCTCCTCAATGACAAATATGCAGTTATCATTATAGCATGCTTTTGTCTATTTCTGTTATGTACGTGGAATAAACCTCCTTGTTTTTCACTGCCAACTAGTTTCTCTATCGTGGAGTCTAGGAAAAGTCAACAAAAGGGAAAAACTTGGCAAAAAATAATACATTTCAAAAAGTTGAAATAAAAGCTTCTTTTTGAACTAAGCACGGTTCTACTCACTCAAATATTAAGTCTCTATTTGCGTCAGCGGCAAAAACTACCAGACTGGGGAACGACTACATTCGTAGAGCAGCCTTTAACTAGTTTACTAATTATCGTGGCAGATGTTATCGGTCTCCACAGAACACGACGTGCAACTGTACTATGTTTACTTTCGGTCAAGTGAAATCCTTCTTTGCCTTTTGGTAGCGTAGTTCTTGATGAAGTTACCAAGTTGTATACCAACTTGTTCGTGACAACTGGAATAAAAATTATCAATTGCTTTGCCTGCTTCATGAAGAAAGAAGCCTGCTATTTCAAGCAATTTAGCTGCGTGACTTGCGAACTAAAAATACCCGTTTACATCTGTTGCTGATTGCTTCAAAGCTCTCCTAGTTCATGTCTATCTACTTTCTGTTTTTTGTTCTTTGCCTTTTGCTTGAATACTGGTGTGTAAAAGGCAGGGCATAGTTCTTTCCTTTACTGACAACAAGTCCAAATAGACAATACGGCTAACCTAAGACTTAACTGTCACCTTAATCACTTAAGACTCAGAATATAATAAATATTCTCAAATCTTCTTACATACTAATATGTTCACATGCTATAACTGTTGGCTCCCAACAATTGAAAACTTTCTTGCAAGGACATTTGTATTTCGGAATGAGTTTTTTATCAGACGGTACGGTTCGTTCAACCCTGAGGCTCAACTGTATCTTTTAACATTTGAGAGAGTATACAATTCGTAGCCATTGCAAGTTATTACTAGATACTCTACAGAGCATTTTACTAGAAAATATTTCATATCTTACTTCCAAGATTGCTAGAATCTGATCATGTAAAAAGTTATGAAAATGCATCCGAGTTTTTTGTTAACTGTTTGCAGGGTACGGATTGCATTTTGTTCAACCGTAGGGATTTTGCTGAAAAGTGCCTATAAATAAAAATTAGGATAATTGTTTTGTTTTTCTGGGGTTTATGAATGACGATAAGATGAGAAGAGCCTTCTATCTATTCAGCAAACTTGGCAGTTATATCATAGGAAGAAATGGTGATCCTTATCGTCGTCCTGGAGTGAGATACATGTCCTTGATGAAGGACCCTGTGGATAGGAAAATAGAACCTCTGATACCAGAGATAACCGATCCTAGAGTTTTTCCTAGTATTGTTAGAAAGTCTTCTGCAGTTTGGGAGAATCTTAGAGGGCGTATAGAACGTTTACAGCAGAAGATAGAACTATACGGAGACTTGTTTGCATCTCCACGTGCAAAACTAGCTTTGAAAAAGTTTGGGTACTTTGTTGTCGGTTTCAATGGAATGTTTTTTATATGTCTCTTGAATATGGAAATTGGGATGTTGTTTATGAACTTGACGCTACATACGCTGACGTCGATCACATTGTTGGCCTTCTATGGGATCCAACGGCTGTGGTTTGTTAAATTTTCTTTACTTGTATGTTTTATAACCCTTCCTTACCTAGGAGTACTTCATGGCGTTGAGAAAGACGTTGGATGATATGAACACTGGTTTGGACTGGCTATTATTTGCTTCTCATTTTGAGAAACTTGGTGATACAAATATTGCCTATGAAGCAAAATCAATGGCCTATTTGGTAGAAGGTGGGAAACTGGAAGAATTTGGTAATCTTGTGGAAAGGAGTCCCGTGCCACAGCGATCTGATTGATTGAAATGATATTCGTATTGTATCCCGTATTAATGTGTATATGAATGACCCAACAGTCCGCTCAAATAACTTTTTTGGATTCTGTTTGGAAGCCGTGGATTTTGTGTCTTTCTTCATTTGTTGAATAACTGAAACTTTGCCGAAAATGGAGTTTTCAGAAGGAACAAAGAGTCTTGTCTTGGTCATACCTGTAGCGTTTATCTTCAAGCTGACGGTATTTATATATTAATAGTATATTCTTATCATTGGATTCTGAGAATTTTATTGATAAAATTATGAACCTACCAAACCAAATGTATTCTTTGTCTATAACCGGTTGACACATGTCATTTGACAGCCAGAAAAACTTACAGTTTGGTATCTAATAAGTGCATGAAAAACTGAAGATTTTAGTGTAAAGTTAGCATAAAGCCAATTCCAATGTGACTCCGTTGAAGACTTAATTTTTGTCATTCGTTAAAGGTTTCAATCTTTTGAGGCCATTGACGTTGTGGCCTAATGAGTAATGTTCTGACTTCGGAAGAGGTTAACTACCTTATCTTTCGATATCTTCAAGAGTGTGGTAAGAACTTGTGTTTATAGTCGCAGTATTGTTAATTTGTTTTCGAGGTTATATACACACTGCGTTTTGTTTCGGTTACGAAAGTCACGTGAATAAAACTAACATAGATAGTTCCCTTATACCACCTGGCGCTCTCATTTCCTTCCTACAACGAGGAATAAGTTATGCCGAAATTGAGAGTCAACTAAATATAAATTCTGTAAGCAACCGTTGATTGTTTTTATCTGTTGGCGGCTAGATGAACTGAATGTTCTTTAGGGTAGTGAGTTTGTACCCAACGGACATGTTTCCTTACTTGAAGTACACAAAGCGTTAACAAACAGAAAACGAACGCAAAACCTATCTGTTGGTGATGTAGACGGTGTTAAAACAATGGAAACAGATTTCACGGAAGCAGAAGTAACTTTATTATTGGGTCATCAAAGAGAGGTCTTTGTTTGCGCATGGCATCCCAAAAAACCCTTACTTGCCACAGGTTCAGCAGATTCCACAGTTCGTTTGTGGAAACTAGGACGTAATGGCAAGGAAATGTTGGAAGAGTCTGTTGAATCTGTAGAATTGAAGCATTCTTTTCCGCCTACCCAAGATAAGGATATAACGACACTGGAATGGAATGGAGATGGCTCACTACTTGCAACGGGTTGTTATGATGGGCAAATTAGGTTTTGGACAGACGAAGGTGTTCTGCAAACAGCAGTTGAAGCTCATACAGGTCCTATTTTTTCTGTCAAATGGAACCGAAGAAGTAACTTTCTGTTAAGTGGAAGTGTGGATAAGACTTGTGCAGTTTATGACGTAACACAGAGTAAGTTCTTATTTTCTTGAGGGAACAAGTACTGAACCTTATTGATATAGATCGGGTCGTGAAACGATTTTCCTTTCACACAGGACCCATTTTAGACGTCGATTGGAGAGACGACACGAGTTTCGCTTCTTGTTCAACGGATAAAACCATCTATGTCTGTAGGGTTGATGAAGATGCACCTTTGAGAGTTTTTCATGGCCATGAAGACGAAGTAAATGCTGTCAAATGGGACCCGAGTGGCAACTTTTTGGCCTCTTGTTCAGATGACCGAACTGTCAAAATATGGTCATTGGAGGCTCGACAAGGGACTGGCCAAACCACAAGCTGTTTGTATGATTTTCGAGAACATTCGCGTGATATTTATGCCATTCGTTGGAGTCCAACAGGTCCAAACACAGAAAATGTCAATAAGCCACTGTTACTTGCCAGTGCTTCCTTTGATCATACTGTGAAACTCTGGGATATACAAGCAGGAAATTGTAAATGGACTTTATCGAAGCATAGTGAACCTGTTTATTCAGTTGCTTTCTCTCCAGATGGTGAATATTTGGCATCAGGTTCATTAGATCGATTTTTACATGTTTGGAGTGTTCGTGAGGGCAGAATCATTCGTTCTTTTAGAGCAGACGGTGGTATCTTTGAGATAGCTTGGAATCCAGCAGGTGATCAGATAGCTGCTAGTTTATCCAGTAACTCCGTTTGCGTATTAAACTTTCGTATGTAATTCATATAAATCTTTAAGTTCTCAATATTCTGTATGTCACATCTTATATTGTAGAAGAAAGGCATGCAGCAAAGGTAAGATATCCTTGTCATTGGGCTTTAACTTTGTCTGGTCCAGTGAGTTAAGTTCACAAGGACTCGTGCTTCTTGGCAGTTTCCATCTCATTTCTTGGACAGTTGCTATGAAACTTGTTTAGAGATGGCAGGTACTTTGCAGCAGCCCGCGATCACAAGCATTAATGTTTCAAAACTCGTACAGGCACTTACTACATAGTTTGACATCTTTACCAGTCACCAGATTTTATGTTCCAGGTCTAGCTGCTTGGTTCTAGTTGTAAAATATGTTAAAAGATGTTTTTAATTGAGGAAACAAAAAGATAATGTCAGAGTTGTTGACTACTTCCGTTATTATATTATGTTATGTACCGAAAATAAGGTGTCAAAAATACTTTTAGATTGTCTAGAGGAACATTCTTTCAGACTACATTCATTGGTGTGGTGACTCTCTATGCTCCTCTTCAAACGAAAGGTCCTTGGATATACCTTTTAAGATTCTATGTCATAATATGTCTGAATTTATTAGTTACAATGTTCAGAATAATGTTTAAAACTAACATTTAGATCTAGTATTTATAAAAACAACTCTGTTTCTTGAAAAAAGAAAGTGCTTGTTTTTCTCAAGAAAATGGCGCTCTTTAAAGCGTCAGCAATTAATTCCTTCCAGACTATTCTGTTCGAAGACAAGGTACTATCGAATTGGTTCTTGCTAGTTTGTTTGATAGAATACTAATGGTATCTATTCGGATTGTTTGCAATTTGAATTTCGTAGGAAATTTCCATTTTGCAAAATATTTGAAGCAGGAGCATCATATCCAGTATTTAAGCTCAAATGTCACAAATATTATTTGTAAAAGATTACGTTCTTTTGTTCAGAGTTCCCCTAGTGTTTAACAATACCTAGACAAAGTTACTCTCAAAGTTTGAACATTAATTGTCCATTTTTCCACTGAGAAAAGTAAATATTACTGGCATTGGTTAATGCCATCCATCTTTTCCAAACAGCGCGCCACTGTACTTTACGAACCCTCTGGAACTCCCTGTCCTTTGTTCATTTCTCTATCCGAGAGATTGATAACTGTACGTGAAAGATCACTCGTATTTTATGAAAATTTTAGAGCCTATGTTCGGCATCACAATACAGACACGTCTGAAATATTTCCTAGTGAAAAGTCAAATCTGACGAGCCCATCTCTATAGACAAGTATAAAGTCTTTCAAGAATCCAGAGAAACTTTTTTTCAAAATGGTTTCTAGCGCTAAGTATGTCACTGATAGGTCCAAGTTTTATCACAATCATATGAAGAAATTTAAAATATCGTTTATTGCAAGGTACTTGATAGCCTATAGCAACGATAATAGTCTTTTGTTAAGTTTACATCGACACTCCGATCTTTCATTAGTGTCTTTTGTGGATAAGTGATTTTATTGGTTGAATCATCAGCAACGAAAAATTCTAGAAATTATTTGTGGTCAAGAGAAAAGTAAAATGGCGCCAAACTGTGGAAACTTCGATCTTCCACGCGCACAGAAGGTCGTCATTTCCAAACAGAGCAGTAGAAGTGTTGTTAGATTTCCTTGAAATTTAAAAAAATAGACCCTAGGCAGCCAGACGACACAGTAGTTCGGAAACCTATGACTTGTAGAAGGAGTATAGATGCGAATAGAGAGGATAAGCTTTGTGAACCAAAAAGAAGAAAACTTCTGCAGAGCCATTCAAATAAACAGTCGAGAAAGCACACTGGTGACCCCTGCGATTTCAGATCAGTGCAGATCTGCAGGATAGACTTGGTAAATTGCGCAGAAGACTGTACACAGAAAGCTATATACACGGATCTCGACGACGTTACTACCTGGTGGGATAATATTTATTCTCGAAGCAGAACAGCAGAAAGACTTCACAAGATTTGGGAAAGAAGAGTACAAATACTGCTTTTTCCAAATGATGACAACAAGAATTATATTCAGGAAGGATTTTTTCCTCAACAACGTTTAATATCGTATTCTCAAGATGACGAACGAAAAGAGTACTTGCATCAAAGATTATATCAAATCTTGAAACAAGTTGAAGAGAAACAAGTTGAACAATTTAAAGCTCGCTGGAATTTTGATCCAGTCAATGAAATACCTTTACAAGGATGTTGGAAATGGGTCCAGGAAACTGGATAAGTGAAGGAATAGGAGTTGCTGTATGTATGATTGGCATTTTTGTTTTTCTCCATCAGTTAGAACATATGACTAGTCAGTATCTTTACAGTAAGTTGCTTATAGACTGGGCTTTATTGCACCTCAGAAACTATAGCTTTTTCTTTCTGTTTCAATATCTAATTAAACAGTGAGCATGAAACTAAAATTGAGAATCAGAACTGTTCTGTTTTTCGGCAGCCTCTTTCTCTTTCTGTCTTCTCAGCTCTTTCAGTTCAAGACGAAACTTGTCGTGGTCGATTCGAGGGGCTTCAGGAGGGTAAATAACATATGGGTGCTATTAAAAACAACAATTTTAGAGGAAGGAAACAAAAACAAACTTGTGACGACCCACTTTTTCTATGAAATAGTCCAGAAAATCGAAGCGCCCAGAGCCAAAGAAAAATACCATACCAACTGGGAAGGCAAAATAAATAAAGAACTTTGTGCTTTCAAGAACCTTTCTTTTCCCCAAAGTTCTATCGAAAATATTTTTTGCCACACGACCGACAGACTCAAACATTTCTCTCTCAACCTTAATTGTGTAACTCGAGTCCACTACGAAAATTGAACCCTTTGAGGTTTCGATTTGTCAGAGCTCTTGGACACTGACCCACTTTTTGTATCATCCTGGCAATATGTTGTTCGATTACCATTCAGCTCATTATTGTAGGTGCAGAAACTTGTAGATGGATTAACGAGATTTCTTGCGCTTGAGGTGATAGCAACAATGAATAATTATCTTTCAATCTCTCTTTTAGAAACATCCCTTTTGTCAAGGTTTGAGAGACATATTAATCTTCGTGTCTTGAAGTTTCAAAAGTGAGTCTGGGGTGGTTGTATTCAATCAGTTATTTTCACATTTCAAAGAACCTTCGAACATTCTGTGAGATGAGGGTTTGCTCGGTAGCTTTTGAAATGACGCTATAAGACCGAATTATTTGCTTTCATTGATGTTTTCATTGAAGCGGTCGATTTAGTTACGAGAGATAAAGAAAAAATCTATTAAAAGGATATATAAAAATATTCGGCATAGTATGTTTTTATATGCACAATTATAGCCAATGACTCCTTACCCTAATCGATGTTCAAAATTTCTCTAATGGAAGTTGTTAAGGATTCGTTAGAAATGAATAGGAAGCTAATCTTGAGGACAAAACAGAGCAGAAATTAACCGAGTCCGCAGTATTTTCCTGTGATAGCTTTTTTGCGTTTTACAAGTGTGAATATTGCTAGTTTTACAAAGTAGAACACATTTATCGGTAGTTTATCTTGTGACATGGAAGACAGTCACTCGTCCAAGTCGGAGCCCTTAAAGGGTTGTAAATGTGGAAAAAGCAAGTGTTTAAAGTTGTACTGCGACTGTTTCAATTCTGGAGTTTATTGTGGTCCTCAGTGTATTTGTGTTGGTTGTTATAACAACGAAGAACACGAGCCTGATCGACAATTGGCCATACGGGGTGTATTGGAACGAAAACCCGAAGCCTTTCAACCCAAAGTTGCAACTTTTAGAGAAGTAGTATGTAACTAGGCAAATATGCTTTCTTCCTATAATGTTTAACTTATTTTAGGGTGGAGTTACCGTCAAGCATAACAAGGGTTGCAATTGCAGAAAGACAGCTTGTTTAAAAAAGTACTGTGAGTGTTTCCAGAGTGGAGTACTGTGTTCTGAACTGTGTAAGTGTTCCGGTTGTCAGAATTTTGAAAGTTCCGTGGAATTGCAGTCGGTTCGTAACAATGTAAACTACGTTCCACAAGAATTACCTATGAAAGCAGGTGCAAATAGTGGGTCTTGGAATACGAGTCTTCCAGGGACCTCTAGTGTTTCGAAAACGGAAAGAGTTGATCGAACGGATTGTACACCAATGGCACCCAATTTGAGCACTTCTTCACACCTTGAAGCTGAGAATGAGTCTGGTTATTCTGGAGGAATTCGTTCGTATAGTAACTCAATGACTATTCAACCTGTAAATTTTTCTGTTCAAATGCCATCCAATCTACGCAAAACATATTCCAGCTCGAAAAATAAACCAGCGCCTTGGATTGGTTCGGTAACATTTTCAGAGTTACGAGTAGATGCTGCATCATTGATGCTTTTGGCGAAAGAGAAAATAAATGTTCAAAGCCACAATAAGTCTTTCAACAATGATGAAGTATCTGTTGAGAATAAGAGTTTGCAAGGACTTGATCCCGATGAAGCTGTTTTGCTATGCGATGAAAGTGGTATTGAACAAACGACCCATTCCGAAGAAGATGGACATGTTGACAATTCCCTTATCAACTCTCTTATAGAGGAATGTGCTGCAATACTTGATATCTATAGAAAGCAAGTCATTCAGAAGAAGCGAGAGTCAATGGCACATTCTACAAGGCCACCGGACTGAAGACGAAGCGTTGCAGACATTTCTCTAACTGAAAGACATGCGCTTTATGTTTAAAAATCACAAGACACAACAAGAACACATACAAATGTCACTTCCTTCTGTCTTTACTACAAACCATAGATATACTTGCACGATGGTTTACTGAACCCGTTGAAACTACTGGCAAGACTAATCGTGTACGCGCCCATATCCTCAAAATAAATCCAGTCACCAATCTCCAACTCCGGCATTGGATGATCTCGAATAATGCAATCAATGGAGTCACAAGTTGGACCAAATATTGTGCTCTTTAACATACGACGGCTTGATTGACTAGAGAAAAACTTAGGATAAAAACTAATGCCGAGCGTGAGAACATCTCGAAATGAACCATAAACACCATCATCTATGTAATAGTCCACACACTCTTTTTCTTTCTTCTCTTTTGCATCTTCAACAGCAGTTTCTTGACGTGCTCTAAAACGTCGCCCATGAATTCTTGTTACCAAAGTATGACTTGACCCAACAAAATATCTACCAGGTTCAGCAACTATTTTGACTTCACCGGGAGGAAAGAACATGTCAATATAACCTCGTATTCCTCTCGCAATTTCACGAAATGTAACTGGAGACTCACCATCAAAACCTGGAAACCCACCACCAATATCAAGAATTGTCAAAGCAGGTAGCCCAACCTCTAAGGCAAGATCAAAAACATAGCGTGCTCGTCTGATAGAATCTATGTACGCATTTACTGAACGACAGCCTGACCCAACATGAAACGCAACTCCGACCACATTCACTGATAGTGCCTTTGCCATGTTTAAAAGTTCAGGTATTTCGTCAAGCAAAGCACCAAATTTGGAGCTTAAAGGACAGAGAGCATCATGGTCTTCAGTTGCAATACGTAAGATTACGTTTAGAAAAGGATTGAGACGATGAAGTTTCAATAATTCGTCCTTGTTATCAAAGGTTACAGTATTTACCCCGTTCTCTATAGCGTATGTCAGATGATGCTGAGGTTTACAAGGATTGGCGTAAACGATTCGATCCCCTGAAACTCCAGAGGATCGAACAAGTTTGATTTCTGCCTTGGAAGCACAGTCAAAACTGCAACCTAATTCTGACAAAACCCGAATGAGAATAGGATCCGGATTGCATTTGACTGCAAAATAAGGCTGAACTCGAGGAAGTTCTTGTACAAATTCAACATATCTCCTCTCAACAGCACCAATATCAACAACATAAAAAGCACTCTCTTCTCCACCGTTTATAAAGGAGCCTGCAACTTTCTCAATGCTGATACCCGAAGGCACCCTGTAAACGTTACTCGCAACCTTTTTCAGTAACTTTTCCACGGTCCTCTGATAGCAAAAGAAAGGTTTCAAAACGGAATGCGTGGTTTCACTGTCAACGCTATTCGAATTGCTGCCGTTAGATTCATCCCGTAACAATATCAAGTCTGAAGTATCTTCATTCAAATTATTGGGGGAAGAATTCAACCTTTGCAATGCATGCAGAGACCGAACAGTCAACTCAGAAGATTCAGCTGACACAGGAGAAAGACTACTGCAGGTGGTTGAGCTATCTACTTCACATACAGCTTCGTCGTAACAAAGCGACAGCTCTCCTTTCTCCGAGTATTCTGACTGACTTTGTGTATCGGAGTCAACTTTATCTCTCAGTGACGAAGGAAAACGTGACTTGGTGTGTTCGACTGTCATCACTATCACTCTTGTCTCTTTTTTTGGGCTGTATCTTTTTCTTGCTTTCAACGAGTTGAAGTTTCGACTAAAACGATAACACCGATCAAACGAGCTGAAGGCGAAGTAGTTTGAAAGGGAAACAAACGAAATGTAGAACGGCAGTATGCTCAAAGATATCACAAATTATCGAGTTGTTGATGCTGTCTTAGAGGAGGGCCGGTAGGATGGGTACCCAAATTGTGTTTCAGTCTTCTTCAGGAATCAAAGGAGGCGGTAGTTTCCTTGTGGATGAACAACTAGCAACGTTTCTTACAGCGGCGAACACAATTAGTTTTGGAGACATGGAAACACCAACATCCCAACGACCGGTTTCCTTCACGCCGGCCACTTTCTGAACTATCAACTCAATAAAAAACCGAAACTCTTTGCAAAAGACAAACAACAGAAGGGACTAGCAAGTTTCTACAATTTTTCCGTTATCCAAATGACGTACAAAGAAAAGGGTCAAAGACAAAATATAAAATACGACGGCGAAGACCAAACGTCTACAAAGGCCGCTTCAGTGATAAAAGCAAACGTATGGATTAATTCGGCGACAGGTTGAATTCTACTTGAATCGTCTTGTGGAATGAAACTCGATCAGAATCGAAATATGTGTGTGTGTGTGTGTTGGTTAAGGGCGGTTGATACAATCACTATACATTTTCTTCATCAAATATTTATGTTAGACAAGAAACGTCTTCGACTTTGGCGAAAGCATTCAAAATTTTAAAACCAACGAACAAATTTATTCCAACAGTATTTTAAAATCTTCTCTTCATCTTCCCGGATTATATACGCATGCATCAGATGTTTTTGACAATCACGAACTACTCTCTCCTTTTTGCAGCAACGGAATCGGTAGGTGAATGAGTAGGCACTACTTTGGAAGTCTTATACTCATCGTTCTTTTTTCCCTGTGCGAGCTCCCTTTCAATCTCATTCTTAATCCAAAAGTATGTCTTCTTTAAGCCTTCTTGCAGAGTATATCTAGGTTCCCATCCTAAAACTTTCCTGCACAGATCGTTGTTACTATTTCTGCCTCGAACACCTTCCGGTCCAGGAATATGTTTGATCTTCAAGTTATTGCCCTCAAATGACATAACAAGTTTAGCCATATCGTTCATTGATATCATTTCTTCCGAACCAATATTTAAAGGTTCTGCAAAATCTGACTCCATAAGACGAATGACTCCTTCCACAGCATCATCGATATAGCAAAAGGAACGAGTCTGTTCTCCATCTCCCCACATCTCGAACTCTCCCTCCGATACAATGCACTTGCGACAGAAAGCGGCAGGAGCTTTCTCTCTCCCACCTTTCCATGTGCCAAATGGGCCATATATATTATGGAAGCGTCCTATTCTTGTCTCCATCTTAAAGTCGCGACCGTAATGTATCGCCAATTCTTCTGAGGAAAGTTTCTCAAGGCCATAGGCGTCCTGTTATATGGGATAAGTCAAACTCACTTATAAAGACGAAAATAGAAAAATGATACCTGAGGTTGTGCTGGCCAAGCGTCTGATTCCTTCAGACCAGGATTCTTCGGGTCTAGCTGCTTATTCTCTGGGTACACGCATGCAGAAGAAGCATAAAAGTATCTTTTCACGTGGTTTCTTCGAGAAGCTTCTAACATGTTGAAAGAAATCATAGTATTATTGTACAGAATGACTGAGTGATTCGACTGAATGAATCCCATGCCACCCATATCAGCTGCCAAATTGTATACGTGATCACAATCCTTTCAAGAGCCGGACGTAATGTAAAAGTTGAAAAAATAGGAAAAAAAGAAAATCTCATACCTTCGAAGCTTTTATGCAATTATCCAGTTCACGAAGATCTACTAACAAGAATTCATCGCAGAATTCTTCTTGCCTAAAATACTCGTTTTCTTTCCAGTCCGCCCCAACAACGTACTGGCCTTTTTTCCTTCAATTTTTTTGCAAGGTGTGAGCCAATGAATCCACCAGCACCTTCAAAGGCAAGCGTTTGATTGGTTTTCAAGGCTTTAAAACACAATTCTTACCGGTGACAAGCACTCGAAGTTGCTTCTTGCTGCTTGTTTCAGCCATAACAAAACCAAATTCAAAGAATTTTCGACGATGACTGGGTTTATGGCGCCAGATTTTGCATTTCATGGTGCAAAAAAGGCGCTAGAATGTCATTTTTCTTGGCATCCATTTTCAAAGAAGGTTGATCCAAAGTCTTCCTGCACCGGACTTTTTCAATGAACAGATAACGTATTGAAACAGGTATAATAGCTATAAAAGCTTGAATGGATTCACAGCACTGTGGCTTCCGCCCCCATACAGTGGAATCCTCCAAGCAGATATCCAGAAACAGACATGTACTGCTTCAACAAGAAGAAAACCCATTTCATAATAATTTTATGAATTATTATTTTTGTTATACTTTTATGTTATCCTCAAATCTCGTTGGTTTTGAGGTAGGATAATGATAATGGGCATGATTGTGAACGTAGAAAGCCCTTTCTGAGTTGTCTCCATGGCCTAATTAAATTTACTTTTCAGTGATTTCTTGGATTGTGTCTGCCTTGTTAGTTGATAGGCATGTCTGGAGACGAGTTAGGAGGTGAACCAGCTGGTTCGGTGTTAGACAACCTTCCACAGAGCAAGAAAGATTCAGTAGAGACCTTCAGAACAGTAACACAGTGTGAGTCAATACAGGAAGCTATTGAGAAACTGGAAAGTGTTGACTGGAATTTGGACCGCGCAGTGGACATGTACCTCAGTGGCGAATCATTTCCCGGTGCTAGGCAGGCTTCAGTTGCCGAGAATGGTTTTACGGGTATTGAAGGCACCACTTCAGAAGTAGACTCTCCGTTGGTACCGACAACAAGGCGTCAAACAGGCTTTACTTCGCAGGCTTCGACCCTTTTCCAAATGACCGTCTCTTTTTTCTTGGCTCCAATTAAGGCACTTCTTAAAGCGGCCTCTTCGTTGCTGCGTTTATTTTTTGTGGGTCCACAGTCAATTGGACGGCCACGCATTGAGGTTGCCAGACAAGCAACTAGAGACTTTGTACAGCAGTTTGAAAGTGAATATGGAATTATACATCCTACGTTTTACAATGGATGTTTGTGGATGCACTGAATGCAGCAAAGGCGCATTTGAAGGTGAGTGGTTACTGCAAACCTTACCAGTCACAAAATTGATTGGTTTTTCTAGTTTGTTTTGGTATATTTGCATGCAGATAGACATTATCTTACTCCCGACTTTTGTAGAGATGTACTAACCAATGAACAAGTTATTAGTTTTATTAATGAGAATTTTATCTTTTGGGCTTCTTCGGTGACAAGTCCTGAAGGGCGGCATTTGCAAGTATCGTTTCGTGCAACAGACTTTCCATTTCTTGCAGTGGTTTACGTAACGCATGAAAGAAGAGCAGCACAAATGTTGGAAACAAAATATGGTCCTATGGAAGCTGATGAAGTGATGGAGTTTCTTGTGCAGAGTCTAGACCGACATGGAAATATTTTAACAAATGCTCGCCTTGAACAAGAGCGTCATCTAGAGACGAGGCAGATTCGTCAGGAACAGGATGCAGCATTTCAACGAGCTGTGGAGGAAGATATGGCTCGTCTTCGAGCAGTTGAAGAAGCTGAAGCAGCACGAAAGGAGGAAAAGGCACGTATAGAAAGAGAAAAACAGGAAGCCGAACTTCTGGAGCAACGTATACAAAAACGAAGAAGAATGAAGCAAGCGCAGATGGAAGAAGAGCCACCCAAAGGTGACCAAGTTTTTAGTATCGCTGTCAGACAAGCAGACGGGAACCGCTTTGAAAGAAGGTTTAAAAGACAAGACATGCTTAGGCAAGTTTTTGACTGGGTCGATATCAATGGCATTGACATTGAGAAGATCAATTTGGTCTGTAACTTCCCCAAACGAAGTTTTGATTATGATCGAGACGGTTATATAAAACTAGAAGAGATAGACCGAGGTCCACACCTTGTCTTCTTCATTGAAGATAAATAAATATAAAGAAATAGTTTTTATCTCGAAGATTTCATTCCGCACACAACTACAACACAAACAAACATATCACAAACACGAAAAAGGAAAGACTTTTCTTTCTTAGACTAATCTGAACCAACAAGACCATGAACCAAGATGACGAAGAAGTCTGTTGTTACTACAAGAACCCTTATTTTTTTCTGCTTATGGAAGCATTCCTGCGACGACCTCAATCAGTCTTTGATACTTCTTCCAGTCCGAGAGCTTGTTTCAAATGTGGTCGAATGCGAGGAGGGCAACGATCGACTAACTCTTTTACTTGTGATCGAATCTTTTGTCGAACAGGTTTTACAACCTATGCCTTGTCAGTATTCATCTGCTATATTTCTTGACCCACATACCTGATGAATGCGTTTCTTAGCCAACACGACAATTTCGTCTATTTCTTTATGGAAATGTTCATACGCGACTGGAACCGTAAAAATATATAAGAACAGAAGATAAGCAAGAGTTGCTGTGGTGAAAAATCTTCCAACGACAGATAATGCATAAAAAAACAATAATAACTTGAGAGTGAGCATATTATCCATACAAAATAATGCTTTCTTGACTTGATCAATTATAGCGTTGACGACTTGGGCAGTCGGCTCCAGATACTTTGATAAAGATTCCTTCGTAACATATGGTTTCCCTAATGTTGGTGCTCCAACAAACTCTGGTCCTAAAAACCCAACCATAAACTTGGAGCAATTAACATATACGAACGATAATCCAAGTTGAATCATGAAGGCATACGAAACTACTGATATGACGGACTTTTTACCTACTGTAATGGCGAGAAAGAAAATATTACCCATCACAAATACTGCAGCTGTGACAAATATATTTTTCCAATATATCAATTGTGCAGCTACAAAAGTTAAGAAAGATATCAGCAAAACGTTGAGAGAAGGCTACTTCCAGCCGAAGCATGTAGAGCAAATGAAATGAAACTTACCTCTACCTGAAACAAAAGAAGGAACAACCGGTAAAGGATTTGTCTGCAAGTCACTACTTGTGGTACTGAACTCACCCAACAAGTCTGAAGTACCTTTTGCACTGGTTCTCTTTGTCAACGCGTCATCGGTGGAGGGTGAATCTCCACCCAGAAGGTCCTCAACTGAATGAGAACTTTGATGTGCTGGTTGCTTAGAAGAGTGATTAAAGCTTGAAGTTTCACTTTGGGGATCTGCCATAATATTATATTGCTTGACGTACAAATTTCCGTAACTTGTTGGTTAAACAAAGGTTCACAACGCCAATGGGTAAACAAATTTCCACTAAGACCAAAACACAATTTATCTTGAGAAAATCGATCGTGCTGACGAGATGTTAGCTTAATAGGAATCTTCCTCCACGTCAGGTGATGAAAACAAAAAGTAGGCCATGTTCACTATTTCACTGCACATTGTTTCATCCAGTTGTGTGCCATTTACCGAAGTGACGTGGAAAATATCTTGACGAATATTGCCTTCATTGTTGGTCTCCAATGAAGCATATTTAACATTCAACTCCAAATATGCCAAACTTTCAAGAAACTGAGAAATTAGTCCTGGCTGACTAGGTGCTTTTAACCTAATTACTGTATGATATGGACTAGATGAATTATCTACGGAAACAGAAACACCTAGTTCATGATCCACATAATGATTTCTCTGTGTCGGAGAAAATGTAAACGACTTTTGTGTGTGTGTTCCATTGTCCTGTTTATCCAAGTATTTTTTCAACGTCTGTAATATGCTGTCCTCGATCTGTGACTGTCAGTATTTAAGCTGTTCTGACTGTTTTTCCATAACAATACCTTTTCAACGAACTCTTCAGTAACTTTAGAACCTGCATCAGTGACAAAAAAGGTATCATGTACCAACTGGTTTTCTGTCTGAGCAAGTGCACTTTCTATGGTGAGACCAAGTCCTTCGAGACAGTTTGTCAAGTCCTTTAAAAGACCTGGTCTATCCATAGTTTTGACAGAAATAATCGTATGATAAAAATCCTTTTCGTTGTCTATTGTCACCTGAGTTTGGAACGCCTGTGTGTCACGACCTACTCCAACTTTTGCCGAGTCATCCATTTCATTCTTAGGAAAGGACGACGTTTGGGATTGTTGGAGCTCTTCGGTCATACAAACTAAATTTTCAAAAATATGACAGTTTATCTTGTGTCCATAACCAGAAATACGAGTATAATGAGGACGGAAAGCACAACGAGAAGAGTTGCGACAAGACCGATATCTTGCCCACTTGCTCTCATTGGCAACTCCCTATTATTGAAGAAGAGTTGATTATACACGAGACACGAAAATTATCTCAGACTAACCTTGGAATGAGTAAACCAAAGACATATAAAAGATACTGTGTTGCTCATGACTCGGAATGTATTGAAAAGTCCGTTGGTTGAGATGAGAATGGTTGGAATCTGGCGCCATTGTTTTGTGGGTTTATTACCAACTTCTCTGGGGTTCGGCAGTTGTAATCAATTAAGTTTGTGTGTTTTTTCTAGAAAAGCTCGTTTTTTATGTTATATGGGGCAGCATGATATTGTTCAATACGTTGTTGTCCGCAAGGACTTGATAAAGGAGCTGGGTTGGCCTTTAGGCAGTGTATGGTTCTTCCAAATTGTTTGATACCATTGAAACTCACTTTTGAAGAGTCAGGTCATAGCGCAAGGTGTTCATGCTGCTGTTGCTGCCACCTGGAGTTATCATCAAGACCAATTAGTTCAGAAATATTGTTTTCAAGAAATGGTAAGACAACTAGTTTTTCTTCAATAAAGAACTTTTACAGAGTTCAAATAGCAGCAAATGCGGACTATAGTGTTACAGGTCCCAAATGAGTTTGAACTTTTGAATTTGGTCAAAACACTAGAAAATGCTGATGTAAAGTATTGTCTTTGGACAGAACAACCAGAAGGAATTCCTACAGCAGTTGCTACGAAGGTATTTTCTTGTTTTGCATATCGTCCATTCTTTGAACTCTCTATTTTATAAGCCTTATTTTAAGGAACAAGTAGAAGCCTATTTCAAGAAGCTCAGTCTATGTAAGTAGCAAAGCAATGTTTGAACGACATTCTGCTCGACAGCCCTTCCTTTGTCGAACGAGTTGAAGTTATTCCTAAACTCTATTGAAAACTCAGTGTATTGAGTCACAATGAATTTTCCGAAATTTTGGAAACTGAGATAGGCTTGAACAAAAAAACGACCCCTTTTTATCTGCCTTCTTCTATCTGTTATTTCGATATGCTTTGGAGCAAATTAGTTTTGCACAACTGATCTACCTTCTCGATATACTTTCTTTGTGCTTCTTCTTTGGAGGTGCCTTTCTTCGAATTCCAAGCTTCCCACTTTGCTTTATCCTTTTGGTTAAATAGGCCTCCAGGCTTTCCTGAGAACAGTGATTTTCAGTGCTACTTCATAATCTTCACAACCACGAATCCCACTCACCTGTCGAACAGTCACCTTCGTTGGCTTGCTTGTAATAACCGTACAGTTCTAACTTGTCGTTATTTGAAGCGGAAGGCAACTTTTTCACTTGTTCAGCAGCTTTCTCAAATACTTGCTATAATAAACGAAACTGCGATTAGCTGCTTCATCTGGGTCGTATGTGTTAAGAAACTCACCTCCAAACTCATCGTCGCAACAGTGTCCAAGTCCAAAAACTTATTTGATTCGGGGCGGACTTTGCGAAACAGATAAGACAGGCAGTGTATTCTCTCAATATGATTTATGACGTCCGCAGTGCATATTACCAGACCTTTTTAGTATCTACTGGAAAGTATGTTTAGTTTATTTCATGGAGTATTTGGGTTTTAACGAAGCTCGTTTGTCAGGTCACCTGCTTCTCGTGCAGCAACTACAGACAAACGCACTTCGAACACTTCAAACCGTATTGAAGCAGAAATGCAGACTGGTTAGAAGTTAGAGTCTTAGAAGTAAAAAAGTTTTTCTGTGATAATAGTGTTTTGTTCAAACTCCTCGTGTTTAGAGTTTCCGTTTTGTATTTGTTCTGATAAAACCCAAATTCACATACTCTCTCCATCATTTGTTGTAGCAAACCATCAAGATAACCGAGTAGAAACTAACACAAGTTGTCACCTGTGGTTGAAGACATGGTTTGCATATTGGTGAAAAGATGAATGAGGCACAAATGTACCGCCTTGCCAATGAGTTTGGTATTAGTTGGAGACAGGCAAAGAAAGCTCTTGAAGCTGCAAATGGTGATGTAACTCTAGCAATTGATGAGATTCTTTTATCTGTAAGCATCTATTGTGTTAACGTGCTTTCACTGGAGGTTAAACATTGTTTCATAGCCAGAGTTGGACATTGAGGAGCAAGAGGAAGAAATACCTCCAAACAATAAGGATGAGCCTCAAATATCAAGTAAAAAGCAGAGTCTCAATGAAAGTGATGAAAGTGACGAACTGTTGGATACTGAAGGAGAGTCAAAAACGAACGCTACGTTGTATGACGCTCTAGTTCTTGAAGATTCATCTGCTTCAACAGCAGAAACTGAACCGAATATAGTTACAAACGCATTGAGTCGCGGGGTTCAGCAGAAAACGAGAGAAGTTTGGCAAATGCTAACGGCAGTTGTAGCTTTTCCTACCTTCCCTTCTCTTGTACGTATGCTGCATGAGTTTATGAAGGCTGAGAAGCAAAAGGATTTAGAGATTTTGGAGTTGTATATTGATTGGCAGCAGTGCAACGACCAGCGACTGACTACACGTGGGCGTCCTAAAGAAGTAGAGTGGACTTGTAGAAGACAAGCAGCGATGTTCACAAAGATGCGAAAAAGGCAAGGAGAAACATTTTCTTTAGGATTCATATATTTTGAACGGTATCTTCGTTCTTTGGAAAAGTTTGATTGGAATAAGTTATGGTGAGTAACTACTTCATACCATATGACAAAGAACATAGAGTGACAGACATATAATAGTCTTCTTCCTTCTTCAGTTGCATTGGTTATACCAACCGTAGAAACTCTTGAAGTTTTCTTTGAGGCCTTAGTTGAGTCTTATCCTGGTTCGGTTGAAGAAGATAAGCTAAATGTCATTGTTTTGAAAAGTTTCTACCTTCAGTTAGAGAGACCTAAGAGAAGACTTTTAAGGCAGTCATTAGATGATCCTTATTCTTCGATATTTTTGTTTCCTGACAATTGTTTGGACTCAGATGCTTGCGAGGTTCCATGGTATCTTTTCGAACAGTGTTCGTCCGAATATCCGAGTGAAATTCAAGCAGCATACATACTGACTACTATCAAACCACATTGTACTTTTATTTTAAATAACAAAGAGTCTGTGACTGTGCATTATCCTAATGTTGCAAATGGAAAGGGAGAATTATTTGTGCTTTCCATAACTGAATATGCACAGACCTATGCTGCGAGAAACAAGAGATTTCAACAATTTGTTTCTGCTTTACAGGATTCTGTGGTGCCCAGTGGAAGTGAACAAAAAGAATTAGATGATTCGCTGAATACTGATGACAGGATTGATGAGGAGACTGATGTTTATGCCAAACAGACACTCAGTGGAGTTTTTCGTGTTCAGCCAAACAGGAAGTTTGCGAAAGTTTCTTCAGTAGTTATCTCTCGTGAATATTTCGGTAGAGCACTTCATGGTGATAGAGTCGTTATTGAAGTCAGTTGGACTAATAATTTAAAAAGAGGAAAAGTCATTGCAGTAACGGAGAGGAGAACAGAACCCTTTGTAGCAACTTTGTATGAGACATCTTCATCTGAGGATGGCATCGAAGACACTGGTGAGGAAGGGATGATGAGAATGAGTAGTCATCGTTCGGGTCATCTGTTTGCTCCCATGGATCGAAGGCTTCCTTTATGTATGGTGTTTGGTAGAAATTTGGAACAATACAAAAATCATAGAGTCGTACTGAGGTTTCGTTGTTGGAGAAAATCAAGTCAGTACCCGGAAGCGTATCTTGTAGATAAACTTGGTCCAGTAGGCAATGTAGATGCCGAGACCATGGCTGTCTTGGTTGGTTCTGGCGTTCGTGACTTTAAATATCCTTTGGAAGCTTTCAAAGAGATTGATGTTGCTCCAAATATGAAAACATTGGCCAACGAACTTCCAACAACAGTCTGTTGGGATAAACGTTTAGACATTAGAGATTCTCGTCTTGTCTTCAGCATTGATCCTCCTGGAAGTACAGATATTGATGATGCCCTATCTGTGTTTCGTATTACGGAGAACATTTATGAGATTGGTGTTCATATTGCAGACTTTTCCGCATGGATACCATCTGGTTGTTTCATAGATGTTGAAGCTATGAAAAGAGGGACTAGTGTTTACCTTGTAGATAGAAGGATAAGTATGGTTCCATCCGTTCTTAGTGAAAATTTGTGTTCATTGCGCGCGAACTATGACCGCTTAAGTGTTTCAGTATTCTTTTTTGTAGATGTCTCGAAAGATGCCGAATTAGTGGATATTTCAGAACATTTGTTAGATAAGGAATTTATTAAGAAGACTGTAAAAAGTGAAGCAACAAAGGGTGTCTATTTTGCCAGATGTATCCTACGTTCTATAGGAGAACTTCATTACAATAATGTGGATCATTTTCTTGCTGGTGATATACCTTCATTAGGGACTATCAACGATAATGAGGTGCAACAGAATATTCGTTTGTTGACCAAAATTGCTGGAAACTTTTTGCAAAAAAGAATTCAAGCAGGAGCACTGACAAATTTAAATTCTGGTGAACTGCGATTCGAGCTTGACGATCAAAGAAATGTGCATCGAGTTGTTTCGAAAACAGACCTGGAGGTAAATATTGCTTTAGTTTTCCTTATTGCTTAACAAATTTACGATGTCATAATAGATTATGTCAGTAGTTGCGGAAATGATGATTGCAGCGAATTCTTTTGTGGCATCTCAGCTTCTTGCCTGTTGTCCAAATGAGGCTCTATTGCGAAGACATTCACCTCCACCACTGGAAAAAATATCTCAGTTTATGTCAACAACAGCGTCTTTGGGCATATCTATGCTGTCAAATGAGACTCCAACCTCTGAAACCATGACTATATCGTCAGAAAGTTTCATTGTTGGTTTGGAAGAACAGCTGGAAACTGCGTCACGTGATTCATCGCCTCTCAGTAAATTAGTGTCTTCTCTTGCAACGAGAGCAATGTCAGAAGCAGAATATTTTTCTGCAGGTGTTGGAGGAGACATTAGACACTTTGCTTTGGGATTGGACGCTTATACACACTTCACATCACCCATTAGACGATATCCAGACGTCATCGTTCATCGTGCTCTTTTGAGAGTCACTGGCTTGCAAGAGACTGAACAAGACTCGTTGCCTCCTTATTATCCTGGAGGACTGGAGGATTTAGCTGAGCATCTTAATGTTCGACATCGAGAAGCTAAGAAAGCTTCAGAAATGTCCAACGCTTTGTTCTTCTCTCTTTTCTTTCGTTCTCAACAAGGTTTAGTAACTGACGCGTTAATTGTCTCGATTGACACTGAACCTGAGTTTGCCTTGAATGTATTTTTACCAAGATATTCATTGTATGGGACCGTATCTTTACTGGATTCGACTGACAAACGTATCATTCTGCCTGCTTCAAATGTGGAATTTTATAGAAAAGAAGAATCCTCGGAATGGTTTGTTAATGAAGAAGACTGTAAAATGAGTGAACCACTCTGGGAATTATGCCTTGCAGAAGATAGAAACAAGTTGGTTATTATTGATAAGGCTATGGAGAACCAAGTTATTGTGACATGGACGCCTGGAAATGTTGTGAAAGTGGGGGTATGGTCTTCTTACAATCGCTATCGAGAACCTGGAATACGAATGTTATTGGCAAGTCGATCAGTCTCACCTTCGTCGTCACCGTCATCTTTGATGGAGCATAAGCAATCAACAACGACTTCATTTGCCCAAAGAAATCGGCATACGAAACCCAAAGAATCGGTCGTAAAGCAAGTCATTTCTTCTCAAACGTCTGAAGGAAATGTACATCCGACAAAAGAAGCACACCAAGGTATATTCCGGATATGGAATCTTCGTGCACGACTGGAACCTCCGAAGGATAGTATGTATGCTGTACTGGACAAATATATCAGTTCGTGCAGTAGGAAAATTCGTGAGGCGTATACCTTTACTTCAAATATGGCATACTAGCCACTGGTTATGGTTTGAGAGTAGTTCATTTGAGAAACTTTTCACAATGCTTGACTCGTATATTGTTGCTGACGTAATTCTTAAGAAAGAACATTTTTCAATGCAAGAAAGAATACAAAGTTGATGTATGTATTATAGTTTGATGTCGTCTCATTTCCTATTGTTTATTTTGTTCCATCCAAGTGGAACGACACTTTAAAAATTTCATGTCTTTTCCTGTGGGTACGTTGATTGTTTTTCGGAAGAAGCAGACAGCAGGCAATAACATAAATTTGATTAAAGTTTTTCCTGTTGTATGGATTGCCTGATGATGTTTAATTTTGTTGCTTTTATAAGAGGAAAATAGATAATGCAGCAGGTCATAGCATCTTCACACATATCTGCATGCACTTTGCATGTCTTAGGCTGATGCCATGTTCATGTACCTTAGTAATAATGAATGTCGTATTATGCTGCTTTCAAATGTAAGCGGGTTCGAGCCAAAAAAGGTGTCCACTTATGCAAATCTCAGTTTTTCTTCTTAAGCTTCGAAATGGGCTTGCTTTGGTCATCTGTTTTTTTATATTGGAAGTAAAAGAAACAAGAACTAAATATTTTGTTATATTATGGTATACATTTGAAGTAAGATGCTAAATGTACTTTAAAGTACCATTCAGAGTTTTGTCATAATTCTCACAGTAGAACCGAATGCTGCTTCCTGTCTTCAAATCATTTGAGCGATGTAACTGCATGTGTAATCGAAAGCAAAACAATTTGTAATAAGAAGCTATGTGTTTGACTATTCGACTCAAAGGACTATGTTCGTGTGTCGTATTAGTAGATATTATATTTCCTTTTTGTCTCGAAGAATAATCACATTCTTTCACATCTGAAAGATCTTTCCCTGTAACTTTTCGAAAAGTCTCTAAAAGATATTTAGATGTGATGAATTGTTAGCCATGCTGTCTGATACCAAGTGCATCTAATTTAGAATACTCTTAGAGATGATAGACCATTGTAAACAATTTTATATTTAGGAATCGAAATTAAAGTGTTCATGAATGCCTGGACAAGTCATATAAAGGGAGCCTTACAGGTTTGAACTTTAATCTCATGTTGTAAAACCAAACATGTTTTCGGAACAAGTAAAATGAGAATGACAAATTCGTCCTTTCAAATTTCTTCTTTAGATTTTGTTAGACTGAAACAAAATTTTTCCAGCATTATACTGTTTCTGTCCTCCTGTTCGCTCTATTCATTTCTCTATGCTCGAAAAATTTTAAAAACAGATAGTAAGCTCGAGGCGACTTGGTTTTCTAAAGATATTCCTTAGAAATTTGAGAAATTTCTCCCAGGAATTAAAGCTAACTGTGTAAGTCCGTCCTTATCTGTAATTATTATCTCAGATATTTCTTACAGTGCTCGTGCCTTCTACCCTTCAGAGTTTCTTTCAAATTTGACTTCAACGACCTTTCTTATTGCACAGCCTGCTACATTGGATCATTTGTAAACTTTCGATTGGTGTAAAATGTGTGTTCTGTTGCCTTGATGACACTTGCAATGCAAATTTACTTTTTGATGTTTGGCTATCTGCTGATACATTTCCGAAACCTCCAATATGTATAGCTTCAGAACTTTCTACAAAATCGAAAATGATGCTTTTTATTGTATTTGTGACAGGATTCGCCATTTCTACTTGTATTTTCTAACAACTATTTACAATGGTCTACTGACACAATTGGCGCCATTTTCTGAAGAGGAAATTGAGTGGCCTAAAATGAAATGCCACGAGAGCGGAGATTTATTATTATTTTTGTTGCGTTTCCCATTGTTTAATGATCGCTTCCTGTGTCTTGTACAAAATGGAGAAACAGGCTGGAAGTTTTCATGGCACATGTTTTCAACATTTTCTCCCTAAAGTACGCTCGACTTTGCGCGAAAACAGGTGCTACTGTAATGGCTCTAAGAGAAACAGAGGTTGGCAGCTGCTAAGCAACCCACTGCGTGCATCAAGACAGTATGGAGTCCTTAGTCTTGTAGGGTCTGCCATTCGAGGCCCCCCCGGAATGGGAGGCTCCGCTACAGGAAGTACTGAACCAGTAGTTCACGGAGGTGGTAACGGTGATCGAAGACCAGGTTCACATAAAGGTTTTGTTGAGGAAATGAGATTTGTTGCCATGCGTCTTCATACAAGAGACCAAGCAAAAGAAGGTACTTTGGAAGAGAGTGCCCTTCCTATTCAAGAGGCAAGTGCAAAACATACATTTGACGTTATATCGTTGACAAATTTTTCCTCTAGTGGCGTCCAACTGTTGAGGACTATTTGCAATTTCTTGTTGACTCTAAATATGTCTATGATTTCTTTGAAACCTTTATGGAGGAAACGTATGATCAAATGTTTGTCAATTTCAAGCGAACTGGACTGGAAAGAGTGCCGGCATTAAACAATGATTTGAAGTGGTTTCAGGAAAAGGGCTACACAGTTCCCGAACCAGGGCAACCCGGGACTCGGTACGTTGAATACCTCAAGTCTCTAGTTAAGGAAAAGCCGCATGCTCTGCTATGTCATTGGTACAACTTTTATTTCGCGCATACTGCAGGTGGCCGTATGATTGGGCGACTAATGTCCAATCTTTTGTTTGAGGGACGTGTATTTGAGTTCTACAAGTGGGAAAGAGATGTGAAGCAGATATTAGATCAAGTCAGGTTGAAAATTGATGAAACTGCAAAAGACTGGCCTCGCGAAGTGAAAGATGACTGTTTGAATGAGACAAACCTTTCTTTTTCCTATTCTGGGATGATACTGAGTCATTTAGCAAAACGCGGATAATTAACCGTCATAACCTGAATAAATAGTTTTTTCCTTAAAGGCAGATATTTATTTTATTGCATGTTATCTCTATCTTGGCTCTATTTACAGACTATACGAAGCAGCAGATGGCTTGCCAAAAATGTTATGCATGAGGCTGCTAACTAGGACTATTCAGCTTCTTCCTCAGAATTCTTGCTGTTTTCTTCTTCTCTTTCACTCGACCTGCTGTCATCATCTTCTTCACTTAGTGAACTGTCACTGTCACTCTCCTCTTTTTTGGACGAAGGGAAATGTTCGGGAAGAGCGTACTTCTGCACATATTCTTTCACCTAAAGACATGTTATCTGTATGCGACTTCAAATACATTACAATAACTACCTTTGCTGTGTACTTTTCTGGGTCCTTGAGTTGCAAAGCAGCAGCTTCACCATTGAGAGGGTCTGTTGGGTTTGGATATGTCAACAGTTGAGGAAGGAAAACCTCAAAAATATTCACCAAATCGAACATTGGTGACCAGGTCTGATTTATCACGTCCAAACAAACTGACCCTGACCTGTGGAAGGCAAAGAATCAGAACACGCTTGGATATACGTCAAAAATAGGCTAGAACTCACGCTTCATCTACGTTGGGATGGTATACTCTGTTGACGAAGCCGATGGAAGGAGACTTGTATGGATAAGCGTCGGGAAGCTGCACGTGGACTTTCCAAACACCACCTTCATATGCAGCTAAATACGTAAACGCTGTGAGATATCCAAATAGTATTAAAACATGCTACTTACTTTCTGCTGGTCCATGAAACTTCACATAAAAGTCACTCACTTGGTTCTCTTCCGAAAGTTCCAGTTCATAGTCAGCCATCATTCTACCGTCGAAAATAAGGTTCTCTATTAGCCGACCATTAGGCGAAAGAAAAACTTACAACTTCATAATATCCATTTCTCGCCGTTTGCCTGGAGACGCCATATTGTTAGCCACTCGGACGAACACTATTCACAAAGGTGGAATCTCTACCCAATCAAAACGACAAGCAAAATCTCTGGACATCATCTGAAAGAAAAAAAAGGCAATTTGGCGCCATTGCTGAAAATTCGGTGTCTTCCAATAGACTGGCACTTGGAGAGAGAGACGTTGATAGAAAATGGTAGGTTCCTGTTGCTTTTACTTGTCACTTTTTAAAGGTGATATAATGGAAGATTTTACGATTTCGTTTACCTGACGGATCAACCAAAAGAGTAGAAGCAAAAGAAAGTGATACGCTTGCTGACCTCCTGCGTCCTTTTGAAAGCGAGTGGGCAGATCTTCGTGTTTTCCGTGACTATAAAGATGCTAGCACGCTTGATACTTCGGCTACTATTGGCAGCCATGGAATCAGCCATGGCGACATGCTTATTCTTGGAGGGTCATCAAAAAGTGCTCCAGCAAATGGCAATGCAAGTGAATTGAGTGAAGAAGAGATGCCGTCGACAAGTGAAAGAGCTCAGACGAATGTGCGTACTTCAAATAAAGAGAGTGGAAGTAACTCAAAGAAAGGAAGATGCCTGCATGGTCCTCACGGGATGTGCGAACATTGCATGCCAAAAGAAGATCCTAAGGAGAGGTATAATAGAGCCCTTGAACAACTACGTGGCCTAAGGGGAGGTTCTATTGCAGCCTTGGAAGCAGCTGAAGCAATGAAATTTCACATTAAGGCACAAGAAGAAAGTACAGTAAACTCCGTTTCAGTGGACCGTGATGCAGCCTTTGCATTTCAGGCCAACTTGGTTCAAATAGGCTTTCAACAACAGCGTTTGGGGTTTCTTTATGGTCACGTAGAAGAAAGCAACCTAGTCTATATCGACTGTATTTATGAACCGCCACAAAAAGGCACTTTCCACTTGTACAAGTTGAGTTCGGAAGAAGAAAGCGAAGCCTTGGAGTCCCAAAAACAATCCGAAAAGCTTGCATCTTTATTAGGATTGCAGAAAGTTGGCTGGATTTTTTCATCAAAACCTCGGAAATGTATTTTTTCAGGTAGGTGAAGGCAGCACGCTTTAAGGATGCGTCACTTATCTTTATTCAGGTGTTGATATACTAACAGCTTGTGAGTTTCAGTGTGACGTCGAACGGGAGTTTGGAGAAGAAGCTGCAAAGACTTTTGTTACCATTACGGTGTCATCTACAGAGGAAGGAATGATACATCTTGAAGCTTATCAAGTGAGTGAACTCTGCATAGATATGTATAAAGCGGGTGTTTTTTTACCAAAAAATGAGCAAAAGCCAAATTCCGGCAAGGTATTTTTTAAGTTTATCAAGTGGAATGTATCGGACTAATCAGTTGTTAGGTTCGAACGAAAGAAGACGTTATTGTGGAAGGTGTAGAATGTCGAGCAGTGGACACAGATTTCTTTTTAGTGGCAGTTCCTATAAAAGACCATCACTCTTGGCTAAAAAACAACTGTAAGACACCAAATTTTCTTCGTGTTTTCTTTTTAACCGTTTTCTATAAAGATTTTCCTGTTGAAAACAGAGAACAAGCTCCACAGAAGCCTGCTGATTTGGCAAAATGTCTCTCCCAAAGTAGAGATGAACCTTTTATCAGACGAATAACAGATTTTCATATGTTGTTGTATATTAGTAATGTTTTGGACATAAATGCAGACATGCCAATATTGTGTAATGCAGTTCGGGAACAGAGAGATCTTGTAGAAGAAGAAGAAGGATATCAGTTGATGATTGAAGCAATTGCAAATGCAGCGTCTTGAAAACCATTCAAAGGGTTTTTGGGCACCTAGTTACGTATTTCTACGTATTGTATTCATACAAGTAGGATAGGTCGATAAAAACAGACTTTTACAATTTGGCAGTGGTCAATAGATATAGAAAAGTCAAAGTTTCTATGCATGCAAGCGAAAGATGTTTTTAAGAGTCTCTGAGGTAGGTACATTTAGCAAGCAATGGCATTTTGGGGCACTTTCTTTGGACGATGTTCACGACGGTCTTTCAAAAGGCTATTTAGTGCAAGCACAGAAACAACGACACCAGTTGACGAAAGTAAACAATGGAAAATATTTAGTGCAGCTATTCTTGAGCGAATTCCTCCTGTACTCAAGCCCTTAACAGGATACGAACAGGATTATCGGCTCTATAGATTTGAAGCGAAACTAGCATATGCGAGGAAGATGCCTTCAGGTTGGTTTCCAAATGGTCAGAGAGGTAGGTTGAATCTTGATAATTTTGAACACCATGGTTCTCACACTTTTTGTATGTAGAAGACCCGGTAACAGGAGAAGTGCTGTTGGGCGACTTTGCGAGAAGACATTTTATCCCTGCGCCTATTGAAACTGAGGCAGATCATACAGGAAACCTGAAGACTTTGGATCGGAAGCTTACGGATTCTGTTTATTTCTTAGTAAAAAGAGGAAATCAAGTGTGGCAGTTTCCCCAAGACGAAGCAGAAGTAGGAAAGACTTTGAAGCAAGTAAGTGCTGGAAAGAGTATTTTCCCTAAATTGACAACAAATCGTATTATAGAAAGCTGAAGAAACTGTGAAGCAATTTACAGGAAGCCAAGTAGACGTTCACTTTATTGGTAATGCGCCTGCTTGTCATATTGAACATATGTTTTCTGCTCAAATGAGAGAAAAGCGGCAATTGATTGGAGCCAAAGTACGTATATTTTAGAATCCTCAGTATTTGACTGAAAAACTTGTCGGTTAGATATTCTTTTATCGAGCGATAGTTGTCGATGGGAACCTGGAGAATATTCCTTTCGATCATGAGTTTGCGTGGGTTACTGCCGAAGAAATTGGGGGTTTGGTTCCTTCTTCTTACTATGAAGCTGTAAAGAATATTTTGTAATATTTTGAAAAATGAGAGAGAGCATAATAGATGCTTAGAAGACATTTACAAGTTTGTCAGGAAATGGTTATATAGAATAGACAAAAAACACAATTTTCAATTTTTCAAAATTGATTGGCCTCAAGAATATTTATTCACGCTTGTCATATATAATGTGCTCTCTTCAAATAGTTGATACACTCCTCAACTGAAGGGTCTTCTGAGATATCACATCGTCTCCTTGCGTTTATTAAAACATTTCTTAAGTGACAAAAGTCTGGACCAGGCAACATTTGTAACTCCACTGCTAATTGCGTAAACAACTTTGGTGGAAATGCTCTTGACATTCCACGGCTATAAAATGGTCTTTCAGGTGATACACCTTCCTTTTCTTTAGATCTAAGATGACTCTGGTCCCTATGCTTGTTTTCTTCTTTCATTTGTCTCCTCTGCAGCTCCCACTGCCTATACTTATCTATAAGAACTTGCAAATTCTCCCTTCCACCATAGTCGTAGAGACTTTCTATGTAAAAGCGTTCAAATGGACGTTTCTGTTCCAATAATTGAGCAACTGCTGGATACAGAAACTCTTCCTTGCACTTTTTCAACGACTCCGTAGTGCTAACTGTTGGATATAGTTCATACTGTTCCTTCTTAAGACTCCAAAAATCGCACAAAACCAACATTAAGGGCTCACTCTACAAAGAAAAGGCATATTACGAAATACAAACATAGTAAGTGACAATACTTACTGGTGCCAATGGTATAGGAACTTGATAAGGACCATAAAGGGCAGCTTTAACTGCATCAATATTCAGCCGTCCATAAAGAACTGCCAAAGCTGCTCCAACCATTTTGCGAATTTGGTGAAGAATAAAACTCTGACCTGCAAATTTCACCAGTAGGTATTCTTTACCTGTCTTTCTTATCAGCTATGGTCACATCTACCTTTCAACGAGAATGCTAGGTAATACCTTGTATTGTTACAGGACCTTCAGCATTTGCTACATATATAGACCTTATGTATTCTTGTCTTTTTAACCGAAAAGAGGTATGTTCAGGCCAACATCTAATAACCTGATTTACATATTCAGTATACATAGATGCATCTTGTTCATTCGACGTTTGCCCCTCCTCCTCTTCATCATCTACTTCCTTGTCTTCACTCCTATCATTATTATTCTGCTTTTCCTCTATTTCTACATCGCCGTTATGGCCTGACTGCGTTTCAGTAGAAAAACTTCTATCACTTGTTTCGTCCGTCTGTAAATTCAATGATTTGTCTCCAGTGGCTGTGTTTGAATGCAAATTTGTATTTTCTGAACTCTGTCGCTTTTTCTTCTTCGATGCTCTAAAACCTGAGGAAAAGTTGTGAAAACGATGTGTTCCTTTAAATACTGACAAAATATCACGCAGCTTCTGTACAGTCTCAGTAACACTTTCAGAGGCTCCTGGAAGTGCAGAAAACGGTATCATATATTCGTATGCACGAAGGGAACAACGATTGCGTGCATCGAAGTGTTTTGTGGTAGGCTGAACGCCTAGAATTCGAATACTATCAGGTAAGTTGTTGTTGAGCTCTTCCAGAATTTCCTTCCTTAAAGATCCCAAACTACTGAATGCAAGTTGATCAGAATTGTTTTTGGTTCTCGCCTTTTCAAGACGTTTATCCTTAGTAGGTGCTTGAAACCAGTCCTCTCGTACTAAAGCTTTTAAAGCAATGACGTTGCCACAGGCATGCACTCCTTTATCTGTTCGGCTGGCTCTCGACCAACCCACTTTCTGAATTTTGTGCAAGTTATGTTCTGCTATCCAACCGCACTTGTACAGAGCTTTCTCTATTTCTTCCTCAATGGTTCTCACGCCATCTTGTCTGTTCACTTGTAATCCACTGAACTCTGTTCCAATATAACCAACATATAAACAAACCATACGTTTGCAAAGTTGATTAGGTAGCTGCTTTTCTGGTACAGCAGTAGTCTCCATAGTTGCTGTGCTGCTCCCACAGTTAGTCGCCGTGCAATACTTGGATACAGATGACAACCGTTTGAGAGTACCTGAATACTTCAATGAGATACAGTGTACTGGCAGCTTGTAAAGTAGGTTTCTGTTTTTAAGCGATAACGGTTGTGAAGTCCATATAAACAAAAGAGAATGACAACTTGGAACAATCCGTGTGATCGGCATCGTCAACGTCTAAATTGTTCCTTGTTTACTGTCTCCATATGGTTCGATTCCAAAGTAAGCTTTACATTGTCCTCTTATCAAACATCTTTTGAAGTTCGGATATTGTCACAAAGACAGGTTTCCAACATAAAATATGATCTTTTCATATCGCAGGTACATTTGAAGTGGGAAAGTGTTTTGACGAGCGATAGTCTTCTTTCTTTTAAGCAAAGATATGTATATTGTGACAAAAAAGTTTACGAGAAATGATATTTTCAAAGCTATGTTTTGTCTCTTTATTGCATATAACTGGAAAGAGTCACGTACACCTTTGAAGAATAGTCACTAGTCAGACTTTTCCACAAAATGGCGTCAATCTTTGATACACTTGTGCATTTCACGATGCGCTTCTAAACCAAATAAAACGAACCTTTCAAAGAAAATATTGACAGAAAACAGGCACTGACAAAAATCGAGACGTTTACATAAGTATTGATCACCAACTGTTCCTTCTTGAAACTTTTCAGAAACGACGCTGCCCAGACATTTCGTGCGGGTCGTTTCCTCTTCTCATTTTTCTTCCTGAAGTGGGATTCATCATGAAGGTGCGTACCGCATGATGCTTCTTTTATTGTTCATTTCGTCGTCGGCGAAAGAATTGCCATTCAAATTTGTTCGTCGGTGTTGTGTCTGTTTGGTGTCGGTGAAGTGTTTGTATTATACTTGAGAGGTTTGTAGTTTTAGTTGTATGTTGGGAGTTTGTTGAACCCGTAGTTTATTTAGGTCATGGGAAAAGAAAAACAGCACGTTTCTATTGTTGTCATTGGTCACGTCGACTCTGGCAAGTCTACTACCACGGGACACCTTATCTACAAGTGTGGAGGAATTGACAAAAGAGCCATTGAAAAGTTTGAGAAGGAAGCTGCTGAAATGGGCAAGGGTTCCTTCAAATATGCTTGGGTTTTGGATAAACTCAAAGCAGAGAGAGAACGAGGAATCACCATTGACATTGCCCTCTGGAAGTTTGAAACAGAAAAGTACTACTTTACTATCATTGATGCCCCCGGACATCGTGATTTCATTAAGAACATGATTACTGGTACTTCCCAGGCAGACTTAGGTATTCTTGTTGTTGCCTCTCCTCCCGGAGAATTTGAAGCTGGTATATCTCAGAATGGTCAGACAAGAGAGCATGCACTTTTGGCCTACACCCTTGGAGTCAGGCAACTCATTGTTGCTGTCAACAAAATGGATGACAAGAACGTCAACTGGTCCAAGGACAGATATGATGAAATCTCTAAAGAAATAGATCTTTATCTGAAAAAGGTGGGCTATAATCCCGCAAAAGTTCCGAAAATCCCAGTATCTGGTTGGACTGGAGATAATCTTTTTGAAAAGGCTGCAGCTGACCATCCGCTATCCAAGTGGTATAAAGGTCCATGCCTTTTGGAAGCTCTTGATATGATTGAGCCACCTAGTCGCCCAGTTGACAAGCCTCTTCGACTCCCACTGCAAGATGTTTATAAGATTGGAGGTATTGGAACTGTACCTGTAGGACGTGTAGAAACCGGTGTACTCAAACCAGGAATGGTTGTTACCTTTGCTCCAGTTGGTCTTACTACTGAAGTCAAGTCGGTTGAAATGCATCACGAATCAGTTCCAGAAGCTCAACCTGGTGACAATGTGGGCTTTAACGTAAAGAACGTTTCTGTGAAGGAGCTGAAACGTGGCTATGTTGCAGGTGACAGCAAGAACGATCCACCAAAGGGTTGCGAGTATTTCCGTGCGCAGGTTATTATTCTCAACCACCCTGGTGAAGTTCACGCTGGGTATACTCCTGTTTTGGATTGTCATACCTCTCACATTGCATGTCGTTTTGCTGAATTAGAGAAGAAGATGGACCGTCGATCAGGAAAGACTGTTGAGGAGAATCCAAAAGCCATTAAATCTGGTGATGCAGCTATGGTGAAGATGATTCCAACAAAACCAATGTGTGTTGAGACATTTACTGACTATCCACCTTTGGGACGTTTTGCCGTCAGAGATATGAGACAAACTGTTGCAGTTGGTGTTATTAAGGAGGTGGAGAAGAAAGAAGTAGAAGGAAAGACTACCAAAGCTGCTGCCAAAGCTCAGAAAAAATAAGTTAGTGGTATGTTGTCATTGTCATAAAACTATTATGTTTTTTGGCTCTACACGGTTGAGATTCCTATCTAGTTTGTTGGTTTTGGAGTGTGCGTTGTGCTTTGTTAAAGGGTCCTTCTATTGTTCTCATGCAGTTTTGGGTAGTTTGCCTGCTTGATAAAAGTTTCTCTTGCATTCTCGCCACTGGTCCTTTTACTTTGCAGATAGTACTTGTATCATCACAAAACTATTCCCTAATCAGTGTGATAATCGCGGATAAGTTTGAGCCTCTTCCCACTTGGATTCAAACTTTTTAGAACCCACTTGCACATGTTCAATACTGGTGAAAGTGTCAAATTATTTACAATACATACAAAAAAACTACAAAACTCACGCCGTAACGTCTGTGGTTGGTCTCAGGATTCGAGTATCTCTAGGATACTCCTCTCGACTCGCCAACCCTTTTTTCTTCAGGTACCATACTGGCCCTACTGTTTATTAACAAGATACGATCACAACAAGACAAGAAAATATGAAGAATGATACCTTTATGTGAGTCATTGGTGTCATCAAAAGCGTGAACTTGAAAAGGCCTCTTCTCAAAAGATTCTTGACTAAAGCCCCATTCAATAACTTCTGCTATCTAAGAAGACATCAAACGTTGAACTTTTAGCTGTCTTTGCTTCTCACCATAGGATTTGCTGGTTCACGACGAAAAGGCTGTGAAGTGTTCATTCTATCACCAAGCACTTGATATTCCAACGATAACAATAGTCACTCCGTTGCTGAACAGAGCGTTTTAGAGATTTCCCAAGTGGTAAAGACGAGAAATATTTTTGTTAATTTTTGTCGCAATTGCTTAGAAAAAGATTGGACGGCAGTTCTCTTTCGAACAATGAAAAAAAACTAATTCAAGTGAATAGTTTCCAGGAAAGTAATTGTTTGAAGTTTTTCAGCAACATGTTCACAAGCACAGTAACATGTATCTGCTTTCAAGCCTCTTCTTCCTTCTTGGCAACCAAAAGAATTGCCAGTTTGTATATCTGTGGCGACGGAAGTCATTTGAGGTATCAAAAGAGAGGACAGTTGCAATTCTGGCAGAAATTGTTGTCTGTAGAAAATACCAGATGGTATGCCACTGTGGACTATCCGACAAAGTTGAAAAAGACTAAACAACGAGTTTTCCGAAACGACTTGGACGGTGATTTCTCCAGTGTTGAAAGTTCAAAGGGTGATGAATTGACTCCAATTCAGAAAGCCTTAAGAAGTGGAGATGATTTTATTTACGGTGTATCACCCGTTTATGCAGCTTTAGTAGCAAAACGTAGAAGTCCAATTCATGAGTTGTACATACAGGAAAATGCAAACTTTTCGAAACACAAGGCGGTCAATTTGGTTGAAAAAATCAAGTACATGGCAGAAGAAGCAAATATACCAATCCAAACAGTCACTAAAGGAGATTTGAATAATTTATGTGGCCAAAGACCACACCAAGGAGTTATTCTACGTGCTGCACCATTGGTGATGGAGTCAATAGAACAACTTATTTCTTCTGATATTTGTTCACAAGAGAAGGCACCCATCTGGCTGGCATTAGATGAAGTAACAGACCCTCAAAACCTTGGCTCTCTATTAAGAACAGCCTGTTTTCTCGGAATGACAGGTGTGGTGGTGTCAGAAAAGAACTCTGCGCCTCTGAGTGGTACCGTTTCAAAGGCATCAGCAGGAGCTATGGAACTTATGACAATTCATGCAGTTCGAAATATGACTCGATTTCTCAAAAACTCACAACGTCATGGTTGGTATGTGTTGGGTGCTTCAATGGAAACCAACTCAGTTGATATGGACTCTATTCATTCCTCAATTCCTATTATACTTGTGTTGGGCAGTGAAGGTTTCGGTCTTCGAACCAACGTGCATAATATTTGTGATGGCTTTGTTTCCATTCCAAGCAACCCTTCTGACTCTTTAAGTATATACAAGGAATTTGCGGTTTCGTTTATAGATTCCCTAAATGTTAGTGTAGCAGGAGGTATTATTATGGCAACGCTACTTGCCAATAGAAATAAGAAATCATAAAAGTCACTGAGACTAAAAATACTAAGAACACAGAGACCCATCTTCTTTGTTATCCACTTCTTTATGTGCTTCTTCTGACATAGGCGAAACTCCAGTTTGTTGCAAAGGACCTTGTTCCTCAGAAATCTCCTTCTTCCTTGTTAGTTTGGCCTTTCGAAATTCAACAATTTTATCAGCACAACCAATATATCCCCAAGACGACGGTCTTTTGTCTGCTTTGGACGCTTGATTTGTTTCGTTGTCAACTTTAAAAACTAAGTTTGGCAAGTTGGGGATATGGAAGTATCCACTTGCCTTGGTCGTTACCAAATAGTAAAAAAGTACCCATTGGCTCTCTTATATTTCCTTCGAATATTTGGTTACCAATTTGTAGAAACGGTCTGTCAGCTCCTACACCCTGTGTAACTGTTTAGTCCTTCCCTTTTGTCACAATACGGATAAAAACTACATACAATAAGTCTGAAATTATCAGCCGTGATGGAGTCCATGACTGTCGTCTGAGGTAGTCTCAAAACTACAAATTCTTCTTCCAAACGTTCCTTGCTTTTCCTTTCTTCTCTACTGACATTCGACTCTTTTTCAGGGTTCATCGGTGTGCCACTCTTTCTAGAGTCCTAAACTTTTTCTATTGCTGTTTACAATTTCTTTCTCCAGGCAAAGGACAATTCGTCCGTCTGATTCTCTTTCTTTTCTTTGAGTAGCCAGTCAAAGAGAATGTGTCAGGCTAGAAACCACTTATCATAATACGATGTTGTTTTGCCTTTCAATAGGATAACTTGTTGAGATAAAATCTTCAATATATTTATTTACAGTCACAACTTCCATAATAAATGTATTTGACTTTCATAGATATTACAGTTTTTGATATCAAAAAAAAGTACGAGTAGTTAACCAAAAGCAACTACCACCGATGCCCTACAATATCATATAAGAATAACGATGGTTATCATTCCTTACGTAACTTTGGGAGTTTCATTCATATTTGGTAGGCTTTCTCTGGAGGTGGTGACCACTGACTTGATTATGTTTTCCTTTTGGTTTTCATTATCTTATACAAACGTGTAACTATGGTTGGCTATGGGATGTCACTGTCATGCAAATCAGTTGTCATCCCACCCACACAGCATTCCCACAGCAAGTGCAATGTCATGCATTGGAAGCTTACGCACTTGGCGCAACTCAGCTACATGACTGAACTCAGAAAGGTTTTAAAAACACACAACATTCACGGTTTCACATGTTTATCTACAATCATGGGATTCATTCAATTCTGTAGTAGAACTGCCTTTTCAGGAAAACATAAAGAGGTAATATTGCCAATATCTCTTATTTGCTCAAAGCTGAACTTTTTTAGATTTATCCATTATTAGGTTGTGTCAGTTTTGCATTGTTTATGGGAGCCTTTCTCTCCGTAGACCAGTTGTTACATAATCCAACAGTAGTTTGGAAAAAATCGGAAAGACAAGCATACGCAAGGAATGAGCTGGATAAAGAAGAACGATGGTCTATTAAATTCTTAAGAATGTTCAGAGGACATTCGATTAATGTCTTTGACCCACTTAATTTGCAAAACAAAAAGGAGGAACCTCATTAAGAAGATGATTGGAAAGAAACATGCATGTAAATAAAATATTCATATTGTTTGTTGGTTACCTCTATCTTTATATCAATTATCTTACAAATGTCATCCTATTGCAGCACTCTCTATTAGCGTATCGACTAGAAAGGTATACTGCAGCTAGACCATTTTTTCTTTACTATTAATTACTTGCTCTTACCCAATCGTTTACGGAATAATGGATGATGGATGACTCTCCTTTCATAAATACTCGAAGGTGTTTCATATTCCTGATAAAGCAAACCATCACCACCACTCAATTTCCGAAAAGAACGATTGGTTCTTTTCATCAGTTGTCGTCCTTCTATCAAAGAGGATGAAGATACTGTCCGAGATATCCCATCCGCATCATTATCTACAGATTCAACTTGTAGCCATTCCTCTTCAGTTTCTTTTTCATCCGCTGCCAAAACTGCTGCCAATAACTGCAATTGCTCTTGTTTGTCGTGATACGCCAAGTTATGCCTCTCTTGCTGCATTCCTTCTAAATAAGTAATTACTTGAAAACTATAACCTTGTTCAATCAGAAACTGTTGTCTCTTGGATGAATAGTACATCTCCTGTGTATCTGTACTAACAAGAGAATAGAAATAGGCATTGAAATGTTGACCACTTCGAGGCTTGGGTCTTAAAATACGTCCAAGTCGTTGTGCTTCTTGTCTACGAGAGCCATAATGTGACGATATTTGAATAATGACATTGGCTTCTGGTAAGTCAATGCTAGTATCTCCGACTTTCGAAATAAAGATTGTTCCAAGAGCCGGATTATTTTGAAACTGATAAAAGATTCTCATTCTTTCTGCCTGAGAAGTCGGCCCATAGATAAATGGACGACCCAATCTACGAGCATAAGTACGTAAAGCAAATATATTATCGGAGAACACGATAATCTTGTCACCTCGATTTTCATGAAACCGAATAAGAAAGTCTGTAGTTTGAAACTTGTTGGGGTTCATCGCATATAACAACTTTTTCTTTGAGGCATTCTGTGCCAAATATTCGCTATAAAACTCAGCAGTCATAGGACACCATACTTCTGCACACTGTACGGTTGCCAAATAACCACTTTGTTGCAGATCAAGCCTATCCAAAAAATATAAATATTATGCAGTTGATAGGACAACTTTGACTAACCAGTTAGCTTCATATAATTTAGGTCCGATAAGGAAGTTGATATCTTCTATTCTTTCATCTTCCCTTACCAATGTAGCCGTCAAACCTAGTTTACAGTGTGCCTTGATGACACCCAATACCTTTCGAAACATATTTGCTGGAACAACATGCACTTCATCTAATAATATAAGACCCCATTCTCTACTGCGCATTTCTTCCAAAATTTCTTGTGATTCACGAGACCGACGACCACCAAAAGCTACCATCGTATAGGTAGTAATAGTTACACTACCCAACCAGCCACTACCTTTTTTAACTTTTATGTCTGCTGTAAAACGTGAAATGTTTTTGTCATCAATTGTGCTCCAAAGAAGAAATTGATGCCTCCATTGCTCCACAGAAACTGCAGAAGTACACAAGACCAAAACTGGCTTCTTAATGGTACACGCAGCAACTACTCCAACAAGTGTCTTTCCAGCTCCACATGGAAGAACAATCACTCCTGACCTGGCCAAACCATTTCCAAACATTTTAGAAAGTGACTTTTCTTGATAAGGACGCACTTTAGTGGTTGGCTTGAGATCCATTTCTATTGAAGGATTCCGTGTATCATTCCGGAAATCATATTCCTCTAAGAGAGGATAGTCGAGTTCAATACATCGGCGTTTTATATGTTCTACTTGTTCAGCAATAATCTGTACTCCGTGAACTTGAGAAGCTTTTCCCATATGGTCCATCTCTTGAGCTATGGAGTCATTCATATCATCATCTTTGATAGCTTTTTCGATATTGTCTCCAACATGCGTCTCGAGGAGATTATCCTCTTCAAATAGTTTCATTTCGCCGCCTAGAGTCAGGCTTTTTCGTTCCCATTCACCTTCTTTTGAGCGAAAACAACACTCGGCAACAATAGGGTCCTTCAACAGCGTATCCAAAGTCTCAAGAGACGGACTCTGAATATAATAAGCGTTGCGGTGTAATACCAATTTTGCCTTTCCATATGTTCTTGTACTTGACGTTATCAAGTCGACAATTTCACTAGGCAAATTGGTTTTACACAATCGTTCTAGTACCTTGACAATAGTTTGAGTTTCCAGTCCCACCGACACTGCTGCATATAGAGAATATGGTGTAACAATATACTCGTGAATAAATTCTGGTCTACTCGATGGTTCAGCAATAGCCACCAAAAAGTCATATGCTTGTTTATAGAGAGGAGAGAAAGTTTCAAGAAATATTCGTCCATTTGGACAAACCCATAAAGGTCGCTTTTCGTGGTCTATTTTGAGAGTTAAATAAGAAAAATCTTGAAAGTCTTGCACCAGAGTTGTTTGCTGAGTTCCTTGTTGCCTCGGTTGATGACTTTCTCTTATGGACCCACTATACCATGCCTGTTTAGGAAGAGGCAATGCCGTGGAGTCGTCGATATCAGAATGGTGTCTATTATGCCAGTTATCTTGATCAGTTGTTTTTGTTTGTGAAACTTTAAGACGGTTTTCATTTTCTCGGCGTCTCTTCTTATGTACTCGTTGTTGACCATTCATGTCTATTTCCCAAAGAGTTGTCTTTCCAAAGAACAATCCAACCATTGATGCCATTGGCATATGTGCCATTGTCTCATATCCGCACTGCAAGGACAATATTTTCATGACTGTTCAACAAATTCTTTGGAAAACCCTCCGTGGTCATTCTATCAAAGGAATACAGCAACTACTCAATTCAAGACTCATTTTCTATTGATTGAAAAGACATTCAATGTTTCTTTTATTTTCTAAAGATAATTACAAAAAAACATCATGGGACATGTATCAACCATCATTTACTTTACAGCACGTCAAAGGTAGAATAAGCATTCCAATCATCAAAAAATACTTCTAAGAAATACTCCAACTCATACTTTGGAATTTCCAACAAGGTAACTTTCAAAATAATTTGGTAACTTCGAATCCAATTTCAATGGCAATCAATAAAACAATGAATTGTTCTACTCGATGAGAACTCGTTGCAGTCAGCTCTGTATTCAAAATATCTAAAGCATCTTTGATTATTTCCATGCGATTATTTAATAAACGAGTACGCTTATGAAAATCCACTGTATTAAAGCATTGTGAACGAAGTACTTCTAAATCAGGAAACTGCCAAAATAGGTCAGGTGCATCCAATAAATCAGATAAAAGATTCACACGATATCTTGCTGCCAGTAATTCACCAATTCTTTTCTTAATATTTTGTCTTGACATTCTTATTCTGCCAGTCTGTGCTAATTCCTGAGGAAGTTGCCAAGTATTTTCAACCAAGCTATCTATTTCTTCTTCATATAAAAGTAGTTTAACAGATTGTGCCAAGCAATAGGAAATAGCCAACAGTTCCAACTTGTCTTCGGTGTCAACGAGGTGAATCTCATCATTATCTACCTTTGTTTTCAAAGCACCAGTATAATAATCGAATTCATGGTCAAAGTCATGAAGACTAAAGAAAGTACTTTTGGAAGTAATATCAGGAGACAATCGGATGTCTGGTTTCATTGAAAATCTCAATGTCTCCAGAAGCTTATAAAATATTTCCTTTCTTTGAGAGAATGGAACTCCCCAAAAGACAACTGAACCACTTTCAAAGACAAACAAATGTCCACTGGAGACTGAGATATTCTTCTGAGTCGTAGAATCATCTTCTTTTAAAGGTTTACCAGTTGGACTAGATTGGACTGTCACTGAGCAATGAATCACATCATTGGCATATGGTATGGGTTCTGTATCCAAAGCACAATGAGTTAGATTGGACAATTGTCGACTAGCTACCTGTAAATTGACATTATTAGGAAGACAATAAGCAGCACAAATACCGACACCATCATCTTCCAGAATTCTAATAACCTTTCTAGGCTTCTTGCGGGCTCTAGAAGCTGCTGATTTTAGTGAAGTGTTCTTGGTAGCTGAAGGTGTATCGTTTACTTTTTTCTTGGTTTCTGAAGCAGAGTTTCTACCTGGCTGTAGTGATTGAGTCGACAAGGATCGTATACTAACACACGCCAATGCTTCAAGATACTTTTCTGGTTGGAACATTGAATGCCACCCAACAAGGTTGTGATACTTTAAATAGACGACTTGTTTCCATTGGTGTTGCGTCAAACGCTGAAGGAGTCTCACGGCCGATAACCCCATGGAAAAGTTGAAAAACGGAATGGTTTAAAAACCAATGCTTCAATGCATGTGAATGACAATATTTTCTTGTCAAAAGATCAGAAACATATTATTACTAGGCAAAGATAAATATTTTTCTTGGTGAGAAAAGAGCACAACAATAATGCCTTTTTTTGTTTGGTTATTGAAGTTATCGAGTAAAGACTGGATAGTTGAGGGTTGAATATTGTCTATAAAGAAATTGTATTTCTATTAAAGAATTTTCACAAAATCTAAACTGGTCGACAAGTAAATATATCCATTTGTTTTGAAAAGGTTCTTTTCCAACCAAAAAGATACCAAAGCACACAAGTCCTTTGAGGAAATTGAGTTTTTCCCATGAATGAGACCTCTTTTCCAGTCTCCTTAGCTAGACTTGTCCAGTTTACTGCTAGAAACTGCTATAGAGAGTTACTAAAAGTGATAGAAAATGTCTTAGAGGAAGATGGAGATACTACCAAGACAATATTATTTGAGTTTTTATTGACAGAAAGGTAACTCTACTTGTCTCTTTATTTGTTTCGAAATGTTGCCTTTTCTAACAACTGGATAGATATCGTTTCACTCGTTTATTAGTGTTACTCAGCTGGTATAGTAAATATGGGGGCGCTGATGCCTATTGTGACCAAAAGATTGCCGAATATAAAGGGATATTGGGAGTATACGAGTCGACTGCTGACAGTTTGTGGCATATACACCATAAACAACGTGAATCTGTTCTTCCATTATTGCCTGTAGATGGTGTCACTGAAATATTGGCTACTGGTTGTTATGCACGCTTACCAAGTATCATCTATCGACACTTTGTGAACAAGGAATATTTAGAGTTTTCCAATACTGAGAAAAGTGATAATATATTAGAAGATTTTGAGTCGGATTACTGGCAAGGATTGGTGACTAGAACTTGGTTAAAGGTGTGTCTCTCCAAAAGCAAGGATTTCGATGTCTTTGATTGGATTGACAAGGAAGACCAAAAAGGAGTTCAAGTAGGAAATAAAACTGCAAGTTGGTCTGTGGTGTTATTGACAAGTGGAAAAAGTGAACAGTTGAGTTGGAAGGTTTTAAAGGTTCGTATCCATGTGAGAGAGACGCATTATGGAGACTATTCAAGTGCTTCATCCTCACCATATCCATCAGTTTTATCAAAGGAACAAGAACTTTATTTACGCAATATCTGTCAACAAATATTCGACCATATGTGGAGTCAAGGAAACCAAGACACCAGTGTTGTCTTAGGAAATATTTTGAAGGAAATGGGAAATTTCTTAGAGAGAAAGATTTGTCTTCCGATGGCAATGGATCTTTTCAAGTATCAAGCATTTAAGCTTTCTAAGAATCCTCTTTTATCTATAAAAATTATTCCTTCAGGTGATACTTTGTCTTTGAAATGTTGGAAGGATACCAAGCCTAATGCTGCAGATTTGAAAATCAGATTAATTGCCGCTAGTGAAGAAGAATCCCAAAGACTATACGAGAATGCAGATGGAACAGCTTATCTTGTCATAAACAAATGGCCGTTTTCCTTATGGTTTGGATTGGTCGCTATTGTCGAAGAGAGTGAAGCAAAAAGCGAAACATCAAAGACAAGTGTCTTTGGTAAATTATCAACCTTGCCGTTGAAGAAATTATCGGGTTCTATTCTATCTATTTCTATTCAAAGCTTGTCACTAGAAGCCGTTATTGTTCAATTGATGGCATTTAAATGTCGTTATCTATTAGAAAGATTGAAGAAAGAAATTGAAGGACGAGAGGAATTTCAGTCATACAAAGTATCGTTGAATGATGAAACAATTTCAATGGGTTATAAGACACAAGTGCAACTTTGTTATCTCATTATTTATTTTATAGAAACAATTAGTGTAAGAATTCATATTAGTTCGACTAGTGGAAAGATAGTTTGTTATACCTATCAGGAATATTCTGGGCTGGAATATAGTGATCCTTCTTCAAGTAGAGAAAGAGAATTCACACTCGGTAACTTTGCTGGAGTGTTAGCTTTCCTTCAAGAACATAGGAAATGTATCATTCGTACGTGTATTGGTTGCCAAACCAAGTCTCTTTCTTTACCAATAACCTCATCAAACTTCTTAAGCGGTTCTCGTTCGCAGCCTATTAAGTTTACTGTGGAAGCTTGGGACAAGTATGGGTTTCTCTGTTATACGGACTTGGATACTTGCATTCTTCTATCTCCTTTGCGGTGGCTTCGATCTAAACAAGAAGGAATAGTATCAATGGATGATTATCATTTCTTTTGTGAAACATTACCTCGTTATAATCTATTTTTTGTCTATCACAAACGTTTGGATGAAGAATGGTTGTTGAAACATGGATTGGATGGTTGCTTAGGTGCTTGTTGGTTGACCATTATAGAAACAAGAAAAAGAAAGCGTCAGTTGGATAGTGTCTTGCAGTATCCTATTATTGAACCACTTGCTCTAGAAAGAGAGCATTCAACCAATGTCAAAACATCATCGGATGGAACTTTACAACAAATAACCTCCTTAATAGAAAACAATCTCTTTTCTGCATACTCCATTGAAGCCAATAGTTTCTGTTATTTTAAATTGAAGCCTTACAAGTATTCCTCTCCCATCCCTATTCAACAAGCAAGACTTTATACGAACAATTTTAGTGTTCGTAGAATATGGATTGACCTTCAGTTGCCTTTACTGGATAACAATATCTTCTTTCTATTGAAACGAATCGTTGGACATTTCTTTCCTTGGGAAGCTAATCAACGAAAACGAAGTTATTGGTCACCAGATGAGCAAGGCATTCGTCTTTGGTATTTTGGTGGACAAAACACGACCAAGAGTTTGATATTTACTTATGCTCGTGGTCAGTTGTGTTTGAAAAAATTTCCTTTGGATTTATGGATAACCAGACAAGTGATGAGAGTTATTCGAATGATGACCAATTCTGGGAAATTTTTTCAACTTGCTTGGAAGAGTTGGCGACAACTTGTATTTATTCAGAAACCTATAGAAACCTCTGGTTATGCAGTGGATAAGAGAATGGAACAACCTGATGCATCGACGGTTGCTTATATTCGTCTGGATTGGAAAGTGCTTGCATCTTCTTCATATAACAAGAATACAGGAGCACAAGATGGTAAAGCAACCAATTCACAGGGAGAATCAAAAAATGAAGGCAAGATTCAGCAGAGAGAAGCTCAGTTAGCATCTTGTAATGTCGATCCTGCAGTCACCACCATAAAGATATCTCCTCGAAGACCTTTTACCAAGGAAGTCTGTTACATGCTGGAAGAAGCGTTGACAATGAATCCTTCACATATTTGGTATTATTTAGATGCCTTATTGGATCATATATTCTTAGTACTTGGCTGTTTGGAATTGATTCCTGGTCGTTTTCAGATTACTTGGCTTACGTTATTTCGAATTGAAATCGCATTGCCTGTGGGTAAAGAAGTAAGTGAATGTCCTTTAGAAATGAGTAGGCAATAATTATTGCTTTCTATAGAGAAATGTTATTATTTTTAATGGAGTAGAATTCAATTTCGAAGAATCCTTGGAATACATACGACTAAAGAATGTAGGTTCCTTTGGAATAAATATGAATCCGACGATGAGTGTCAAGTCAACATCCTTGGAGTCCAATCAACAGACTTTAACTACTCAGAAAGAGAAGAACATTTATGAGAGTCAGTCTTCTAAGAACAATTCTGCTTCCTCTGCAGCAGCTTCCATTTCTGGGGGAGGAACCGGTACACAATGGGCTCGAATCCCTGTGAATACTGGAAATTCGGTATTTTGGAGTTGGATTCAGCGACTACTGTTGGAGAATAGGGATAATATCCATGTAAAAATGTCAGGGAATGATCAAGTTGAGATGAAAAGCGAACATTTGTTTTTATTTTTCCAAAGATTGGCCAATTTGGTTGAAAAGATGCAAGCTTCCCGTAGAGCATGAGGGTGCGCAGAATTGAAGCTTAAGAATTGAACCAACTGAGGCCTATTTATTCAGTGTGGGAGAGAGTGTGATAGCAACATGCGATGGTTTGTTGCGCAACACGTCCAAAACTTGGCATGTCCATTATACTTTTGTACTAGTGTTAAGCGAAAGGACCTCAGTTATTTTATTTTGGGTGGTGGTGGTGGTGCTGCAAGAACAGGTGTTTTAAACTATGTGGTTAGTCGTGTTGGTTCAAAGTGTTTGATGAATGCCCTACCAGTGTTTGTTTAGAAGTTAACGCGTTGGAACAACCATCAACTGGAAGTATTGGATGAGAAAACACTTCCAGACGTACCTACCAGTGTTTGTAGAGTGGACGTAGGTAAAAAATAAATGGCATTTTGAACAAGTAGAAACCAAGAAATGTAGGATTGGGTTCATTTGGTTGTTGGCCCAGAGATATGGACTTTTGAGTTGTCGAAAGAGTTAGTGAAAAACAATATTTTCCCTAGTTGATTATCTAACAGTGTTGTTTTTAAGGAAGACTCTGGTATTTCAAGGAATCTTACGACCGGATAGTACCACTGAGACGCGTCAAGTATGTGGGTTCTTTCTCATTCTTTGAACATGTTAACCGCTAGAAAGACTGTTATTTGCTCCAATGACTCATCGAAACTGTTAGCGGTGGGTAATGATGAAGGACGCATTAGAGTATACCCACTGCACATCAGTCAAGACAGTAGACCTCAAGTCATTCTCTCTCACCATAAAAAGAGCATTGTCGATATGGACTTTAATGGTGACTTGTTAGTTTCCGTGTCACTCGATCGCAAATGCTGTATATGGAATTGTCAAACTGGTGAAAGACTCAGAACAATAGAAAAGACTATTGCACAAGTTTATGACATCAAAGCTCATTTTCGATGTTGTCGTTTCTCGCTAGTTAATGTGGCCTCTCCAGGTTTATTATACACTGTGGATGTATCCATTGATCGTGGTTCTTTTGTGAGTGGTTGGAGAATAGATAACTGGGAACCTGTATTTTCTAGGAAAGTTTCTGCTGATCCTGTAACTTGTATGTCTACTTGTTCTATCAATGGACGGGAATATTTGGCTATTGGTAACAATGAAGGTCATGTTGATGTATGGATACACGATCCTTCTCAAACAGAAAACCTTTTATCCATTTCCCGAATGATATCTCATTCTCCAGTAGCCATAGGAGAAGAAGGATGGATCAATGGTTTTGCATCGACACAAGTGCGTTCTTTCTTTCGTCATCATAAAGCACCACATATATTGCCGGTGACTGGTTTATGTTGGTCAATACAAGACGTTGATAGTGGCTTGTTACTTTCTACATCAGCAGATGGTCGTGTCAACCTATTTCATACCAGTCAAACAAAGGAAACAATGGCAATATGGTGGATATTGGCAATACTGGTCATTATATTGGCAGTAGCTCTCAGCTTTTATGCAAAGTATATCAGATAAAATAGTTGTCTCTAATAATGTGTCTCTATTGTTGCAGAGTTTGTTTCTAAAATGAGTTTTTCAAAAACTCTCAACCAAAACTCGGATCCCGTAATGCAGCATGAAAACCAACCACTATTAATAAAAACAAAGTGAACTGGAATACTAGACCAGCCATGTGCCCAATCAATAGTCCTAATAGAACACTAACACCAAATATAGTGATTTTTCCCGTTAGATCAAGTTGAAAAGCAGCTCCAAGTGCTATTGGTTCGGGTCTCCAAAGGAAAAGATAGGCTGCCACCAATAAACAACAAGCAAAAGACACCACTTGAATAGGGTGTAAAAACAGAAATAATAACAGGAAAAAGGTGCAAGATAGAACATAATTGTAGAAGAATGTTTCCAAATTAGTTTTCACTCTTCGAAAGCCTTCTCCACTTGCGGGAAAATTAAACCTTCTAAAGTCAAAGAATTCTGACCACGGACGAGCACAACCCCATATTTCCACTAGTCTGTCTTGTAATGTGAGGTCCGAATGAAGTTGTAAGGGAGTTGTGTAGATGGAAAGGTCTTGTGGTTGTAAAGAACTTATCGCTTCCTTGTACCAAGGTTTTTTAGAAGGCATGTTCCCTCTCTCCAAGTCATCGACGTTATTATTTGCTGGAGAACCAAATCCAGGTACATAAGCTTTATAATCACCGACTTGCTTATCGACACTTGCAACACTTTCCGTATGGAGAGGTTGATATGGACGAATACCTGTTGGTAAGTCTCCTTCATCCGAAGCATCCATTGGTTGCCCTTGAAGAAAACACACACACCACGCCAGACAGAAATGGATAAGGCATTTCAACTTGGACACTTTAAGAACAACTCCATCGTCTCGATTAACCACACTTTCTGACTAGTATAGAAAACGGAACAAGAAAATGTCGAAAGGTTGTGAGAGAAATACAAGAATATGTATCGTAGAGAAGAAATGCTTCATGGAACTCGTGTTATAAGCAAGGACTTGCTTAGGGTCCTCCTAGTGTGTTGACTATAGACTGATTCAACAAAGTTGACCAATCTTTTTCCAACTGAACAAGTACAATAAATTAAGAATATTTAAAGGCAAAGGAGTGATATAAAAGAATAAAAAATCGAGGAAAAATAAACAGTCACACAACAACACCTCATGTCGGATTGTATTACTAGAATTGAACTATTGACCTCTTTTTTTGTTCAGTTTCTTTATTTCTACTATATCGTTCCAGAGACACTTCTGTCCCCAGCATATCCACCTTATTGCCATGGTTTTGACAAACCAACGAGTTGAATATCCTTGTTGTTCCACAAGTCAATGCCATGTACGAAGCTCACCAATAAAAATCATGTTATCAAATACATCACATTATTACTTGGGTCTTCATATGGTTAATATACCGACTATTTAGCAGCGAAAAGCCACAAAACGACACCACACTGACTCTTAGTCGGAAAACAACAAAGCAAATATTGCCATTGAATAAAAATGCAAAAAGATGAGCATACACAACTCATAGAAACCAATTTCACTAAACTAGCAAAACACCTTTATTGATGGTGTGGTTTCAAGTTGAAACCGTGTTGTCAACCTCGGAGACACGAGGAGTCGTCGTGGCCGGCAAATGGGTCCAAGTAGGATTTGGCATAAAAGAGGTCAACCGTGAGATGAAATGATTAGTAACAAACTAAATTGTTTCCATTGGGATGCATTTGCTTCCAATGACCTGATATTTTCTAGTTAAGAAACAATGACATTCAAAAGCATTCTTTCAATTGTCGGAAAGGTATAGGTTTTCTGATCATTTGCAGAGAACATGAACATATTCCAAAACGAGTTGGTTTAGAAACAAACAAGAATCACTTCACTAAGACAAAATTCTATGAACAAAGAACTGAAAAAACTAGAAAACAAGTATCACAAGAAAGTTCACGCTCGAATATAACGAAAAGCTAAGAAGCTGCCATTGCGGAATCTGTAAAATGCTTCAACTCATTGTTATTATTGTTACTTCTATTCGTATTGTTATATCTTCTTTCCGCTTCATGAGATGCATGACCAAACGAAGCAGCACTTCCAAGTCCATACAACACACCACAATACCGACTTTCATCAATACGACCATTGAAAATGCAATGTTTCATCTTAAAGAAAACTTTCATAGTAAGTAAGCTATCTGAGCCTGCTTGATGCATTTGGCCAACACGTTCCACTTCAAGAATTTCTGCCAACTTATTTAAACCACCGTAAAGCCGATCGGATGCCATCATTAAATATTTCATGTCATAAAAACGAGGAAAATAAGTGTTTAGTAGCTCGAAAAATTCCGATTCTTCTGCAGGCATCTCACTGCAAGTAAGAATTTTCAATAAGTAGCCAAAATCGTATCCAGAATGAAATGAAATCCAACATATATCTTCATTGAGAACTATTCCAGAGGAGATTAACAGTTCCCCAAACCGCTCCACATCAATGCCATGTCGCTCGTGTTCCTCGAAATCAATCCCAGAACGTGTTAGTAGATCAATGGAATCCTGGGCATAAATATCCTCATTCAAACTAAATCGAAAGTTGAACTGCCAGCAGGCACAACCTTCCGGAAAGTTTCCTTTCTCGTCAGAAAAAGAAAGACCCAGTTGGATTATTTTTAACAGGTCTACATTGCAGCGAAGTGTTTGATAATGATAGTCAGTATTGCTACGAAAAGAACCGATTGGCCTTGCAACCACGCCTGGAAACTCAGTATCCTACGTCCCAGCTGATAAGAGAACATCTATTTCCCTCACAAAAGAAACCACTTACCATGGCAATCATTCTATACTTGTCAAGTATGCTAGAAATATTTGCTAGTTCTTCTTCCAAATTTTCTGCCCATACTTCCCTTATCGTGTGGGGTGCGTCCTTTTGTGTTTCCAACATAGTGACCGTTGCAAACCCTTGAAACAACCTGACTAAATCTTGTAATGCTGTGAATCTTCTTGAAAATAAAATTTCTTTCTTCCTTGTCTTGTAGAGACAACAGTTAACATAACAACAGCTCAAAGGTCCAAGCTGTGAAAAATGGTTAAAGAAGGTTCCGCTCGCAAATATCCTCTAAAAACACGTTCGAAATACCAGTAAAAACCCAAAGGTGTTTAAACTCAAAAAGTATTTCAAGAAGCAAAGCAACCAACTCTTAACAAACAACACTGGTACGCTAGCAGGCGCCAAGAACCTTTTAGCAAATTCTTCACCAAAACACAATTCCTGAAAATTCCTTTGGGCCAAAGACACTTTCCTATTGGCAGCAATTACACGCACCCTCATGTATTCTGAGGAGGAAGCAGCCAAAAGTGTTTAACAATCTAAAATGCAACCATTCAATATAAGACTCGATTCGATGAAAGGTTACAGTTGATACTTTATTATTTAAATAACACGATGTTAGATAGAAAATCTGCCGAAGCGACTCCAATGTACACTCAAGGATGCTTTTCTTATATCACTGCTGCCTTTTTTTGGTTGACGACCTGTAGGTCTTTATTATTCATTGCAAATGAATTGACTGTTCTTGTTAGTTTTTATGCAATTCATGAACAGTTTTACTTTTTGAAGCAAGAAAATTTGTCATGCTATCTTGCTCCTCGAAGAAATAGAGAGGCGTTAGTAGTAAGCAAAATACGATCTAGCATGACTTTGCGTGACTCTTGTCAAGGCGTTCCTGAAAATAGAGATTATTGCAAGTATTGATGCCCCATAAATGATGGTTCTGAATGATATAACGTTCATCCACCCTCTATCATTCTAATGCCATATAGTCTATAAGAATTAAAAAGTGTCTCCTTTATGCAAATTTCTAGTGATCGTTTCTGTTTGCGAAATGAATGGTTCACTCTATTCCTTGGTGTAGAGCTTTTCACAACACCATGTTATTTCACCATCACCTCGTTACATTATTATGGACATTTTATTCATTTTGTAAATGTGCTTAAAAGGAATGTTGAAAGAATTGTTCACCTTCATCACTCTGTGATAAGTTGCTTCATTGCGATGTGCTTCTTCCAGGCGTCTACCAAAAGTAAATGTCTTCTCTTTTTCCTCCTGCAAATGTAAGCAGACGATTAATAACATTCAAAAACTAGTAACTTTTGTCATTAAATTTCTTCTGATGCTTATTTGGTGACGCTCTACAGGATATAAAGTTGGAGTCCCTTTCGAGTAGTGTTCTTGGCACTTTCAGTACTTTCTTTTGTTATGAGTGTTACTCAAGTGCTTGAAAACTCTGGTCTTTGTGGCTAAGAAGATGCAAACAAGCACAAACTTTCATCGAAAAGCAATTGTTTTCCTTTTTTTTATTGAAGAGTCGCCCTAAAAGTTCCTTCCAACTTGCTTCTACCAAATCAACCTGAATTTTCCTTTTATTAAATAGGATCAGTAATAGTCATTTTCAAAAGATATCAATGGTATCAGTCGCTGATAGAGTTCACACATCTATGTTTTTACGTGTCAATTTCCACTAATCTCTTTTATTCTTTAGCTCACAGTATGCAATATCGATCAGCTGTTGATGCTCGAACTTGCAAAACATTTGCAACTGCTTGTCAACGCCAACGCTTCTTCGATTTCATGTTACCTGGTTGATTTTTGATGATGCCTTCATCACTGTTGTTCGTGCAAACTTGTTTTCATCAGAATGATCGAAACATTGTTGGCTATAGAAAGGAAGCAAAACAGTCATTGCATGCGTTTAGAAGAAGAAAGCATGTAGTCCGTAAAGTTACGAGTTGGAGATGTATTTCTACTCGAGAGAAAAGCACTGATCCACAGTCACCAGATGGCTACTTAAACAAAGCTCCTGAGTCGCTGCTCATTGAAGTTGGCAACGGAAGAAAGTGGAAGCTGGGAACAGAAATGCAACGTAATTTTGAGGTTGTAATACGTCAAGCACAGGATAAAATTTGTAGAGCCATCAGCGAGATAGATGGCAAACAGTTTAAACAGGATGTGTGGACTCGGAGTGAGGGGGGCGGAGGAATATCTCGTGTTCTTCAAAATGGATCAGTGTTTGAAAAAGCAGGTGTCAATGTGTCAGTTGTTTATGGTCAAATGCCACCCGAGGCAGTTCAAGCAGCATCTGCAAGGGGCGTAACAAGGGACGCAGGATATGGAACTAATGAGAAAGTTCCTTTCTTTGCTGCAGGTATTTCTTCAGTCATTCATCCAAAGAATCCTATGGCTCCTACTGTTCACTTTAACTATCGTTACTTTGAGACGGAACGTGGCGTGTGGTGGTTTGGAGGTGGGACGGATTTGACACCAAGTTATCTTTTTGAAGAGGATGCGAAACACTTCCATCAATGTTTAAAAGACACTTGCGATAAGCATGATCCGGAATTCTATCCAAAGTTTAAAAAATGGTGTGATGAGTACTTCTTAATCAAACATAGAGAAGAGCGACGAGGAATTGGTGGCATCTTCTTTGATGACTTGAATGATAGACCCGCAGAGCAGTTGCTTGAATTCGCAACGGATTGTACTGAAACGGTTATCCCAGCTTACATACCTATTATACAGCGTAGAAAGGATATGCCATTCACGGACCAAGAGAAAGAATGGCAACAACTTCGTCGTGGGAGGTATGTGGAGTTCAATCTTGTATATGATCGAGGCACTGTATTTGGTTTAAAGACAGGAGGTCGTATTGAAAGCATCTTAATGTCTCTTCCTTTAACTGCACGTTGGGAATATGATCACTATCCGGGAAAACATTCAAGAGAGGCTGAGTTAGTACAAGTGTTACGAGAGCCGAGGGACTGGGTATAGCAGCAACGTGTGTTTGAAATATTGAAAGAAGCCATTTGTTTACTTAAAAAGAATTGCCGAATGGGAAGGGTTTTCTTTTAGAAACCTTTAATATTTCCAAACTTGCCAAGTCACCAAACACAAAACTTCTTCCAAGTTGTTCATTTATATGGCATTGCTCCTTACAAAGCGCATTTCAAGTAGAGTTTTTCCGGCCACTAAACCAAGTAACATTATGTACAGGTTCAAAAATCTTCAATACTTTGTTCAAAAGTTCTTCATCTATTGTCTTATGGACTGCTGCGATATCTTTCATTAAGTTTTCTGTACCATCGATACCAACAAGTGTCGAAGTTATACCTGGAAGACTGAAAGCATACTGCAAAGCTATCTCGGAAATATCCGCATTATGTTCTTTACAAACTTTTGCGGCTTCACGGGCTGCTAGGCGCAATTCTGCAGGTGCTGGATGCCAATCTGGCGCTCCTTTACTCGTCAGCAAACCCATACATAATGGTGACGCATTGATAACAGCAACTTGTTTCTCCTATATAAACATACGGAGATTAGTCCCACCAGTTTATCATAGTTACGAAAACAACAAACCGTTAAAGCGGGTAAAATGTCTAGAAGTGAGTTGTCGTTCAAGCAGCCGTGACAATATGACAATACCAGGTCCAACTGTACGCTTGAAGATGACAGAACTTGAGTAAATATACGAAGTGGCAAACCAGTGACTCCTATTGCACGAACCTATTAATCATTCACATTATCCTTCACAAATAGAACACAAAAAAGCACACATACTATACCCTTTCGTTTCAGTGACTCAAGCATTGGCAGCGACTCCTCAATAATTTGGTTCATATCCCCAAACTCTATGTCATGGCACTGTACAATGTCCAAATAGTTCACACGCAGCCTTTGCATACTTTCTTTGACGCTTTGTTCAATTCGGCTAGCTGAAAAGTTAAAGCTGTGGCTTGTAAGCAACAATACAAAACAAATAAAATTATGTCGTACTCTGTAGGTCCATATCTTCCAACTTTCGTAGCAACGACTATGGAATCTCTTGGAAGGTCTCGTAGGCCCAAACCCAGAACCTTCTCCGCTTCAGTCAAACCATAATACGGAGAGCAGTCAAAAAAGTTAATGCCTTCTTTCCAAGCTTTGTGTACGGCTTTAATTCCTTGTTCCTCCTACAACAGAAAGTTGGTGATGAATCACAGTTACGGGAAATGAGTTTCAAACCTTTACAGGACCAAATACGCCACCTAACGGAGAAGCTCCAAAGCCTAACGGACTCACTAGAATACCAGTTTTACCAATAGGCCTATATTCTGAACTATCAAAGCAAGTATGAAGACGCATTTACTAGTCACGCCAATAACCAGATACAACTATCGAAGACACTATATCACAAGCTTTGAAGACATGCGCTGCTCAGGCATTTATTGGCTGTGGTTCTTCGTTTTCCGATTTCGATCGCCGATCACACGTTCTTCTTCGAATGGATTAAATGCTTTTAGCGGCCACAAGCAGCAATGCTTTTCAGACAGCGTTGACCTTTTTGGAAACTTTGGTTGGTAAATTGATGGAAATTGGAAAAAGTGCATTGTCAGAAAAAAAATCCTAACCCCAATCAATCAGCTTTTGACGCTCCCAACCTGTTCCAAAAAAACTTTGTTTTCAGTAATAACTTGGATACAGGAATATGTTTTCATAATCATTCCATTCCCTGGATGAACCCAAATACTTAAACGTTGTATACGAAAAATATTCTAACGCCTGCTTGCTATTTGAACTACTAGTTGTATTCTCTACAGTTAATGGACGATCGTTATCCATGACAAGACAGACAACAGTGTCACTTAGATTGTGTTTGACCTTGAAAGTTATTACTGGAAATATTTTATGGGTCACCATTGAGGCTGACGACGCTTTCAAGTTACTCATATCAACACGAGGCCGAGATACCGATTTTTGGACCTTTGTATTCATTGGAAGGCTCAAAAAGTAAACAGCGACGGGTCTCAGAATGTATATTCAGCCGTCAATATATATGTTATAGTTGGAAGAAATCGTAAACACAAGTCGTAAGAGACAACTTGCTGAACTTCTCTTTCTATGTATCAAGTCACCCACTCGTGTCCAATGGGCGAAATTTCCCACTCTCATCTCTTGGCAAATCTCATTGGGGGACATCTTGATTGAAATTCCAGCAGCTTGAATAGTTTTGTACATAACGATGAATCACTCAGGGGTACAAGTCAGTAACTCACCAACCAACTTGAGTTTATTTGAAACTTTTCCCAAGGTACTTCTACCTATTCGTTCCTTGAACCATGTATCCTTTGCAGTTCCTGAACCTACAAAGACTGGCCACTTTTTTTGTAAAGTTCTTGGCTTCCGCGTGGTAAGTGGCCTTGCAAACTATTGTAAATTCACTTGAACAATATTATCTCTATGTATTTAGGTGCGAAGACCAAATTTCAGTTTTGACGGTGTCTGGTTATATAACTACGGTATTCAAATCCACCTTATCAAGGGCATCGCGTTAGATAGACCCATGTTATTGCAACCAAATACAGACCACATATCTTTTCAAGCAGATGACCTTAATAGTCTCCAAAAGAGACTGGAGACATTAAATATTCCGTACATAGTGGAAACATTTGAAGAAGAAGGTCTCCGACAGTTGTTTTTTAAAGAGTCGAGTTCAGGTATCATGATCGAAATATGCAATTGTGAAGTTTTTCCAATGGAATATATCGAATAAATGTGTTTCAACACAGCATTTTCGCATATTTATTTTGAATTTCTCGCAAGTCAGAGTACTCAAAAGTTACTTTATTATATTACGCGACACTTCAGCAATCACAAACAAACATAAACTTCCGCATTTAAGAGCAACTGAAAGGTGAACTCGCTTGACCAGTTTGATAAGCAACAACTATACTCTTCACCGAGGCATATGTACCCATTCCAAGAATAGCAAGCCCAAGGGCGAACATAAGAGCATTGATAATAGCCAATATGGGGCGCTTGCGCCATTTACCATAATTATCAAATAGCCAAAAGTATCCAGAAAGACCATACGTAAATTGAGAAGCAAACAATGATGCAACTAAACCAAGTAGATCATCAAAAACAGGTATCACTTGAGAAATGATCCATGCAATAATCCATGCAAGAGCACAGAGACCGATCCAAGTGCCCCATCCAACAACAGTGTGTTCATGGAGATGTCTGGAACCTCTGAACACCCTAGTAAATATAAATTTAGCAGCAACATGACCATTGATAACGCCAGCAACTAAAATTGTAGGTATAGCAATACCATAAGTTACCTTCCGAAGAGTAATACTCATACTAGAAATTGAAGGCGATAAGGTATACTGCCCTGTAAATTTATAAACCAATGCACCAGCTAAAGTGTATATCGTGACGTCAACTGCTTGCAAAAGATACAGTGCCTTCGGATACTCCCTGGGATTCTTCATTTCCGAAATAAAATTGAAAAATGCCAAATGCCCAGCATAGGCAAAGATAACATCCTGATTATCAAGAAAGTTAGTTAGTATCCCATTATACTATGCACACTGGTATCAAACTTACCGTCACTGCCAAAAATGCACTGTAAAAGCTTGTCACAGTTGTAGTTTCCACAATAATATGAGGGTTAGGAGGCGCATCATTGGGGGCACTCTCTACTCCAGTACCAATAATAGTAATTAAAACAGATGTCAAAATACTAGCAGATGACACAAAGCTTAAATAACTAATCCGATCAAGAGTTCGAGGCAAAGTCAAAAGAAATGCCACAACGCCAGTAGCAAGAGCCCAAACAACTTTACAGGTTGCATTGTCAGTGAGGGTGTTCATCGCTATGGCACCAGTAAGACAATGCGAACCACAAATGAAAATAAGGAAGATAACTTGTCCAGCTCCAAGAAGATACTTTCCAAACGGCCCCCATAAAATTTCTCCAGCGTCTGCCATGTTACAAACCGTGGGATGATTCAAACGGAAAAGTCCTAGATTGTATCCAGTATACGTTGCAATAGCACCCAAACCAACAGTTAGCAAGACTCCAGGAAGCATACCAACTGTTTGGTTTACACTAGGTAACGACAGCACACCCAAAGCAATAGTCTCTGCAATCATAACTACTCCACATTTAACCCAAGACATTGTCTTGTAACGTATTGAGTGCTCCTCTTCATTTCCGAAGACATCATATACAGGTGCTTCTTCCTTTGCATCCTCAGAATATTTCTCAACATCTTCAGCATTTACAGCATCCAAGGACTTTGTCTTTTCATCCTCTACTAAAGGTAATGAAGAACTGATTTCCTCTCCAGAAGTTTCCACCTTCGACATCAAAACAATACAAAAATTTCAACTCGCCTTCGTCCTTTATAAAATCCTGCGAGTTCTTCCAAGCTTGTTTTTCTAGAAAAATTCCACTGATAAATTTTCGTTGTCTGAGAGACAAAAGAAATTGTTTTAAATTCTGATTCCGTTTGTATTGATGTCGACATGAAATCAGAAAAATGAACGCCAGCCATGGATTGAATCCACAAGATGAACGTTGGACAAACTTCAGCCTCTTCCACTCTCGCTTCATGTTGTAAATTCCAGACAGCTGCAAAGGCAGAAGATCCTTAGGGGGAGGACAAAAAATGCTATCAACCTTAGTTTATATCCTTGGAGGAAAGGTAGCTTTAAAACTCGACTTTAATAGGAAGGAAATATACAGGTATTTTAAAAATATTATCACTCATTTTATAGAAAGAAACATGCAATCAATGAAAGAAGAGAAACCGAAGTTTCTCACTATATGCTACTAAGGAGAGAAAACCTGACAAATACAGCAATAATGTACTCAATAAGACACTTATCCTCCACCTCCCAAGTTGGCATATCCGCAAGTAAATGGAACACCTGCTTGACCAGTTTGATAAGCAACAACTATACTCTCCACCGAGGCATATGTACCCATTCCAAGAATAGCAAGCCCAAGGGCGAACATAAGAGCATTGATAATAGCCAATATGGGGCGCTTGCGCCATTTACCATAATTATCAAATAGCCAAAAGTATCCAGAAAGACCATACGTAAATTGAGAAGCAAACAATGATGCAACTAAACCAAGTAGATCATTAAAGATAGGAATTACTTCAGCGATAATAAAGGCTATGACCCAAACTATCGCGCAAAGACCAATCCAACTACCCCATCCAACAAGGGTATGCTCATGAAGATGTCTTGAACCCCTAAACATTCGAGTAAATATAAATTTAGCAGCAACATGACCATTGATAACGCCAGCAACTAAAATTGTAGGTATAGCAATACCATAAGTCACTTTTTGAAGAGTAATACTCATACTAGAAATTGATGGTGATTGGGTATATTGCCCTGTGAATTTATAAACCAATGCACCAGCCAAAGTATAGATAGTGACGTCAACTGCCTGCAAAAGATACAGTGCCTTCGGGAAGTCTCTTGGATTCTTCATTTCTGAAATAAAATTGAAAAAGGCCAAATGTCCAGCATAGGCAAATACAATATCCTACATATCAAGAACGTTCCTTAGTATCCAGTTATACTGTATATATAGATACCAAACTTACCGTCACTGACAAAAATGCATTAAAGAAGCTCGTTACTGTTGTGGCTTGAACAATGATAGTAGGGTTTCGAGGTGCACCGTACGGAGCACTCTCCACACCAGTGCCAATAATAGTAATAAGCACTGCTGTCAAAATACTCGCAGAAGACACAAAGCTCAAATAGCTGATACGGTCAAGCGTTCGTGGTAAAGTGAGAAAAAAGGAGACAATAGCAGTAGCAAGAGACCATACAATTGCACAGCCTGTGTTATTTGTAAGAGTGGCCATGGCAATAGCACCCGTCAAGCAATGGGAACCGGCGATAAAACAAGAAAGATAATTTGTCCAGATCCAAGAAGATACTTGCCAAAGGGCCCCCATATAATTTCTCCGGCATCTGCCATATTACTGACATTAGGGTGGTGCAGACGGAAAAGCCCCAGGTTATATCCAGTATACGTTGCAACAGCACCCAAACCAACAGTAAGCAACACACCAGGAACCATGCCAATGGTTTGGTTTACACTGGGTAAAGACAGCACACCCAAAGCAATAGTCTCTGCAATCATAACAACTCCACATTTCAGCCAAGACATTGTTTTATAATGTATTGAATGCTCTTCGTCGTTCCCGAAAACATCATAGACCGATTTATCCTCTGCAAGTTCTTTGTTTCCCGGCAACTCGTCAACAGATGCTGCTTTTTTACTTTTAGTAGTCTCTGCACCACCACTTTGAGATAACGGTTCTTCAAAATATATTTCCTCCTCAGATGCTTTGCCTCTCCCCATCTTTGTTCAACAAGTTTCAAAAGAATTAAATTACTGGCGTTTAATTTCCCCCCTTTTGAGCACTGCCACGAGCTTTCTAGAAGAGAATTGATGAGGAGAAAATAGAACCGAGTCTGTTATATGGTTTACGCTCCGCATTTCCAATGGACGTCTACGTGCCAGTGGGATGCATTTCTACACATGAAAATTTACAGTTTGTACAAAATTCCTTCACGCTTACTCTTAGAGATTATGTGCTCTGCTACTGACGTATCTGTCCTTGTGTTTTTACGTTGATTATTTACTGGCGTAGGGTGTGTTCCAGTTAAAGGTGCAGAACTTAAGGAACTTGGAGCTAGAACCCTAGTTTTACTATACAAGTGTGATTTATTGTTCTACTATGTACTCGTGAATTTTCTTACGTATTTACCAAGCTTGACACTCGCAGCATGTAACAATAAATATAATAAGCACTTAGCTTGAGGCATAAAATAATATAGCCATCGCTAGTTGTTCACCTGTTGATGGCTCCTTCCTTACACGAGACGAGTTGTTATTTCGTGATCTTTCATACAAAGAAAGAAAGGCATTTTTGAGAACCTGTCTGGAGCTGCTATCTAGATGCAATAGTAAATGTTGCCTCAGGTCCAATAAGAGTCGTAAAATTTGACCGTCTCTCTGGTCCCCCCTTTGAAACTCTGTAATATATGACTTATTTTTGGACACTTCCGTGTATGGTGTTCAGCGTCCTGCAATTCATCCTTCGCTTGCCTAGTAAACGCGTCTCCCGTTTCCATGCTGTTTGAAATTGTAGCTTCTTGCTTATTTTTTGTTCCATACATATAAAAGCTCTTGTCGTCCGAAATTTCCGGTGAAATAATATCTCCAAGCTGTTTCTCGTCGTTCTCCTGGAGAGGCGCTTGACAACGAAGCCTCTGTTTTTTCAAGCATGCATTTTGGTGACGCTGAAAGTTTCCCCCATTCGCTGATATAGATTGGAAGCAAGTTGTACATACAGCAGTGGGTGTTTTGCTTCTCTTGGTTTGCGGATCTAAGGCGGTACTCACCTTCGTTCCAGAAAGTGTCGAACTGAGAGATGGCACATAGAAGTGTTCCCTGTCCATCCTGTTTCTTAAATACGAATAGTAATCGAATCCATTCGTATTCGCGACTCTATCGGACTCCCGAGGACCAGAATAATTTGTACTAAGGTCCCGTGCCGTGAAACACGAACCAGTCCAAATATTTTCCAAGGGACCGTGGCCTGGCTGGTTATAGTGACTCTGACTCCATTCTAGATTACCGTTGCTTACTTTTAACCCCATTCTTGGACGACCCAAATAAAACGACGAGTTCTTACTGTTTGAGAACAGTGACAAATCATTGTCAGATAGCCGCACTTGTTTCGTTGATGACGAGAAAACTTTGTTCATTTCAAAAGTTTGCATTTTTGACTCTGAGTGAGGTAGTAGTGTATCCCACGAACTGTCTTGCGAATCAATGGAAGGACCCTCGTCTACTATAGGGAAAAATCTTCCATATGTCTCAGCTGTTTCTTCCAGGTTTTTGCCCATGTTAGTGGGTAATAAATCCAGATCTGAAAGAAAAGGCTCGTTCGTAGCTTCTCCATTGTTGTCTAAGTTTGCATTAAGCACCTCTAGTGCTTCATCAATTACAGTATCTCTTTCTTGTGTTAGCTCTAGTTCCCCACTCAAGTCATCCGCTTCCATGTTACTGACTGGTTCTTTAACAGGTTTCCTCAAAACCTGTCGATGAACGGCTCCACTGAAACAAGTTATTCTTCACTCACGAATTTCTCGGTCAGTCTCCAAACTCGTTCGAAACTAGCTGTAAAATCAAAAAAGGGCAAACAGGCTACCCCTTGCAGAAAAAACTCTCTAGAACCTCAATGTCCACAGCTGATAATAGAACAAGTGTTTTGAAAGGGCAACGGATACCTTTCCTTAGCTTCCCACCACTTCCCTCAACCAAGGGAAAGAATCTTCTGGAAAACAAATTTCGACCACACGTTCTGGAAACAGCTTCCATCCAATTTAGCAAAGATATTTTGACATTTCCATAGACAATTTCCCGCCTTTTCATGCCTGAAGGAGTCAGGAGGTCGACTAGCTCGAATGTCTTCCTAAAAGGTCCTAAAAGCTCAGTGGATGGTTTTGGAAAAATTGTCAGTATTGATTCATCATAAATATGCAAAGAAACTGTCTCTTTCCATCTCATGTTAAAGACAAATAATAAAACCTCCAACGTATCACTTTATTTGATTCATAATGGATCGATACTCAATTTGATGGGAATGCATTTTCAGGAAAACTTTAAACTTTTGATCATGAAACTTCCTCACACTGCTTTCTACAGAATGCGGATAAATAACTTGCTGTACTTTCGACATTGAAACCATGGCATCAGGTAGTGATGAATAGGCTTGGGAAGCTACGGCTCCAAGCATCGCAGCTCCTCTCATCACTGCGTATTGATTTTGTTTAGGTATAATCACCGGATAACCGATGCAATCTGCAAGCTATAAACAATACACAGTCAACTAAATTAGCGTCTAAAATACCAACCATCACTCACTTGCTCAAGGAACAACTTATTAGAAGCCATTCCTCCACCACAAAGGTAAATGAATTTAATACGATGGCCCGAGTCATTCATCACCTGAACTAGATGCTTTGCTCCGTAACACAACGACTGCAAGGTTGCAAAATATAGCTTTGCTAATGCAGCAATAGAATTATCCATTCCTAATCCACTTATCATTCCTCTCAGGGTAGGGTCTGCATATGGAGCTCGATTTCCATGGAAATAGGGAAGTAGGTGAAGATTCTTTGTAAGCTCCAGACGCTTATAAGCAGTAGTATCACTTTCCGTCTTATTTTCCTGAACTAGCTGTAAATGTCCAAAGAACTCATTTAAATCATGCTGAATCTTCGCTCCATCTGTAGATTTCACAAGGGAAACCAACTGCTCAGGAGTAGAATGATTCTCTTTGGAGAGAATACAAACCAAGAAATTCAAAAGTTCATAAACATGAATACCCTTTTCAGCAGCCATTTCAACTAAGTTGGGGTACTGGCAATGATTGGTGACAATAAACTCTACAAGTTTCCCAGTAGCAGACTCTCCTCCTTCGGAAAGCCACATATTTGGGATCATTGCAGAATAGTATGGTCCCCATACACCACTAACGAAAATAGGTTCCAAAGAAGATGCCATAAAGCACGTCGAAGTTCCAGCAATCATTGCCAATCTCTCTTCTAAATCGGTAAATGATAGAGAATTGCTACAATCATTACTGACAGTTTCTTTAAGATTAGCTCCTAATATTCCAACACCACCACCATGAGCATCTACCATCGACGATCCAACGGAGGTGCCAGGCAGAAGACCGAGGTCTAAAGCTGCTGCTTCCGAAAGACCTTTACCTAATGGAGTTCCTGGAGATGCAACTTGGGCACCCAACCGACAGAAACCTTCCGTAACCAGGTCGTCCAAGCCAATGCAGCGTAAAAGAGACTCATCCCAACCCGAAGTATCGTCATGTCGAGTCTTTTGTTCTTCGGTTCTCTGTTGATTGGATGCAAGGTAGCCACTCTTACAGACCAGAGGACATAAGCTTCTAACAACACTATGGGTGGCACGAAAGGTTAAAAAATCACAAAGATCCATAAAATGTGCAATTCTCTTCCAGGCAGAGTTTAAATTCTGTTTAATCCAAAGTATCTTAGGCAACTCATTCTCAGGTGAAATAGTGTTGCCAAAATATTTCAAAACCCTGTGCCCTGTGGCCGTTATTCGTTCAGCCTGTGGCATAGCCCGATGATCCATCCACAAGATAATATTCCAGTTATCATCTGTATTGTAAGGTGAAACACCGACTGGCTTCTCAAAGGAATCAAGGCAGACAAGAGAACAAGTAGCGGCAAACCCCACTCCTTTTACCTTGGAAGCATCAATTCGCGACTCTTCCAGAATTTTTCTTATCGACTGTGACACTGCCTTCCATATTTCTTCCGATGACTGCTCATAAAAGTCTTCTGCCAAGTGCTGTGTTTGTATAGTCCTTTCAAAAGACTGTATGTGCTCTCCTGTTTTGTCCTATATAAATTACTCATTACCGATAAATGACTTTATCAAACACAAACTTACAAACAATCCAGCACGTACGCTACCAGTTCCGACATCTACTCCGATAAAATACTCCAACTCTGCCATCTTCAAACAAGAATTTCTCCTTTCATCTCGTGGGCGAATCTCTATGAAGGATACATTTCTCTCTTGAGATCACTTCTTGGAGCATCTACTAGTCATCGTCAGAATAGAAATACAATCATATAATATACATTTTGATTCTTGAAAGCCTTGCAGTTGCTATGATGATGCTTATATAATTGAAAATTCCAAACCATCAACAAGTATATCTGAACAATTTCAGAGCTTACGCCTATTTTCAATCCTCTTTCTTCGTTTTTTACTTCATAATATCGTGACTTCCTTGTATTTATAATCGAATTGTTGAGGTGTTCTTGACCGTATCTCCTACTTTAAGAATTTCTCTGGGATCGACACTTGGAGTTATTAGGTCCTCGTCATTGACAACGACATTTTCATTAATTTAAATGAAGTCATACGAACTTTTGATGCCACCCTTTAACAATATCGGCACATGCAACGAATATATTATTCTTACAGGGTTCAACAGTCTGTGAATCCAGTTGTCCAAAATCACGACCATTTTGGGGAAAAAATAGAGTTGACCAACTTGAAAGCCATGGAAGAACGCTACTTCTAAAGAGAGAAACCACATTGCTGCCAAATTATAGTGAACTTTGTATTTTAAGCGAAGATGGATCCTCAAAAGGCTGCTCTAAGCAGTTTGCAACGCCCTGGTGAAGCAATGTTATTTCTGATTTTGCTCTCAATCAGGAAAAGTCGTGTTTTCAGGAGACGACATCGTTTATCTTGCACAATACAACATAAAGTACTATTTATCAATCTCTCCACTTATCAATCTAAGCAGAAACACTCTCGCCAACTTCAAGTGCCCTTATGCTGCATCAATATAGCGTCGAATCTTAGAACACTAAAACTTGAAATGAATAGCCATCTATTCGTACAACACTAATGAAAACCCCAAACAAAAACGCAGCAAGTTATATCCATCTCGAGCTAGATGCTTGGAAATCAATGTATATAAATGGAAATAGTAGAGAAACTGTCGAAAAGGCATGTCTTATGACGGCACATGTGGTCATCTGAGCAGTCTACATGGCGGCAAGACCCACTTGGAGTTGAGTGAAAGCTGTAAATATGCTCAGGTGCATATAAATATACTGCAAACATATCGTGGTTGGCGGTGGCATTTCGAGATGCTGCGTTTCCAAACCTGCATGGCGAGGCAAAAGACATGCAAGTACGTCACTGATAACACCTTAAAGACAATGCCAATTCGGAGACAGTACCTCTCAAACGAATATATTGTTTACATGAAGAGACTGTAAGTTTAGTCATGCATCTATAAGTCAAGTAGTTACATCTTCGAATAGAAGGATGAAGAAAGTCACAGAAAAGAGATAATGTGTTTTGACGAGAGGACGAGTCTCGATTATCCAAAATATATCGCTCTTGCTGTCACGCAACAGCAACATTTGAACGAAAGAACAAAACTGCTTGTTAGCAACTGAAGAAATTATCGGCAACATTTGTTTCGTTTTAAAGTGCAAAGTGCCAGAAGAATACTCTGCCTCATAAGAAGCACATTAATCAAACACTTGAATAGCAAGTACTAAAACTGCTGAAGCTGTGGATGGTGTGACTCTGTATGAAAAGTCACATATCCATGACTAATATCCACACTTAGAACATGTTGTAGCTGTTAAGAAAAAGTTTCGTAGCAGTCCGTCAGCATGTTATCTACTAGTGCTTTCATGGAAATATGCAGCAACGCCTTGATGAAACAGATGCAGCCAAAAGAATGTTTTTGCTATTTTTACTATTTTTGAAGTAAACTTGCGAGAAAATGTAAATAAATATCGTTTCTGTTCATTTAACGCATGTTTCCACTGGACAAAACAAAAATCTAACAAACTGGGTTCGTAGTAGCTACGCTATCATTTTGCTCTGATAGTTACACATGTGGACATAAAACCATTGTCCATTTGAACCCAAGACGGTCACGTGCAAGGGCCGCTGATGTAGAAAAAAGATTCGGATTGGGTTTAAATTTGTGATTTGGTTTCATTTTGGTTTGCCAGTCGAAAAGGTCTGCAGTGGCAAGTATCATCGAGATACCGTGGAGCCAAAGAGTGTTGTCGCTTTTCGGTTTCCCTTCAACGGAAACAACAGCTAACAATAGTAAGAAGCTCTTATAGAAGTATGGTGGAAGCACAGCTGAAACGAGTAATAATCACTTGTTGCCTACTGTTCTATGCTGTCAGTGAATTGGCGCTTCTGGGGCATAGCGTTACTGAAACAAACAGTGACAAGGAAGGAATCTCAATAACAACACAAAACATTCTAGATGAAAAAGAAAAAATCGTATTATACAATGGTCAAGATACATCTTATGGTTTCGCTCGTGCCAACTATACAGAACGACTGCAAGTAAATCTGCAAGAAGGTTTCTTAAATGATTTCTTGCGTTCTAGTACCCCACAGCATGGAGAGTTGGGAGCAACGTGTACTGGAAATTCTGGGTGTGTTTATGGTCTTGTATGCCTGAACAGCACTTGTAGCTATTGCACTTCATCCTCACAATGTGAAAGTATCCAGTTGATATGTGGCATTTCAACCAGTCAGTGTACTCATAAGCCACTGACAGACTTTACTTGGAGAGATGGCTTGACATTTGTCTTGGTCTTTATTATCGCAGGTCTTTCAAATGCTGGAGGAGTAGGAGGTGGCTTTTTGTTTGTACCAGTCTTGGTATTAGCTACTGGTTATCGTGCTAGTACGGCTGCTGCTATTTCGCAGGCACTGGTAACTGGAGCATCAGGAGCAAATACTTTTTATGGGCTCATTCGTAGACATCCGAAGCGAGAAAGACCAAGAATTGACTATGGTGTCGTAATACATTTCATTCCTTCTGTGTTGTGTGGTACAAGTATCGGTGTGTTACTGAACGAATTATTTCCCAACTTCTTCACGTTATTTTGTTTGGCCGCTCTTGTTTTGTATGTATTTTATGTTAGTCTTAAGAAAGGCATTTCACTTTGGAAGCAAGAGCGAAAAGAAGCGAAGGAGGAAGAGAAGGAGAGATTGGAACGAGGGGCCAACAACCAGACATGTGCAACTACACTGAGTAATGATTGTTCGCTAGACAAGAAAAACAATTCAGTGAATAGAAATGAAACTACCGCTGGGATACAAGAGGGACAGTCAGCTGAGGAGTTGAGTCCACAACCCAACGGAAACAATGTTTTTGATGGAATACCAAATGATAATAATAACCAGTCGGGTCAAGACACTCTGAACATACCAAATGAAGTTGGAAGTTGTGAAAGCGAAAAAAAAGTAGAAGCGAAATACGAGACAGATGATGTATGCTCGGAAACAATTTTAGCCCCGCAGCCAAACGGACAGGAAGAAACTTGTGAAAACGAAACAAAAGAACCCAAGGAAACGACAAATGATATAACTCTTATGATGGGAGCGGAAGAGACTGTTTCAGATCAACCTTCATTTCGAGCCCGGATAGAAGCCTTTTGGAATAAGTTAGAAAAGGATAGTCTTCGCATTCTGGACCAAATTCCAGCATTAGGAAGATTTATTGACCCCGGAAGATATTTGAAAACTTCGGAAGATATTATTGAATATGAGAAGAGACAGTATCCTTGGGAATGTATTATATTTGTCATCATTATCTTTGTGTTTCTAGTAGTATTTTCATTACTTCGTGGAGGCCACGCAAAAAGAAGTTTAGCTGGTGTTCCTCTTTGTGGTGCAGGCTATACTGTCTTGTATGTCGTTCAGGAAATTGGCCTTCTTTTCTTGACACTTTTGGCGGGTATTCGTAATGTAAGAATACAGACACTGAAAGAGAAAGTAGGTTATCCATTTTATGCGAAAGATTTTCTTTGGACAAAGCTTCGAGTGGTTTATTTCTCACCTCTCATGATTGTACTTGGTGCCATTGGTGCGTGGGTTGGTGCTGGAGGTTCTTTCATGTCTACTCCGATTCTGGTTGCAGGTATCGGGATGGATCCTGTAGTTGTTCAATCAACCGCAGGTTTAATGAATTTTATTTCTGGTTTCTCCAGCGCCTTACAGTATCTTTTTGACCATCAAATGAAAATTGATTATGGAGTTTCACTGGGGGCTACCACTCTGGTAGGATCATTCACTGGCTTGTATATTTTGAATGGTTTGGTTAATAGATACAACCTCCAAGCAATTTTGGTAATTGTCATGTCCCTAGTGATGTTCGGAGCCTTTGCTGTTGACTTGTACGCGGCAGTGAAAGAACTTATTAGTGTTTTGGACTTGAATGAACATTTTCCTATTACCAGTATATGTGCAGTGTCATAAGCGAAACAAACAGTTGTGACCAATCTGTTCAGTGTTGCTGTTGTGAGAAGGTTTAATTAGTTCGTTGTTAAAAGAGTACAGTTTTCAAATCCATAAAATAGAACTATTTCTGAAGGAAAGATTACGTACACAAATTATCTATCAGTTTGAGCAGTACCGTGTTACTGTGCATCTCTACATGACTTGTAGTCGAACAGCGTATAGACCCTCGTTAAAAAAGTAACAGAACACTCATAATGATAGTTTCACAATTGTTCATTCTCTATAATTTCAGTCGTCTACAACTGTTTAGCCAAATATTACGATACCCATTGTTCTCATCTTTAAAGAATCCATTTCATCGCATTGGGGTTTTCGCGGCGACGTCGGGTTCTTAGAGACAAGGCAACACTCAATGGTAAGCTACGTTTCTCAATATATCACTGTAGAACATGCACAATTATTTAACCTATATTTGTATAGGCACCAAAGAAAGCAACGAAGTCGAAAGTAGCGCCACTTCCTGCAGCAGTAGCAAAAAAGCAAGTCAAGAAACAAGCTAAAGAGAGGAACCCGCTATTCGAAAGCCGTCCTAAGTAAGTACTTTAATATGCAGTAGCTTCTAGTGCTTACACTGGAATTTAGGAACTTTGGTATAGGCCAAGATATTCAACCGAAACGAGATGTTTCCCGATTTGTTCGTTGGCCCAAATACGTTCGGATCCAACGCCAACGTAGGATACTCTTCACCCGTTTGAAGGTACCACCAGCCATCAATCAGTTTACACACACTCTTGACAAGAATTTATCACAACAACTCTTCCGTTTGTTGATGAAATATAGACCAGAGTCTCGTCTTGACAAGAAACAGCGTCTTCGCGCTATGGCAGAAACCAGAGCTGCTGGACAAGATCCAACACCAACCAAGAAGCCATTTTTTGTTAAACATGGTGTTAATCACGTTGTTGAGCTCATTGAACAAAAAAAGGCCCTGATGGTAGTGATTGCTCATGACGTGGCGCCTATTGAACTAGTCGTATATCTTCCTGCTCTTTGTCGCAAGATGGATATACCTTACTGTATTGTGAAAGGAAAAGCAGCTCTTGGTCGAGTAGTTCATAAGAAGACAGTCACTTGTATCGCATTCACTTCAGTACGACCAGAAGATAGACCAGAGTTTACCAAATTGGCTGATGTTATTCGAAGTCAGTATAATGACAGATATGCTGAGTTTAGACGTCAATGGGGTGGCGGTATCTTAAGTGCGAGGAGTCAGCATCTTCTGGAGAAGAGAAGGCAAGCAGTGGAGGCCGAAGAAAAGAAACGTTTACAAGTTTAATGTGCAATAAAGTAAGAAAGCTCTTCGTTATATATTTGTTGCCAACGACTGGAAACACTTATCACAGTTGGGAATAAAAGTGCTCCACCTTTGCTTTCAACTCCGAATTTGCAGTGGACCATTGCACAGGAGCAAGTGCAGATGCCTAAAACTCTTAGTAATATTCGATTCACATAATGAGTTTTCTCTACCTGAGTCACACTCTCCAAGTCGACAAGTTGATAAGGTTTTCTATTTGTCCTTTCGTTCATATAAGTGGCAAGAACACCCATAGGAAGATTTCGCAGTTTATCCACTTGTTCTTTTGTCTTCGTTTCTAATACATCTTGACTACCCGTTGGTCTGTTATCACTGTGGCTCTCCGTAGTGCGTCTTTTCTTATGTTTTGCGCGGTGAAGTAAGCTTTCCAACTCTCTTATCAATTCTTCATGGTTTCGGTGTCGTGGAGAAAGATATTCAAACCGCGAGTCTTTGTTATACAAGCGTTTTCTAAACACATCAGAGACTCTATAGCCTTTGTGTATCAAGTATTCTGCTGTTTTTGCAAGTCTTTCGTGGTCAACCGTATCTAGACCCATGACGTGCTCTTGTGAAAACCCAAGATGGATGCATTTTTATTGTAAACCACAAACAATCAAGGAAACCAACGTTTTTCTTTAAAAGTATTCAAGCGACTGTTTCCAGGGTAACCAACCTTGCTAAAACCGACAATGTTCTAACAAAGTAACAACACCAAAGGAAGTTCAATTCTGGCGCCGTTAGAAACCAACAGATCTATTGCACGAAAGACCTGCGTCGACCAAGAAACGGCGACTTTATTAGGTATTTTAAAGTCATTTCTTTCAGTTGGATTGCATTGAGAAATAAAAAAGTTTTGATGAAGGGCTCTGCCTTTCAAGCTCCTTACAACTGATCTTTATTAAAACACGATAGGTCTTCCGCACAACCCCACTCCTACACGAACCGTATCAAAAATCACAGAAAACGACCAGCTGACAGTTCTTCATGGACAAGCTGAATGATATGTTGTCTTGGTGGTTGATAGTGGTTGGGTTGTTATCTGGCCTTATTCTTAGTAGTTATCTCTATGGAAAGAGGATAAGTGTTTCTAACAACAAATATCCTCCAGTGTGCGGAGGTCTTCCGTTTCTTGGTTGCGCAGTAGAGTTTGGAAAGAATCCTTTAAACTTTCTTCAAAAGTGCAAAGAAAAATATGGTGACATTTTCACTCTGCAGTTGCCAGGAAGAAGAATGACGTTTATTTTTGCTTCTCCCATGGAATTGAGGAAATCTTTTTTTAACAGTTCTTCTGAACGAATAAGTTTTACTGCGGGTGTAGAGCCTTTTACCTGTCGAATTTTCGGAATGTCCAAGAGAGATTTTGCCCTTGCTCACAAGACACTGTTAACTACTTTAAGAAGTGAATTGGGTGCAAAGCATATGCCACAATTAGCACGTGGACTAGTCAACAGATATTATTATTTATTCCAGAACCACTGGGGCAAGCACAATGAGAAGGATGCTCTGAAACTGCTGACACAAACATTGGAAGACACTTCTTTGAGGGTTGTCTTTGGCAACGATTTTGCAGAAGCCTCGCCCACATTATTAGAAGATTTTGTGGACTTTGATGAATGGTTCGAATTAGCTGCAACACCGGTGTTACCACATTTCTTGTTGCGTCCTTTTGTAGAATCAAGGAAACGGTTATTGAGAACAATTGCAAGTAATTATAAGCTGGCAAAGAATGCTCCTATATACAAACTTGTGGAGGCGTATGGAAACGAAGGAAACGTTCCGAGTTTACTTTTGACTTCATTGTGGGCCACATGGTCGAACGCTTCTTCGGCAACATTCTGGACACTTGTTTATATATTAGCAGATGAAAAAGTCGAGAAAAATGTTCTTAAAGAAGTAGAAAAGGCAGTTCCAAGTCTGCTTAATGACGATATCGAGCTAAATGTGGATTGGATCTATACCAATCTGAGTTACGTGGCATATTGTGTTTCGGAGACTCTAAGACTCACAGCATCAGTCGTAGATATACGCAAAGTGATGAAGGACACGCCATGTGGACGATTTATTGTTAGAAAGGGTGATTATTTGTGCATATCTCCTGCAAGTGCTCATCGTGAACCTTCAATTTTCCATGATGGTAATAAATTTAATCCAGAACGGTTTCTTTCAAAGGAGAAAGTGCATCCCAATTCGTTATTTGACAAGGAACTTGTTACTTTTGGTGGCGGTTTTTACAAGTGCCCTGGTCAACTATTTGCAATGGTGGAAATTATTTTGTTTACTGCAATGGTGTTTCATATTTATGATTTGAAATTGCTGGATAGCTTGCCAGAGTTGAAAGAAACGCAAACAGTTGGTATTAAGAAACCTTCTTGTTCTTGTAAAATATCTTATCGATGGAAGGATCGTTCTTGTGTGCCGCGATCTTGAAATAAATTGTTTGGAAAATCCCAATTCTATTGTTACCCTATGGCATCCTCCCTTATGTTGGGTGAAGCATTGAAGCAACTGGTCACACAATACAAAAACTCCGTTCCTTTTCAGTTAAAGGCAAGGGAAAAGAGTATTAAGAGTTCTAGTTAGTTGAAGCTTGTATTTTAGGTGATTGATGCGTTTTTGTTATATGTCTTTTGTACGGCAGCACTACAATTTGCTTATGTCTGTTGCGTGGGAACGTTTCCTTTCAACGCCTTCCTTGCTGGGTTTTTCTCTTGCATGGGAGTATTTGTACTAACAGGTATTTAAACCTATCTCCTATTTTGCGTCGGTGATAACTTGGCTACAGTGAGCTTACGACTGCAACTGAACCCGAACAACCGCAAAGACGTTGTCAATCATTGGGAAAAGGTGAACCCTGTGAAAGTTTTTGCTGAATGGTTATTTTGTAATCTTATCCTTCAAATTGCTGTAGTGAACTTTATTGGATAGAATTTATTGTTTTGCTATAAACGGTTACCAATTGTTGAGTCACTTGGTCCCTCTCTATTTCATCGTGGATTCCACATTCCACTTAATTTCGTTTCTTTGTAGCTAGAAGGGAGGCACACGAATACCAATCTAATGTCTGGTTCTTCGGTAAAGAAGGCTTGCTACAGAACATCCCTTTGAATAGAATTTTGTCCCACGTGGAGGGAAAAATGCTGACTAGATTTTCATTTGGGAGACACACTTCCATTTGGCGCCAAATGGCTGGCTCGTCGACGGCTTCCATGCTGTCTTCCATGTCATTCATTTTGAAAACGATTCAAAACTACATGCATACTTTTGTTTCTTGTTTAGAAGATAACCTCAGTGGTTATTGTTCATATCGTCAAGGTACACCTATTTCTTTCAATTCGTCTAGTAGAATGAGAAAAATACGAAGACCTCTCAAAGACGAACCTTTTCCAAGAACTTCCTATTTGTTTATGTCAGAAAGAAACGCCATGGACGATTTCAAGTTGCTGACAGACCTTGTAACCATAGAAGAGGATCAACCCATGTTAGATTTGCCACCGGTTCAAAAACCTTATGACCTGTTTTCTCGAGAAGCTTGTATCTACGTTGACCAAAATTGTTTAGAGTTTCAAACGCAACACAACTCCTGATTTATTGTTATATTAAAGTTTCAACAAACCACTTTGGAATTTAACACACTCGATTCTTTGGTGCAAGAGCCTGTCGGATAGTAAAAGTTGCTAAACTACTACCGGAATGAAGAAAACGGCTTGTATTTTCAAATATTTTGATGTGAACATTTTCAACTTGTAATCATAAAGCATCACGTATGGTCAAATTTTTCTACATGTTTAGATGACACGTTGTCTACAAACAAAATAATTTTTATTCTCTTTCCAATCAACGAACCTTTGCATTCTCTTGGGCTCCACCTCCAGTAATAAAGTATCCATCAGCTATCAACTTGTGCTTCTTATTATAAACAACGTGTCCTTCTGCATCAATTCGCAGCAACTTGCTAGCAGTCTGAAAACCATTCCTATCCAATGGTGATGATGATGGTGATGAGGTGTCAACATTCTTTTCGTTTTTCAACCTTATCAAGGTTCCACATGTCGGAGCTCCTATCCATGATAACCTATTATTATCTATTGACCCAATAGCAAATGTTTCTTACCGTCACAAGACAACAACTGAATTTTGCCTTTCTTCTCTGCAGTCAATATCATGCCTTCACTGACGATTCCTCCTAAACTCACAGGCTGCAAATTACAAGCAGCAATAACCAACCTATCCTTCAGTTCTTCCTGTGAATACTGATTCCTAATTCCAGCTACTATTTGCTTGACTCCTACTTCACCAAGCTCTACTTGACAGATATAAAGATGACCAGACTCAGGGTGATCGGTCACCTCTTGAATACGTCCTATCCTCATTTCAATAGGCAATACATCTTCTTCTGCCTGCTTCGCTGATGACTCCTTTAATTGCCCTCCAGCAAATTTCAACCGCAGTGCTGAGGCTTCTTCAGTTGTAATCTTTCTAAATAATAAAAACGGTTTTCCAACAACGTGTCCTGGTTTCATTCTAGACAGATCAAATACATCAGGAATGTCACTGCTTTCATCTGAATATGGTACATTTAGCTGCTGGAATACTTTTCTTTGAAAACACGGAGCCCATAAAAGGTTCCAATATAACGGTCAAAAGAAAGCAAACATTAATTGCTACTACCAACACCGTTGCTGCTCTAGAAACATCGGTTTTCACGAGTTTCCATGGCGCTGTTTCCTATCATTGCACACATCCATCAATCGTCAAATGCACAATAAAACAAAACATACTTGTAAATAAGCATTTCCTAATCGTGAAATGGACATTGCAATTCTCAAACCACTTTTTAAAGATACTTTTTCCATCACCTGTAAATAATTTTCCAGTTCATAGTTGATATCATTTATATATCTGTGGTCGATATCTTGTAATTCATATTCAGGTATTTTACCATCAAAATAACTATTCAAAAACGAAATGGTTCGATTAATAAAGTTTCCGAGATTCGCTAACAACTCGTTATTGTTCTTTGCTGCAAAGTCATCCCATGAAAAAACGGTATCCGAATTCTCCGGTCGATTGACCAACAGATAATAGCGCCATACTTCTGTTGAAATACCCGTATCTTTCGCATCGTTTCCAAAAACTCCAATGCCTCGACTTTTGGAGAACTTTCCATCTTCATAATTTAAGTAGTCTGTAACAGAAATGTGATGAAGCATCGTCCATTTGCGCTTCGTACCAATAAGTGTTGCTGGAAAGATAACTGTATGAAAAGGTACATTGTCTTTACCCATAAACTGTACTAATGTCACATTCTCAGGATTCTGCCACCACTCCTTCCATTCTGAAGTATAGTTTGCAGTAATGCTTAGATAACCAATGGGTGCATCAAACCAGACATAAAAAACCTAAACCGACTAAATCAAAAATAAAATACAAGATAGAAATAACTTACCTTATCTTTATATCTTTCCAGTGGTACGGGAGTTCCCCACTTCAAATCTCTAGTAATGCACCGTTTCTTAAGACCTTCATTCAGCCACTTGTAGGTACTGTGAATAGCGTTATAGCTCCAGTCACCTTTAACAGAAGATTTTGCTATCCACTGTTCCAAGTCATCCTTTAGTGAAGGAAGATCTAAAAACAAATGGTTGCTCTTTTTTAACACTGGCGAATTACTACACAACGAACAACGAGCTTTTACAAGATCCGTAGGATTCAGCAGTCTACCACAACTATCGCATTGGTCACCTCTTGCGTCGTCGAAACCACACAACGGACAAGTCCCCGTAACATATCTATCAGCAAGGAACCTATTACAAGATGTACAGAATAGTTGTTCCAAGGTTTCTTCCGAAACGTAGCCGTTATGGTATATATCCCAAAATATCTGTTGACATATTTCCGTTTGCTGCGGTGTAGAAGTTCGTCCAAAGTAATCAAATCTTATATCGAACCAGTCGTAGATTTCTTTATGAAGTAGGAAGAATTTATCACAAACTTCTCGGGGTGACAAACCTTCAGCCAAAGCTTTGGTTTCTGTTGCAGTGCCATACTCGTCAGTTCCACAGACAAACAACACGTTTGCGTTTCTTTGTCGAACAAAACGGGCATAAACGTCGGCCGATAATACACAACCTACCAAATTTCCAAGATGTGGAACGTTATTGACATAGGGAAGTGCACTTGTAATAAGTATATTTTTTTGTCCTTCTCGTGGCTGTTTGTTCTCTTTTTTAGCGTTTGAAACGAATGTTGGAGTGGCTTGCATCGGGAAACTATAATCCTTTTCTAAAATATACCAAAACCACTTTATGCTACAAATGTCTCTTTTGATAATTCCTGTTGCTAGTTATTCATTATCAACATAAAAACTAAACGGAACAAATTTTCTTCCTTCTCCTTCCAAGTTGTAAAATTTGTTTTGAAACTCAACCCAGTGTAAACGCAAAGCATGCAAAAACGCTGATAAAGATTCCATCAGGCATAAGACTCCAATGGTGAGTGCAAACCACAAAAGAAAACCGAAACAGGCTGCAAATGCATTACCAAGAGTAAACGATCCATATAAAACTTTCTCCAAGAAAACCTCACTTAGTTCAGAATGTGCCAAACTAAGTGCCCACAGTCTTAGATAACTTGCTGTATTGCTAACAGCACCAAGAACGAATTCTATGGTATGTATGAGCTGATGAATGAAAACTTCTCCAAAATCAAATTCCTCCTCTGCCTTCTCTTCGGTTTTTTCTTCTAAATCTCTGTTTTCATCTCCTTTCTTCAACAATGCACTCTTATTGTCAATTCCATGCTCGTCATTGGTATCCGAAGAGTGTGCATTGGTACTTGAAGTTCCATTCATTGTGTTATGTGAAGTACCTTCCAATCTGCGCCCAATAGCTTCATTGGCCTTCAATTTTCTATATCGAGAACGTAAAATCAGCGGTTTTGGCAACAGCATCCATGGAACTGCAATAATGGCACATATCAAGAGTAGAATCTGTACAACCTGTTGTCCCCGAAATAGTTGCATATTCTGCGGTAATAAACCAGGACTCATAAACATTCCAATGACAATCTGCTTCAGATCTGGTGGACTACAAGTCGGGTCGGACAAACAAGAAGCTGAGTTCCAATTGATAGACCACTTCACGAAAATAAGTATCACTAAATAACCAAATATTGCATTCATAAAAATCATTTGTGGAATGAAAACATAATAAATGTCCAAACTTCTTTGGAAATAACGAGCATTCAAATAAGAGAGAAATATTCCCATTACCATCTGAAAAACTCCCACGACAATACTAAGTTTCATTTTGTAAGAATTGAAGAAAGATAAACCATTCTGAGCTTGACTCCATATGGGATCGAAGCCAACTGGATAAATGCTCTTTGGGGGTTCGGACTTTGATGGGTCCGAACAATTATCGATACCACAAGCAAATAGTGAAGAGGAAGTGAATTTCCAACGAGAACCGAAAATATTCATAGCGACACCAAAAAATTCATTATAGATCAACCCAGTATACAATGAAAATATTCCCATAAGTAAAATAATATAACGACCATCGTAACAAGTCTGTAAAATCTCATTCAGCGACTTTTTAGCCAACTTATTCTCAAATATAATCAAATACAAGGCGAACAGGCACATTAATAAGCCATGGCCAACATCACCAAACATCAACGCAAAAAGAAAAGGAAATGTAATAATAGTAAAACATGCAGGATTCAATTCTTGATATGCTGCAACACCATACGACTCCACAATACTCTGAAAGACCGCTGTGAACTTGTTGGTTCTGAAGTATGTTGGGGGAGTATTATTCGAAAGATGATGCTCCAATACCGAAGATACCTGTGCACGAGATAATCGACAACCTTCGTGAAGGAGAGCTTCTAAACGTTCCAACTCGTCCTTGGGCGTCCAACCCTCTGCCACATATATTTTCTCACTTGTATCATAGTTTAACATATTCAAACTGTGAAATATGGCTTTTTCCCGTCGAACTTTCTCCGTCCAGAGTGGAATCTTTGAGCCAATCTCACTAAGGGTTTGCAGACGCTGAGTATTTGTTGAATTCACCACTGTTTCCACATCTCGTAAACGGCTTGAAACCTGTGCGATTAAAGCTCGACGCCCTTCTTCCTCATCAGGCAAATGATACATATGTGCACCAAACGTTTCACACACTCTTTCTATCTTTTGACTAAGTTCTTTGCCAGGACAAAAGATAACAAACACCGATTTCCGAACATGTTGCTTCAAATTTTCGTCATAGAACACTTCCTCAATTTCTGAAAAACGACATAAACAGTTTCCTCTGGCCACACGAAAAATTATTCTTTCAAAAACATTAAGTACATCTATAGAGATGACTCCTGAAATTAGACAAAGAAAGGTATGCTGGACATCCACAGGGGTATAATCAACATTCATTCTCCCCTTAGAAGACAAATAGGAAGAGTTTCTAAAACATAGTTAGCAACAATTGGTTTCCCAACGAAATAAAAACTTTACCCGTTGCTCAAGCGTGACTCTTCGTTCAGAAAAACCCAAGTAGCCTAACAACAGATACCAGTTCAACACACTACCACAAAGCTTACATTCTCGAAAAACACCTACCAGGCCTAAACAAGCTTGAACCCAATACAAGGACATAGTGATGTTCCAGTAACTCTCTTCGATGTGCGGTCAGTGACCTCCAGTGGTGATTCATTTCCTCAACTGTTTCTTCCAAGCTCGTCAGATGTCTATCAAGGTCATTAAGAGAAAACGTGTTCAAATCTTCTTTCGTTATACTTTTTATGTCAAGATGAAGCCTATTCAACATAAACAATAAATATCTAGTTGGAACAAAACAAGCAGGTATTATCACACCTTCCAGGAAAGACTTCTTCAACGTCATTCGCTAAAAGTCTCAATTTACGTTGCATTTCTTGACAAGTTCGTATATCTGCAGAGAACGTTCTTTGAAACTCGGATTTATGCTTATTCAGGTCTTCTAGTTGCAATAAGCCCTTGTACGCAGTGAATACCAACCTCCTTCAGAAAATTCAAGAAATTTACCTGCTCTCCTAGTTCTTGCAAAGTTGCTCTCGCGGCAGTGCGGTCTATAAAAAGTCTAACCCTTACCATATCTACAGAGCGAAAGAGGGAACCCATCTTGCAACTTTACAGGTCCAAACGTTCCACCAGACAGACAGGTGATACGATTCAAATTTTGATAACTTGTTCACACTTTCCTCATTGAGAAGGCATCGTTGGTACGCAGTAGGAACGATTCATTTTTACACTTTACAGGCAATAGAACTTCATGAGATGGGTTTTACTTCAAGTTTTTACTATCAGACATAGAGACTTGCTCTCTTTTGTTGGAATGGGCACTATTTCTAACAAATAGTTGCGCGCTCTTTTGGTGTCGTAGCATTTTTTTTTATTGAAACATATCAAAAAAGACAGCTCTGAATACCTTTTGAAAACAGACTAGAAAATATATCAAAAAATAGAACAAGGCTTAGCTTCCAAATAACAGCTCTGGTCCTTTAAAATTCCCTTATCTACAAAAAAAGCCTTTGTTGAAAGAATATTTATTCAAATAACACATCTTTGTCTTTCAATGGAAATCTTTCTACCAGATATATAGAAACTAAGCTGACAGCAAGAAAGCGTTCCAGAAAATCACAACAAGTTGATAGATAGACAACGGCATAGGAAGCAACAACAGGACGATCTGAAAACAAAAAAGCATCATATCTATTAACGTCATGACAACGGACCAGAAAATATCAATCACCAATGTAGCGCTTTTTAGATAAAGGTACTATAACATGAAACAACATGGAAAAGAAACCTTTTCATATCTATGTTTAGTGTTTGAAAATAAAAGATATCTTAGCTATCCATCTCGTACTCCATTCACTCTAATGCTACCTGTCTGTAACTTCAGCAAACTTCCAGTTACAAGTTTGCAACTCTTTGTGCTCAATAGGAACTACATGTTATTCGTCCCCTACTCCAATGAGTAAACAGCAACCTAATGATAAAAATAAACTTACCAAAATGTTTTCAAAATGCTTCCGAGCACAACGAATATTGAGAATTATAGCAGCAGGTTGTATTTCAGCTCCAGAAGAAACATGCAATAGACAAGTATATGAAGTGAAATTTTCTATAACTGCCAAAAATTGAGATGTTCTTAACTGCAAGCTTTGAAAATTTGATTGGTTCTTATTACAGCTAAGTTTGAAACGTTTGATAATATTACTAATCTTCTCGAAGCGGTGAATATCTGAATGTGGCCTTAGCGTTGCGTGTGAAATAACTAAAAAAGTAGCTCTTTCAAATAAAACAACTTCATCTCCTTCTGAAATTGCACAAAAGTTAGAGAGATACTTATCCAAAACTGCAAGCTGAGGAACCATTCCACATATCATGCAACTCCAAGCTTTGTATAAGGTCTCATCCCATATGGAAGTAGCAAAAAACTCTACAGAAATCGGTTTACTTGCTTCATCCACACGACGCTTTCTTTCATCAAAAACCTTTGAAAGGACTATTAGTGTTTCTTTTCCTGTCTAAACCACACTTCATACTTACAGCCTCTCGTTGATGCTCTGGGACAAGATCAACTTTATGTAACAGACAATATACTTTTGCATTTGGACTTGAAGGTAGTAAGCTCTTTAGAACCTTATTGAAGTACTGACAATCACGTTCACATTCAGTGCTCATAATATCAAAGACATAAATGAGAACTTGAACTTCGCTGAACACATTTTCTCGTTGGACACCCAAATAACTATCTAAAAAGACGTCTTGCCTAATCATTGCAACAGTTTATCACCTAAAGTGTATTGAAGTAAGTATAAATACCCTCCACAGTCCCACAAACTTAGCATGAGGTCACCAAGGAAACGTATCTGTGAGTGCTCGATATCTATCGTTGCACCAAGACGTCTCGTTTCTCTCGGTATGTAGTTTGCAAAAATAATAGACCTCATTGAAGTTTTCCCTGCTCCACTGCGACCCATCAATAAAACTTTTCTCCTTGGTGTGCTCAAAGTATACATTCGACTTTTCACTAACAGAATACCGAACAAGTCACCAGTTCCAATTAAAGTAGTCGAAAACCCGACAAAAATTGGAAATCGTAACGAATTTTGACTTTTGAAGAGATGCACGCGTCACAGCTTCGACATAGGGGTGCAGACAGCAGTCATATTAACACAGACTCAACGGCTCAAGAACATAATTCTGTCACTTCAAGTCTTCCAAGTTACTTTAGAAAATTGTTTGGAGGTGTTAGAGCTGCAGCTCAGTCAGCAACAAGAAGTGGACAAGTGAACCCTAATACCACAGCAAGTCTCAGACAAAATCTTTTGGAGCGACAAACTTCCAGGAACTCAATTTCAACAACTCCTGGAAATGTCATGGAGAATAATACTGACGTTCCTTACAAGATGCTGTCTATTTTTGCTTTGCTCTGTTTTTCCATTATTGGCTGTGTTTCATATGGTCTTTGGCACATTGGGGCGCCAATAACCATCGCTATCATTCCACTCATAGCACCAAGTTTTGGTTTTACTGTCCTATTCACCATGTTCTATCTATCTTCAAAGTATCCCAATAGTGTTCCCGATCAAACTTTGCGTAGAAGAGTTGCCAGATATATTTTCCATCCAGGGACAAGCCCCAGAACTCGTCGTACGCTACGTCAACTGGCATTTTCAGATAGGGACTTTACAGAGCGTGACTATGAATCATTATTGGAGTTAGATAGACTTCCGAGTACGGAAGCTTTACAAGAATTCTTGCAAGGTGCCTCTGATGATCTAATTGACAGGATTCCATTCTATATTTTCGATGAGCCTGAAAAAGAATTAAAGGAGGAATCAGAGGAATCTCCTAAGCATAGTGTTCCATCTTTTGCACCGAAGGAGAATGAAGATACGGCGTTGTCATGCTCTATTTGTCTAGAGTATTATGTGTCTGGGGAACATTTGCGTGTGCTTCCTTGTATGCATCAGTTTCATTCACTTTGTGTTGACAAGTGGTTGCGTAAGTATGCTCGTTGCCCGATATGCAAGTTTGCCATTGTATAGAATTAGCGTTGAAACCATGTAGTTGCAATGTGGCAAGTTTCATTTGATAACTTATTGGCTTTGAGTAAAAAAATTTTCAGATACTCGAACCGTGTTCGAGAAATTTGATGTTGAACAAGTTTCGCCTATCTCTTTTTAAACAGTTCTCTCCGATTTTTATCAAGTCTTGGTTGAAGCCACCCACCAAGGGAATATGAAAAAATAACTAAATTTTAGATTTCGGCGTGTCATGACGGATACAAGAAAAAAAGTGTGTGCGGCTGCAAAAGTAGTCTCTGATAAAGCTTTTTCAACTTTGAGGGTAAGAAGGAAAGTATCAGTGTGGTTATAGAAACTGAATTGTCACGGCAGGTTTTGTTTCATTACGGTTACATCCCGCTTATTATTTACTGGGGTTTGAAGACGACTGATCGTTCCGCCTTTGAAGCCTTGGTTCCACCTGCGTCTTGAGTCTCGAATCCAGTTGTGTTGCAGCAGGATTTTATAGAGATCCATATGTTGTTTCGTAACTGTCATATGAAGACGGTCATGTGAGCTGACCGATTTTGAAAAACAGAGCGAAAACACCGTTTATTCTTGGTTGGAGTGAATGTCGGCATCGTTCGTTCTGTTTGTTGTCAAAAATACAGCTTCATTTTGTTCATCTAACACGTCCAAAAAAGAATTCGTACTATTTATCAATAGGGCTATCGAAAACAGTGTCGTGCAAGTCTCATTCATAATGGGACTCCAAAACCAGAAGCCTCACTACAGTTTATTGAAAGCAGCAATGTCAACGCTTTGCACATAGTCTTCCAAGGCAGTTATCTCTTCTTCAACAATCTCCGTTGAAGGTACTTTTTCGTCAATAATAGTACACATAATTACCAACTTATTGATACCGTATCCTATTGGTTGAATTTTGGAAGCTCCCCAGGTCAACCCATCCATCTGTATATTGCGGACGGCTTCTTCCATCTTTTTCAGGTCCGTTTGATCATCCCACGGTTTCACTTCGAAAACAATGGAGGACTTTGCCACAGTTTTTTCCTTTCCACTTGCTTGCTTTGCTGCGTCTCTAGCCTCTTTAGCTTTCAAGGCTTCTTCAGCTCGTTTCTGCTGTTCACGGTATGCTTCTTCTTCGTCATCGTTGTCGCTAGCAAAAAGATCGTCTGCGTCAAATTCATCATTCTTGTCAGTGTCCATTTTATCAGATACTTTTGTCTCTTTTTCTTCTTCTATTGAGACCTTTTCTGGGCATGTTTGAAATTGTTTCCTAAATTGGCTTCTTTAGAAAATAAAACAATCCATTTGCTACTTCAAACTTACTGTTCATAAGCAGAAAACGAAGCAATATGTTTATGCCACCTAGCTACATGAGGAAACTTGTCAGCACCCGGAAAGGACCGAACGGCTTGAAATATCAAAACATCTGCTTGAGTCGGTTCTGCCCTACAGAAAAGGTCAAATCAGACGCCAGTCTAGAGTCATGTTGTTCGCACTTACCCATAAATGTAGCTTTTGTTTTCCAAGAGTTCATTCAGTTGTGATATACCTTCAACGCTTGTCAAAGACTTGAACGACACCATTAATACGCCGTCGACGAATCGAGCAGACCAGAAGAGTAATGAAAATTTATCAGCTTCTTGCGAGGTTGGGCGGCGATTTTGGCGAATCCAGTACAAAAGGTTTTGCCTTCATTCAACACTTCCTCTAACATCCGGAATTTCATTTTAGTGAATCAGATTCTACTAAGCAACCAGGAATAAAATGAGTCATCAATAGTTATTATGAGATAAACAAGTGTCATAAAAGCAAAAATCCTAGGACCTACTTTAAAAAACTCAATAGTGCTTGGAACTCGCTTGTGTCCTCGTATAAAAAAAAAGCTACTTGCAAAAAGTTTTCAAAATCACCTCAACAAAACATATGACTTCAACTAAAGAGAGGCTCACTCATACATAAAAATGACTCTCCCGAGATTTATCAATTTAATAATTTTAATAGTGACTCTTGACAGTTCATATTATTTGTCTGCAATTAAAAAGGATTTTTGATTGATTTAATTGTGGAAGACGAGAGACAATGTTAGTCTTCTAAAAACTTTCGGACCTTATGTCCACATCTAGTTCAAACTAAACTTCTGGGCGCTGATAAACTACACAATATATAGCAAGAATATTCTTTTATTTTAGGTAACTAAAATGATTTGCTACAAAGATGCTTTCTTAGCATACTCATTAATACTAGTCTGATTCTAATATAGCACGATTAGAATTTACTTTAACTTCATTTTTTTCTTTCATTGTACTTTGCGCCAGCTTGGTCCATTAATTTTATCTCGTTTGTTATTTTTTTAATTTCTAAAAAATTTCTGTCTCTGAAATTCGAAAAAGCAAGGTACAATAAGACGTGCTTTTTTCCAACAACATAATTTATTTGCCAAGGCGTCTGAAATCTTAAACCTACTATAATTTTTTTACTATATGCTCTTATTGTACAGTAGTATATTTTTAGTAATTGAATGAGTTTCTATCGAAACGCTCTTTCGGCACATTAAGTTAATTCTACTGTGATTCTAATTTATTAATATTAAATTTATTTAAAATTTTTTAGTTCATTTTGTAGTGCTTTTGGTGGATTAATATTATCTCGTCTGTTGATTTTTAAAGTTTCACATTTATTACTGTCTTCGAAATTCTAATGACCGGGAACAGGAAGAATTACTTCGTTCCAGTAGGAAAACTTGTACATTCAAGCTTTTAAAACAGTAGTCGCGACAGTATTCATTTATACTATTTGCTCTTATCTAGAAATTATCGTTTACGCGTAAGTTACTTTCTACTTTCTTCTTAGCCAGTGTCAGCACTATAGATCAGCAATATGGATATATTATTTTTTTTTCTTAGTATGTCTTGTTTCAATGTTCTAGAAAATGATCACAATTTATTGAATAAAAGGTTTTCTGTGGGAGGATTCTTGAGCTGGCAGTCTGATTGTTCTCGAAATGAAACGAGTATATCATTGACGCGGCTGGTCAAACAAATAACGAAGAAAACTGTTGCCCAATTTTTAAACATTTTAGAGATACTGGGATAACCATCGAAAACCTTCTCCGTAGCCCATTTTCCTAACTACGCTACACATAAATACCTCGATTGGTCTGACCTCCTTCACAGGGTTGGTTCCTTTTCCAGTTGTCAAATGATGGACTCCAAGTGAAGTTCGAAGCTCTTCCTCAGAAGCTGCATGTGGCACGTCAATTTATTGCCAAGAATCAAGAAAGGAACGTCCGTTAGTTGCTCATCTGCTAGTAAAGCCTGCAAATAAACGTTCAGTGACAAGTCAAACATATAGATAGCATTATCATACATCAAGTTCCTTTTTGGCTTCCACGAACCTTTCTCGATCGGCTGCGTCAACCATATACACGATGGCATCTACTTTGGTGTAATAGTTTCGCCAGATCTGACGTGCCGCAGTGTGACCCCCCAGATCAAACGCTCGGAACTTGATATTTCCAATAACAACTTCTTCCGCGGTGGGTTGTTGGGTAGGAATATGCTGGGCTACTTTATCATCTCTGAGAACATGAAGCAACGTTGTCTTCCCTGCGTTGTCCAACCCGAGGAACAATATCTTTGCATTCTTATAATAAAGCCCTACAACATGATTGAAATTAAATACAAACTTTGTCCATAAATTCTTCAAGTTATGCTTTACCTAAATATGCTAGCATATTAAATAGCCAATCCAACATGTTTCCAAAGTGTTCTCTCAAGAAACAAAAGGAGGAAGGAATCAGTTTTCTAAACGAAAATTTGATCCACTCTGGACGGCCCACTAAAAGGTCTTTTGGGTTGGAATGTTTTATGAAAGGCCATTGAAAGAAAGACTTGCTCTTTACTTGCGAACTTTAAAACCGAATCGGGGTAACCTCTGGGAGTTCTTTTCGGTATGTTAGTGTATATATAGGTGCATATTTTGACAGCATTTTATTTCCAGACGTTTTTGTTGGCCTATGCGGTGACTGGAACCTTGCTCTATCTTAGACATCGACCAAGCCCTTTTCCTTATTGGTCGAAAAGAGATCCTCCCTATGTAAGATTGCATATTCTTTGAAGAAATTTACCAATAGTTGGACAGGATGAGAAAGATGCAAAGGCTCGCTACAAAGACACGTATGATGGCGTATACTGGCCTCTTCCTAACGATTCTGAAGAGTTTTATCAGTTTCTTTTGGAGAGAGAAAACGACATATTTGAATATCGTAGGTATATTTTAATTTTTCAGTGTATTTGTTTTATAAAAGTATTTGACTACAGAACCACGATTGGAGTTTCCTTATCCTGAACCATTTCAGTCAAGGTTTCAAGCCTATAGGGAGAAACATGCAGTTAAGGTTCAAAAACAAATGAGACGAGAAATGGCAGAGTAAGAAGAAATTGTTTGGGTCATGGCATTCATGGTGATAAGTTTTTCTAGAAAACTAGTTTCTCTTAGGCATTTTCGCAACTTGGAAGAAGCCAGTGCGTTTTTCAACCAAGATTTTTCTTAGAGCTTGAATTTTCAGCGTCAGTAAGATATGAATTATTAATGTTTATTTTCAGTTGAAAGCCAATAAATGGAAGAGATGATGAGAAAACCTTTCAAGGACAAAATTTGTCGTCGTGCATAAGAGAAATGTCAAAAGAGGAGGTAGAAATGTTGTCTTGTTTGTAATTTTGAGATTTTCTACCGAGGAGAACGTTGAGTTCGTTGTCTTTCCAAGTGTCCGCTTTTGTATAGAGTCATAACAAGATATTGAGTTTTATGAAACCTTTTAGGTTTAGTATCCTTACTGGCTTTATTTCCAAGGCTTTGAAAGGCAGAGCTCTTGAGTCCAGTGTACCTTTAACAAAGTGGAACGAAAGAAGCTGTTTGACCAAGTGGGTTGGAGTCGCTTCTGCACATCAAGTCTCAGGTGAGCCTTCAGGCAAGCCCGAAGGTATTCCTATTCCAGAAGTTTTCGTAAAGTCAAATAAGCATCACGTGGAAAATGCGAGTGCTTATCATAAGTTGTATGAACAGTCCGTTAATGATCCAGAAGGCTTCTGGTCGGAGATTGCCAAGCGAGATTTCTATTGGCATGAACGTTTTCCGTCTCCGGTACTCAAATATAATTTTGATGTTAGAAAAGGTCCCATATTTGTAGAGTGGTTTAAAGGAGGCAAAACTAATATGTGTTACAATGCTCTAGACAGACATGTAGAAGCAGGATATGGAGACCAAGTTGCTTTCTATGCAGAAGGCAACGATTTGAAGGACACAGGACATCGTGTTTTTACTTACTCACAGATTCTAGAAAGTGTAAAGAGACTGGCGTTAGCTCTAAAGTCTAGAGGAGTAAAGAAGGGAGACACAGTGGCAATATATTTACCGAATATTCCAGAGTTGCCCATAGCAATGCTTGCTTGTGCAAGAATAGGTGCCATTCATAGTGTTGTGTTTGCTGGATTCTCTGCGGAGGCACTTGCTGAACGAATATTGGATGCAAAAAGCAGGATTTTGATTACTTGTGATGGTGTAATGAGAGGAGATAAATTGATAGAATTGAAAGCTTTGGCAGATACCGCAGAGGAGCTGGTTTGGCAACGAGGTGATGGACATCTTATTGATCGACAAATCATCGTGCAGCGACTAGGCCCTGAGACATGCCCAATTGGTATGAAAAGCCGAAGAGATGAATGGTGGCATGATGTTTTACAGAAGGCTGGAGGTAATCAATCATCAGTTGATTGTCCAATTGAGTGGATGGATGCAGAAGACCCACTCTTTGTTTTATATACGTCAGGTTCTACTGGGAAACCAAAAGGAGTGGTTCATGCTTTAGGTGGTTATATGGTTTATTCTGCCACTACATTTAAGTATATCTTTAATTATCATCCGCCAGAAGTGTTTTTCTGTACTGCTGACTGTGGTTGGATTACTGGACATAGTTATACGGCATATGCTGCATTATGTAATCGATCAACTCAAGTAATATTTGAAGGTGTACCTACATATCCTACTGCTGATAGACTGTGGCAAATTGCTGATAAATACAAGGCACAGCATATTTATACTGCTCCTACTTTGATTCGTGCTGCAATGAGAGCAGGAAACGATATTGTGAAGAGAACTAGTCGACAGAGTTTGAAGCTTATAGGTGGTGCTGGTGAACCATTAAATCCAGAAGCCTGGCAATGGTAAGAAGAATGAAGATGAATGGAACTTTATATTGCTTATTATTTCTTCAAGGTTTTATCATGTTGTAGGAGAAGGTAGATGTCCGCTAGTTGATTCCTGGTGGCAGACCGAAACATCAGGTGCCATGCTGACTGCACTTCCTATTCCGGGACTTGTTCAGAAACCTGGTTCAGTATCATATCCAATGTTTGGAGTGGTTCCTGCAGTTTTAAATGATCAGGGTGAAGAATTGAAAGGAGAAGAAGTTTCTGGGCAACTGTGCATTAAGAAGCCATGGCCCGGTATCTTTAGGACAATTTTACATAATCACGAAAGATATGAATCTGCTTATTTTTCCAAGTTTCCTGGATATTATGTTTCTGGAGATGGTTGTCGAAGAGATGCAGATGGTCTTTATTATGTGACTGGTCGTTTGGATGATGTCATTAATGTTAGCGGTCATCGTATTGGTACTGCTGAAGTAGAGTCGGCTCTTATTGGCAATCAAGCTGCAGCAGAAGCTGCTATTGTTCCTGTTCCACATGAAGTGAAAGGCCAAGGAATTGTAGCGTTTGTGATTCTTAAGGAGGGAGTTAAAATAACACCAGATTTAGAAGATGAAATGAAGAAGGCTGTTCGTGTCAATATTGGACCAATTGCTGTTCCAGAACGAGTCTATTTCCCTCCATCATTACCAAAGACCAGAAGTGGCAAAATTATGAGAAGAATTTTAAAGACCATTGTAGAAAAGAATGGTCAAGTTACTAACAGAGAGCTTGGTGATATATCTACCTTAGCAGAACCTCAGGTGGTAGATGATTTGATTGCTTTTTATCAAAAACAAGCCAAGATATCTTGTTAAAGAATTGGTTATGATTTTGATTGGCTTTTTGGTTATTTGTGGAGAATCTTTTGCTATTTGATTTTCAAATTTTTGATAAAAACAAATTGTCTAAGAAAATATTTTTTATTGGTTATCTCTTTTGTAGTGGAGATTCATATTTTTGTTTGTATGAAGAAGCAATGGCGATTGTCTATCTTCTCTCTATACATAGTTGAGGTGGAAAGAACTGTTGAGAAACAACTGGTATCTCTTCTATAGACAAGTGCACGTTTCACTAGAACAGCAAATCATCAAGACTGGTCGGTTGTTGCTTATCGTCTGTTGTCACTCCTTTCGTATTTTCAGACTGTTGTCTACGATTATTACTTTCAACAACACAAGGGAATAATTCTTCTAGCAACTGTGGACTGTTCTTCTTAAGTGGTTCGTCTGGTGACTTGTCTTGCGTTATATTGGATGATTGCTTGCTTATTGACTCATTCTTTTTTAGGCCCGGGACAGACAGTCTTATTTTTTGACCTTGTTTCAGAGAGAAGTCTTTGGGAGGAGCAGAACTTTCTTCAGCTTCCTTTTCATTGGTCTCTTGTCGTTTCTGGTCTGAGATGGCAGCAAGAAAGTCAAAAGCATCTCCCCGCTGCTCAAACCCAATACCAAGAAACGCCTTTCGTTGTGTTTCACGATCTTTTACTTGTAAAACGAAATATCGTGAACTGTCCAGTGCATGTTGAGGAGGACCTTCCAACGGAACCAAGTCAGTTGAACACTATTGGACGTCTACATCTTGTGGTCACTCACCACTCTCTTCAACAGGACTCTCAGCAAATAGTTCTCCAGAAATACGGTCTTCCAATCGAACAAAGCAACGATCATCTTCAACAACAACTCTACAACGTCCTGTGAACAAATGCTGCCCTAAAAACTCGTTTCAACCTCAACTCAAAATATTTAACAGAATAATACCTTCCCACTCTTGGCAGCGGATTCGTCCTTCCACTAGTTGAACTTGTGGAACTTGATACACATGAACTTCACGGCAAGCAAACAAGACCCTCTCCATTGAACGGTCCCACAACCTCATTCTCATTTGTCATTGCACTCAAGTGTGCTTTCTCAATCTATTCTCGCCACTTGGTTTGTGTCTCCTACATGTCATTGTTTCGATATTCAAAAACCCAATCTCACTACAACTCATTTGAAAAACAAAAAAATATTTTCTTCTTTGTTTCATGAACACGCTATAAAGATACAAGTTGTGCGATATCTGGCAGTTGTGCTTGTAAATACAAGTCGGCAAGTTTCTCCTTGATATCATTGTAGGAAATGTTTTCTATAATAGCTAAATCTAGAAGATATGCAGCTCTATCCAGTGCAACCTGTTCTTTTGGTTTCCCATTTTCAATATCCTTTTCTCTCTTATCTTCAGCTAGTCGGCGATAAATTTGTTGGAAGGAAACTTCAGGTTCTTGAAAACCTGCCACATGTGCGACTTCTACAGGGTCGTACTTTAAGGTCCAAAGTGGGAGTTGCAAGGCAGCCCGTGCTGCATCTCTTGCTTCTTGAATCCGACCAAGACGACGTAAAACTAGAGCATGAAAGAATCGTGAACGTCCCCAACCAGGAAAAGATACTGCAGCCTTTTCACATGTTATTAGAGCCGATTGGACGTTTCCTTTGCTAAGATGCATGTTTGCCAAATTTTCGTAAACATCAGGAAAAGGCCCGATATCTTTGATTATGAACTGGTCCAGAGATAGTCCACTTTTATGGAAACTACCTTGTTCATATATTTCCTCGGATAGTTCCAAATCCAAATTTGTGATATTTCCTTCATTCGCCTCCTTAGTAGCAATATATCTCTTGATATAAGATTTGGCGTCGTTTGATAACAACATGAGAGATTTTGAACCTGTGTAAGTTTCAACAATAGGAATCGGCATATTCACAGGTGGCGTTGGCCATCGAAGAAAGCAGACCAACTTTCCAGATTCTTCGTCCAAAGCGAGTGGGATCAAGAAAGGGTGCAAGTTTGACCTATCCAATGGGTTTACAAGTGTTTTGTTCTGTTTCACCAACGTTTTCAGAAGATCTTTTGTTACTTTTGGAGGGTTAATGGACGCCAAGTTTTTGAGGAAGTGACAAACATCAGCAGCCGTGTTTTCCACATCTGACCTAGACGACACAAGATTTCTTCTTACACGTACCGTAGAAGTATGATACTGTCGTTGATAAGCTGGTTTCCAGCATAAATGTCTACTCCAGTATCCTTTGTTCCAGAATATACTATTGAACTGGAAAGCCAAATGTCGATAACTGACACAAGCAGTCATTGCAAGTCTTTTATTCTCTTAAAAAATTATTCACCAAGGCGCCAAAAAAAATTTTTTCTATCCACTTGTGAAGGTAGAAGACGCTCCGGACCTTCTTCAGAAAACTATAAAGACTTTATTTGTCTTCAAGTTGGTTATTCGTTCAAGTAATCGTAAAAAACTTGCTATTTGACTTGAGAATGCAAGGAAACCTTTCTGTCTTGCAACACGCAAGGAAGCTGAGTCACCTGTACATCCGTCGTTGCTTTTCTGAAGTATCCAAGTTCAATGAGCAAGCAAAGATATGGTGGAGTCGACATGGACCTGTTGGTCCTCTCTTACGCTTTAATCCAGCACGAATAGCGGTAATAAGAGCAGCTGTCGAAAGATTCCTACCCGAACAGATTCAAACAGCACACCGTCCTTTGAGTAATGTTCGTTTTTTAGATGTTGGTTGCGGAGGTCTGTTCTGTAACATCCATAAAAGCACAGGTTTTTACAACTCGTAGGTGGTATTCTATGCGAGCCTCTTGGTAGACTTGGTGCACAGGTTCTAGGCATCGATGAAGCAGAGGAGTCTATTAAAGTGGCTCAGAAGCACGCAGCACTAGACCTTTCTTTAGCTGATGTAATTGAATATCGCAACTGTTCTCTCGTAAACTTAGTAAGCGAGAAAGCCTGCATTATTATTTTATATGTTAACTTTCTACTTTCTAGTTGCAAGATCAATTGTCATTTGATTGCGTGACCTGTTTGGAAGTATTAGAACACGTGGATTGTCCTCAAGAATTCTTAAAGGGTTTGACAAAAGCAGTCCGTCCAGGAGGCCTACTATTTTTGTCAACCATAAATAGGAGTTTGATATCTTATTTAGGTGCCATTGTTATGGCTGAGAATGTCTTACAGTTAGTACCAAGAGGTACGCACCATTGGCAAAGGTTTATTCGTCCAGAGGAAGTTGCAGGTTGTTTACCAAAGGAAATGACCATTCTTAGCTCAGTTGGGATAACCTTTAATCCGTTTAGTGGTCGAGTACGATATACCATCGACTTGAATACTAATTATCTTATGGTCTTGAAGAAACATTCGGAACAATCTTCTGAGGACTTTCAAAACAAGCAGAAAGAAAGCTTGTGACTTGAAAAAATGGAAAGAAGTCTGTTAATAGAAGACATGTTTCTATCCTTTGTTGATAAATATTGTATTGAAAGAAAATGTAAATGACAAATACCAGGACATACATATTTTGCTGGTTTTCATCATGCAAATGGCTTGCATGGATGTTTTCAAGCAGTTGAGACATTTGTAATATAGCAATAGAAGAAACATACTTACTGAGTGTGTGCTGTATGCGTGCCTGAAAAGGAGTGCTTTAGGTTCCATCAAAATATTCACAGTACCATTTCTGAATTAGCTTGACAATTGTTTGCTAGGCATTCGAAAGGTTTTCTTTAGCAATTTTAAACTGCATCTTAAGAAAGTTTCAAGCACAGGCTTGAGATATTTTAAGTTTTGTCTTTCCTTTTCAATGAAGAATCTGGTAGTCTCTGTGTTCCATCTCTATAGATAGTTAATAAAGCGAGTTCAAACTTGAAAATAATGGCAAATGAAACGAATGGAGCGTTCTTGGAAGAACACGTTGGCCACTGTTATCCGATTGGTGGTGGGTGGCGTATTAAAGTGTACTGATCTCTCTGTTTTCATCGCGGCACGATTCTATTAAGCATACAGAGTGGTGTTATTATATGCTTGGTGAGGAGTACTCGTTTGCGTCTATTCCGGAAGAGCAGGAGAAACAAGTATCTTCGAATCATGTTTCCTCGGAAGTAAGCCACTTACTTTGTGTTATAATCGTCACTGAACTAGAAGTAAGCTCCTTACAGAAGTAATATTTGAGTGGAAATATCCTGCTAGCAGTGCTTTTGTTACCGGGACGTTTAACGATTGGAGTGAAGTACTTTCCATGTTAAAAGTTTCACGTCCAGAAGGTGAGGTGTGGGTAGCCACCAAGTCTCTTCCAGCAGGGGTCTATCAATACAAGTGTACGTATCTGTCTATGAATGATTTTGTTATTTTTTTAATATGTACAATAGTTATTATCGATAATGTCTGGCGTTGTGCACCAGAGCAACCGAAAGTCTCAGATGAGAGAGGAATAATGAACAACATTATTCATGTGACCGTCCGAGAGTGTGACGATAAACTTTGTTTTTGTCATTCACAACAAAAGGTAGAGCCGTTAGAAGTACATGAAAAGAGTTTTTCTTCTTCCTCTTTGTCGACTATTTCCTCTTCATTTCAGCTTTCAAGAAATTCAACTGGTATTGTTCTCCGATATGAGGAACTCCAACCGTCGTCTCCTGCATACTATCAACGCTCATATATGCATCGAACAGTTGATGACAAGCCTTTTGAAGTGACAGTTTTAAACGTTAGAGAAGGTTTTCCATCAAGTCCGAGAAATAACATTTCTCGTGTGTCTTCGGTGGATGAACTGTCTTGTCCAAAAACAGAGAAAGTTCTTTTTCAAGGAAACTCGTCTTTAGAGTGGAGTAATACATCTGTTTTGAATCTTGAAACAGAAAGGAAGACGCCACAGACCTCATTAGAAGTTGTTCAGGCAACTGCCAACGATCCTAATACCATTGCTGTGTCAGTAAGAGCAAAACTTTCCAACCCTCTATTTGCATTTAATTCCCGCGACACACATCCTGATCTTCTACTCAAGGATTCGTGCTATTGTGTAACCAAGATCAGTGCTTCTTTGTATCGAAGTGCTCGTACGACGTGTTCTCTCTCTGTAGATACCAATTATTACTTTGAGATATACTTGGCCAGAAATGAAGGTCGGGGTATTTGTGTTGGTCTTTCGACGAAAGAGCTTCCTCTAAACTGTTTGTGTGGAACACGACCAAATTCTTTTGGTTTTTATACAACTGGCCATATTATTTGCACGGTAGAGGGCAAACCACAATGGACAAAATACGGGCAAGAAGTTAAAGCAGGTTCTGTTATCGGCATTTTTGTGAGACTTTCTCGGTCAGAAACAGGCAGCGATGCCAAGTATTCAATATTCATTGATGGAGTCTTGCAGGATGAATCATTTTCTTCTCAGACCTATAGTTTTAATGGCAGCTTTGATATTTATCCAACTGTGACTTTATACTCTCAAGGTTCAATGGTTTATGGGCTCTTTTGTGGAGATCATATTCAGCATTCTGCCCAATTGCCATTGACCGATTCTATTTATGGTTTGGATAAAAAGCCTATTCGTATTCAGCGGGATAGCAGTAGCGAGAGCCTAACGAATGAAGTTTCGATGAATGTGTTTGATTTGTAGTATAATGTTTAGAAATACTATTTTGGTTCGTTGATTGGGAGGTTTCAAAAGTCTTGTCTGGATATACAGGAAACCATTAATTTTCATGTGTTGTATCATAGAATTTCCGCTTGGGATAAAGCAAATACCGAGATGATTTGCTTCCACAGTAATAAACGCAAACTCCAAATATTTTTTTAACGGTTTTGTTTCATTTGTAACTCGATTTACTTCTCTTCTAATACTGAAAAAATATCATCAATCTCCGTTTCATCATCAATGGCTATTTTATCTTCTAATGACTGGTCCAGTGGGATCCTTCTAGAACTATTTACTTTTGAATTGTTTGTCAATAAACTTGTTGTTGTATACTCTTGTTGCTCGGAGCCTGTATGCAAATGTCGTTCATCTTCACTATGTAACTTGCAAACTGATATATCTTTACACATTTTCTGTCAGTAAACTATGTACTACTCAAGAACTGATAAACTCACCTCCTATTTCACTCCTGTCAATAATACACATCGAGTCATCTTCAAGGTTTTTTAACTGATTTGATACAAGCCTTAATTCCTCTACAACCCGACGTTCGATAACCCATATTCTCGCTAGCACAGATAGCATAGTTAAGCTGAAGCTCATGAAGTAAGTTTGTGAAAAAAGCGAAAAAAGACTTTTGCTAACACGCATGATTGATGGAAATACACGTTGAGTTATGAAACACAAAAGTTCATCACAATCTTGACCAAGTTCGGAGAGTGTTTGCCCAACGTTCTTCTGACACTTTATATTCGTCTTTTCATTGTCAACTATACAATCAGTTACCTTTTGCCATAAAGAATGTTCAAGAGAACGACGGACAAGGCCATAACACTATAGGAATGTATGTGAGCGCTTGACTCTATGTGTATCGTGTTTTGAAGATACCTTTGACAGTTGACGAAAATAATGACTTTTGCGGTGTTGGTTTTTGTTTTTGTACAACAATTTTTGGAATAAGGTCATCTCCAACTGAAACTGTGCATGGCTTCTAAGCTTTTGCAACCCTTTTACTGTTGTTTGTAACGAATCGGCCGCCTTTGAATGACTCGTCGCCATGATGCACCAAATCTCAAGTTGTTCTCCATGCAGTCTCAAACATCATTTCTTCACATAAGAGAATGTTGATAAAACTACTGAATGATAAAGGTAGCTCAACAATTCCAAGTTTGTTGCCAACTCGTTTAAGAGTAGTACTCTTCAGGCATACGTACTGGTAACGTTGTTGATAAAATTCTATGATACACGAAACCAACAAATGGAATAATATCTGCATGTAGGTTAAACAAGACGGTTACATTTCTATTATCTCATTGATATGGAGTTTTAACGTAATATGAAATACATACCTCAGAGTGTCTTGATATTCCCGGAAGCCGAGTTTATTGTAAAACGAAACTGAATCAAAAAGTACTTGGTCAGGGTGTACATAAAGATCCCATAGTGTCGCTTCATTTTTACGCCGTGTTGACGTCATATAATCTGCCGTCAAGTACAGATACACATATTTCACGTTCAAATTAAAGAGAGGCCGCAAATCTTCCTTTAAAGATTAGAAACTAAATATAATGGGGTTTTGCCACATACCTGCATCCAGTTTAAACGTTAAAAGAGCATTTTCTCCAAAGCCATTTGGGAATTTGTTCCTATGAACTATGTTGGAAACCATGGGAAGGATGTAAGAAAACAGACTCACAAAGAAACAACTTTTTCAAAAAAAAGATTTGCTTCTGGTTTTGCAACGGTATAGTTCAACCAGCCATAGATAATACAAATTGCTTGTAAAACTGCAAGGAAAGATAATGAAGTCATCACAAGTGCGTTGGAACGGGTACTCAACGAATGCATGGTCACCAAAAATGAGAAATCGTTGAATGGTTCGAGTTGAAATGTTTGTTGCATCTTTGATTGGCTTCGTTGACGAACCTTTCAAAGAACAAAAGTTCTATTTTTGATGCGTCTCTTTCAGATTTTTGTCTCCCAATCCTGCCACTTGAACTCAACTTGGAAAAGAATGTCGCAAAACACAATCTAGGTGACTTTTCGTAACTTTGGGCTTTCTGTTTTTAACATTTGTAAACAAGCGATCAGGGATTTCAGAATATTTGCAACTATATAGTAACATATTGCGTTGCAGAGAAAACGACAAACTATGGCTTCAGTTGGAAGAACGAGAGTTTGAGTTATTTCAGGAGAGTGATTGATAGATTGTTTATCGTTGTATTTGGTATGTAATAAAGTCTCTTTGTAATCTCTCAAAATACCCCAAAACTTAAAAGAAAGGATTCAATAATACCTCATATTACTCGGTGTCGTTTCAAGATAAGTAACGGTAGAACAGTGGTTTGCTCTTCTTTGAGACTCTGGAGCCACCCATGTCAGTCAAGTAAACCTCTCTTTGGGCCTGTGTTATGGAAATAACTTTCTTCTTATGCGAGAAAGGGCATCTAGTTCTTGACAGTTTGACGCTGGCCAGTGCAGCTGTTTGCGTCCTTACTCATGTAAAAAATGTCCTTCTGAAACCTGTATATATGATTGCCTCTGTAGTTACTAAGGGCATGAATATCTGGCACCAGAGGCGTTTAGCTTATACAAGCCCAAGTTGAATGTCCATGAAGCTGATATTTCACTGGTGTTTTTCTTGGAAATTACATTCTTGTTATCCTTGTACTTGGTAACTTCAATAGCTATGATAACTACAAAATATCGATTTGGTTTACATAAAAATGATAGAATTGGAAGTATGCTACATCGACACAACGTAAGAAGTGTCAAAACATAAACAGACACACAAATCTCCCGTAAAAAGGGCGCGAAATTTTCATTTTTCTAATTGGCCGCCTTTCGGTTTAGATGGGAATCACCAAAGCCTGGAAAACACTGTAATTTCCGATGCTTGATATTTCAACTTGAGTGCATGACTAACAGTCTGTTCACAAAGGGAGCACAGTATGAAGTAGTTCGCAAGTTTTTGGACCAAAGCTTCAAAAAGGGAATTTATGAAGTTTTTCCCCAAGAATCCTATCCAGCTCCAGAACCGCCTAAATCAACATCAAAAAAGAACTCCAAACAGAAGCAACCTCTCTATAGCGCTCCACCCTTGTTGTGTTGTCGCAGAACGAAAAAGGAATCTGAGCGAAAACAAAATTTGCCACCGACGAGCAAAAGGCAACTACCAGAAGACTCAAAGAAAATTTTTACGAGCCTTTTCAAACAGTTCACTATCCAAAAGGATATGGAACATCAAAAAGAGAACTCCAAATATAAACAGGTTGATGAAGAACATAAAGGCAAGGCAAAGTTTGAAACTATTTGTTTGTTTGTACTAATCTCGCAATAGTAGACGCGACATGTTCACCTGAACAAAATTTGATCGATATTCCAGAATGGTCAGAAGAAGAAATATCAGCGCTTGAAGAGATCGAGAAAAGTGTTTGCATGAATAAGTTAACTCCTCATTCAGTATCTGTCAAGGTTTTGGAAAAAAGTCCTCACGAAAGAGTATCACAGTTTGGGCAAACAAAGTATAGCTGCTGCACTTCTGTGCTTTCGAAATCCTCAGATTTTGAGGAAACTAAACAATCCGTATCAAATTGTTCAAAGCATGAGATAGCTGTAACCGAAAGCAGTTCTGAGAAAAAGGATCTTCTTTCCCATGACATTTTGACATGGAAATTAGAAGCAGCTGAAAAATTATTAGAAAGACTGTACAGACGACTTTTGGAATCCGATGAAACACAGGAAATTGTGAAAATTCGTCATAATATTGAAGATATCACGGAGAAGAAGAATGATTTGCTCGAGAAGATTGCGAATCAAGATATATCACGACAAAAGGCTGATAAAACTGCAAGAATATCAACCCCAATACGAGAAGAAAACTGCTCTTCTCGACTGAGCAGACTTCCAGAATCTGACGAGAACGTTCCACCATTGAGTTCTTATACTGCAAATGTACCACTAACTAGTCGTCACAGCTTCGTCAAAGAAAACATAGAAGAACAATATGGCGACACAAAGAGCGAGAATTCGGTGCATTTTCAAGCAAACACAGATCGAAGAACAGAATCTGAATGGAGTCGAGAATTTCCATGGACCTATCAACTTAAGAAAGATAATTTCGTCTATTTTGGCAATATTTCATTTCGTTTGAACCAGCTTGAATCAATGAATGCTATTTTATCAAATCGAGACGTGTTTATACTTATGCCTACTGGAGGTGGCAAATCTCTTTGTTATCAACTTCCAGCTTTGTGGGGTTCAGGTGTTACTGTTGTTGTGTCTCCACTCATATCGCTGATAACCGATCAAGTCAGTCAGTTGCACCAACGAGGTGTTTTTGCAGCTGCTCTAACTGGAAGTACAACAGCTGAAGTTCGAAAATATATTTTTGATGATCTTCGCTCAACTGCTCCGCGACTGCGATTATTATACGTTACACCGGAGCGTATTAGCAAATCTCAACAGTTTCATAAACTTCTCGTGCAGTTATTTTCAAGAAATCTTTTAGCTCGTTTTGTCATCGATGAAGCTCATTGTGTGTCTCAGTGGGGTCACGACTTTCGTCCTGATTATACTGAGTTGAAGTTACTCAAACGCGAGTTTCCTTCAATTCCAATTATGGCTTTGACAGCAACTGCAACTGTTGAAGTTCGTGAGGATATTAAAGTGCAACTTGGCATTTCAAACTGTGTGACATTCCAGCAGTCGTTTAATCGAACAAATCTGACTTACTATGTGCGAAAGAAAAGCAAAGATACGATTCGAGAAATTGCAGAAGAAATTCAAAGGAAGCGTCCCAACCAATGTGGTATTATCTACTGTTTAAGTCAACGGGATTGTGAACATGTAGCAGACGTGCTGCATAGAGAATATAACCTTCTTGCAGCAGCTTATCATGCCGGCCTTAGCGATGAAAGGAGACAGCTAACACATGAAGACTGGATGTCTGGAAAGGTCCATATTATTTGTGCAACCGTTGCCTTTGGTATGGGAATCAACAAAGGAGATGTCCGATATGTGTATCATTATTCAATGCCCAAAAACATTGAGGGATATTATCAGGAAAGTGGTAGAGCTGGTAGAGATGGGAAACAGAGTGTGTGCATTCTTTACTTTAATCAAGCCGATCGTTGTCGACTCTTACGCATGGTTTCGGACCCGGATGGCAATCGTGAGCAAGTTCTTCGAAACGAACAAGGTGTCGCGAAGATGGCCTCTTATTGTTTGAATGATGTTGAATGCCGACGACAGTTACTTTTGTCATATTTTAATGAAAGTTTTGATGCATCTCAGTGTGATCCACCATGTGATAACTGTCTTTATGATGGTAGGCTGATTTCATTGTTTTTTTGTATGTGATATCTCAATATTTGTTGACTGTTTGATAGAACCTTCGATAGAAGTAGATATGACGGACCACGCGATTGGCCTAGTTGAAACTTGCAATTCAATACAAGAGGATAATGGTATTGGTCCATCTGCTCAGTATCTCGTAAAAATTTATCGAGGATTTCGCTCTCATTTAAAGTCCGGTCATGAACGTCTGCCGCATTTTGGGAAAGGAAGAGACTTAAAAGAAGCTACTTGTCACCGATTGATTGAAGATCTTATTTCCTCTCAGATTCTTCTTGTTGAGACGGAAATAGGTCCTTATGGACAAGTGTTGGCTACCTTGAGATTAAAAAAAGAGAGTCGTTCCTATGATTTATTTCGACGAGGTCAACGCAAATTTTATTTAAAGACTAGAGTCGGTAGTGCACTTACTAAAGCTGCGATAGAAAACTCTAGTCCAAAGAAGTCAGCTTCCTCAAAGCAGACATCAGCGGTAGAGGATGATGATGACCCGATACTATCGGTTGTCGGTTATGAGAATCCACAGAGTGATGGTGGCGAAGCATTTAATATTTTGGTAACTAATTTGCTCGAAAATAGAGCACAATGGGCCAAGAACGTTTTAAAGAAAGATGTTCCATTGACAAGTATTCTGACAACTGAAGAAGCCTGTCGAATTGCAGCATCATGGCCGAGAGATTTCTCTTCATTGCAACGTTGTCAGTTAAGAAAGTTCACTTTGGAAAACTTTTCTTCGGAGATCCTCCAAGTTGTCAACAAGCTGATCGAATCCCAAAGAAAACTTCCGTAAGTATATTGGCTGAAACATTATTATACTTTATTATAATGTGATTTTTAATCAGAGCTACGCAAAAGAAAAAACGCAAAAACCCAACCGCTTCCTCCTCCTCAAATGCTGGAAAGCTACGAAAGAATGTTGCAATTACTTTATGACAAGTCCTTTATTTCCATCTTTTCGTGTCGTAGAATTTCTTTCTTCCTGCAGCTACATTGGAACCTCCAAAGTCTTTCTTTTTCTTTTCTATTCCTACAAGTGCTTCATCTTTAGTAATAACATCCGGTGCACTTTTGATTTCTGTAAGGCCCTGAATAAACCGCTTCTCCAGTTTCTCTCTGAAAACTTCGTTACGGTCTAAATAATATCGATAGTCGCCGTTGTAGAAGACAACTTGCTGCTCTTCGATAGATAATATCTGCTTCGCAACTCGAGATACAAAATAACGATCATGAGAAACCAATATGAGAGTGCCATCATATAACTGCAACGCTTCTTCTAGAGTTTCCTTAGCACTAATATCAATGTGATTTGACGGTTCATCCAACACCAACAGATTGACTGGTGACACAAGGATCTTGCAAAGGGCCAATCGAGCTTTCTCACCACCACTCAGGCTACCAACCTGTTTCTCAACTGAATCGCCTTTGAATAGAAAGCGACCCAGTAATGCTCTAATTTCTTCATAATTTTTCCTTGTTCCAGCTGCCTCTTCTATGGTTTGATATACCTTGACATCTAGTCAATCCTCTTCTGTAGAAAATTTTAATAGTGAAAACTTACCGTTTTGTCAAGAGGCAATACATCAGCTTGATTCTGCTCGTAGTATCCTACTACCAAGTTATGATCAGTCAAAGTAATCTGACCTTGTTGTGGCTTCTCTTGGCCAGTAATTAATCTCAATAAAGTGCTTTTTCCGCTTCCATTTGGTCCTACTATTGCTAGCCGATCACCTCGTTCAATCAAAAGGTTCACATTCCGGAACAAAATCTTGTCTTTATAGCCGTGTGTGACATCTTTAAAAGTCACTACTTCCTTGCCTGATCTAGGGGCAGGAGGAAATCGCAGGACCAATGGTTTTCCTGGTCGAGGAGGTCTTTGTACTAATTCCCCCTTTACCTGCATATTTTGAAGTAACTTTTGTCTCGATTTCACTTGCGAACTTCTCGAGGCAGAAGATTGAAACCTTCGAATGAACGAATACTGTTCTTCTAAAAACTTTTGTTGACGCTGATAAGCTGCTTCCCATGCAGCCCTCATTTCCTTCTTTTGAGAAAGATAGGCACTGTAGTTGCCAGTACATTCAAAAACACGACCATTTTCCACCTCCACAATTTTATTGGCAACGCGATCAAGGAACTCTCTGTCATGAGATACGAGAACCAATGCAATGCTGCAAGATGAAAGGTACTGCTCCAGCCATTCTAAGCTTTCCAAATCCAGCTATCAATATACTTTTCAGTGTCGTTACAGATACAAAGAAAGTCTGTCACTTACATGGTTGGTTGGCTCGTCCAGAAGTAAAATATCTGGTTGCTTTAACAAAACTTTTCCGAGGCCAATACGTACCTTCCAGCCGCCGGAAAAACTAGAAACCAACTTTTCCGCATCCTCGGGGAAGAAACCTAACTGTGGTAGTAGTCGTTCCATTTCATTATCCAAGTTCCAGACATTTTTATCTTCACACTCGGTACGCAAAGTTTCCAGTTGGTTCAGTAGCTCTTCCACTTTGTCCAAGTCTTTTTCTTCTTTGCTAATATTCGCAATTTTATCTTCCATCTTTTGATACTTCTGAAGGAGTTCTTTTTCCTCTTCAAAAACACTAAGCAACTCTTCCCGTAAAGTGCGAGTAGGACATAACTCATCGACGAACTCTTGTCTCAAAAATGCTGTCCTGATCTTCGGAGAAGACTTTACCACCTGTCCCGAATCAGGAGTCAGTTGACCAGCCAAAACTTTGAGCTGAGTAGTTTTCCCTGAGCCGTTGTCACCTACAAGACCGATTCTATCACCAGACTTTACTTCCCACGTAACTTTGTTGAGTACCAAGTTACTTCCAAAATAGACGCAAATATCTTCCAGTCGGATAAATCCAACTTCTCGCGAATGCCGATAACTTTCGAGAGCATTTTTCGAAGTTCTCTTCACGGAACCTGACCTTTGCTTCTCTCGCCCTTTAAGAGTAAATGATTCTACTTGTGACAGAAAACTTTCAAAGTCTCGACGAACTTCCTCATCTTCTACATTCCATGTATTGGAGTCACTTTCTTCTTCTGCAGGTTCTACACGAAAAACTTCCTGCTTTGCTTCTTGCGGTTTGTTATACTCAGAGGCTTCAGCTTTTCTATCAGACTGCGCCTTTGCTTGCGAGCTATTCTTTTCGTCTTTTGTTTTCCCCTTTTTGGGCTCCTCTAAAGTTTTTCTATCTTCTAGAGCTTGTCTGAAAAGCTCTTCTTGTGAAAGGCCTGCGCCAGCAAACACATCTACTGCTTGTGGTTGTTGTGCGGTTTTCTTCCTTGCCATCCAAAACTGCCCTCTCGATGGTTTGGAATGAGACCTTCCTTTAGCAAGTTGATAACTCCTTTTCAATGAACAGTTACCTCTACAGTGTTTTCCCTGAGCTCTATGTACAATGAGTTTTACAGGGTAGTTGACGAGGAAAGCCATTCGGAAAACTTTCCCAAATGCACAAACTGAATACTCAATATGAGCCGTTGATTTCCACGCAAGACCGAACGACTGGCGGGGGATTAAGATGGGTTTCTCCTCGTCGCAAGTTTCCGGGTGGTGCCAAAGAAATAAAATTTACACACTTTGTTTTCTTTGAATATTCCCTTTATTAATAATTATGATCAAACTTTCTTCTTTTGAATAAAACTTGGTATTCTCTTGAGTTGTGTTCAGATTCGCTTTTATTTCCACCGTAAGGGCCCAACCACATGTTGAAAACCTATTCAGGGTTAGAGTCCTGTTCAGCGTGAGCTGAGGTGATATCATCATAACACAACACCGAAAACAACCAAGTTGTAATTTTCCACAAAGGGGAACACTGACAAATATTTATTTAATGTCTAAGAACTTTATTAAAGTAGGCTAAAAACTAACTGAAGTCGCCGAACTCTCCATCCCTTCTGAATAAGAAGGCCGGTCCCAATCATTCCCTTCGGTTCTCCATCTTCGAAAATTCCAATGATACGCAGTGAAAAAATGCTTTTGCTTGGCGCCTCCCTCAGACATCCAAGACTAAACTGTTTGTATTTCCATTGTATGTGAAAAGTTTGATAAAAAAATTTTGGCGCAAATTTACCTGTTATTGGAATATAGTGATGATATTGAATGAGTTTCCATTTCTTCTTCAAGTTAAAATATACCCTTTTTGTCACCTCGTTAGCTTTGAGTCATAAGAGAAAATTTTACTAGGTTTGACTTGGCAGACGCATTTTCATTGCGTTCATAAGATTTTGCTAATTGGCGAATTGCACCACCCTCTGCTTGGAATGAAGGTGCAGTTCAATGCTCATCGTGGTGCACTTAGTTTCATTGTACTAGCTCCTAGAAGTTTTTCAACCTTGAACGTCCAAGCTTTTCGAACAACAATTTGGAAGCATTTCAAGCTTACAAAACACGTAAAGACCTTACATGTTTCGAGTTGCCAGCAAGGTCGTGCGGATAGGAACAAAAGTATCTATGCTAAACAGAGTTTGGGTCAAAACTTTCTCTATGACGACCACTATATACAAAGAATATGCAGTGAGGTAAATTTTAGTGAGGAGCACAGAGGAAAGAGAGTTGTAGAAGTATGTTTAGTTTATCTTATTGGGTGTGAATTGATGGTTGTTGTACTAGATTGGACCAGGTTTAGGTGCCTTAACACGAGTGTTGCATGAGAGGTATCCAAACATGACGACTATTGAAATTGACCGTCGAGCAGTTGATCATTTGACTTCCAATTTTCCACATCTTCGTGTTCTTCATGAAGATGTTTTGAAGACCGATTGGAAGAAGCTATCGGAAGAGTTGGGTGGTCGACTAGCGGTGGTTGGCAATCTCCCGTACAACATTACAACTCCAGTAAGCAGAGCATTTATTTTAAAAACTTTCGTAGCTGACATGCCTCAGATTCTTTTCTCCTTTATCAAGAATAGTGACTATATAGACCACGCCATACTCACTATGCAACTGGAGGTGGCTCTTCGAATTGTGGCGAAACCTCGTTCCAAGGACTTTGGCGTTTTAAGTGTATTTTCACAGATTCATAGCCGTCCTTCGATTCTTTTCCATATACCGCCGACAGTTTTTCGACCTGTTCCTGAAGTTACTTCGGCCCTTGTTCGATTGAATTTTACTCCACAACGAGCGGTCGAGTTGTTACATAATGTGTCTTACGACAATCTAACTTGTGTGATACGAACTGCATTTCAACAACGTAGGAAACGTATGAGCAACAGTCTCAAGTCACTAACGGAGCGCTTAAAGAAAGATTTACCGGAAGATATGAAGGCTCGGAGAGCAGAAGAGTTAAAACCTGAAGAGTTTATTCATCTGACGGAGTATTTATTTGGAGAAAAAAACAGTTTTGCGATGCAGTGTGAATAGAAGCAAAGAATTTCTTAGATATTGTTCATTGATTCCTCTGCTATTGCCATTACCGAGTTCATCTAATGTGTTTGAATATTTCTTCATTTTGCTTCCATTGAGGAACCAGTTGACCTTGTGCTAGACTATATAATAAACGGAATGCCACTCTCAATTCTTGGATGGCTCCAACATAGGGTTCCCTTTGCTGGTGGATGTATTCATAATCATCATTGACCTTGGCATATTATTCAGAAGGAACTTGTGTGACGATAATGATCAACTTACTTGATGATATCTATTCCTCAAATATTCTCCAACCACTTTATCAAAGTAATCATTTTCCTGTCCACAGAATGTCTTTCCGTGTGTTATTTTCAAACTTGGGATGCCTGCCTGAAAGAATGAAAATTGATCACTACGATAAAGATGTCCTTGATGGACTTCAGGGTCCTCTGTAGTGGCAAGGTTCTCAGCAGCCGTCACCTATGCAAAAAGTGTTCGTTGCGTTGTTTTCAACAAATTGTCAAAACACATACCCATCTAAACATGTCGCCCAAGGTGCTATATTCCTCACCAAGAGCTACCATGTCTTTCGTACAACCCCAAACATTCATACCATCAAAATTGATAGCAGCTATCGTTCGATTGATATCTTCTTGAGCTTCTTTCATATAGAATGCCGAACCCAGTAACACTGCTTCTTCTGCTGTTGGACTCAAAAAAATTAAACATCGTTGACAACATTGTCCATTCGAATGCAAATCACCAAAGATTCTAGCCAATACCAGTAACTTTGCTACTCCAGAAGCATTATCCAATGCTCCATGATAAACACAGTCGGATGCAACGTTACAATTATCTTCCTTCTTTCCCAAGTGATCATAATGAGAAGTTACCACAATGCATGACTCTGCTATCGATGGATCCATTGCGATGCCCGGTGTTTTGGCTCCAACGTTATATCCAGTTAAATAGCGTCGTTTCACTGAAAAATTGACATCTAATTTCAAGTCAAACAAATTATCCGTACAACGAAAACCAGAAGATTTTGCATATTCTTCCAGTTGTTGGATTGAAGGAACCGATTGTTGAGAAACCAAATCATTCCAAGCGACCGAAGATATCCATCCACGAACAGATAGAGGAGAGTCATCCATGCTCCTCAATCTGCAAATATTAACAACTTACAAGGCATTTTATTGAAATGGATTAATCTTACCTAATATTATCACTTTTAGTACCACTTCGGATAACATTCCATCCATAACCAGCTGATTCTTCGGTATGCAGTAATATGACACCAGTCGCACCTCTTCTTCTCAATTCTTCCAATTTATAAGTCCATCTTCCGTAGTAAGTTAGTCTGTTTGTAAAATTATGAATTCCTACAGGTTGATTCACAAGACACAGTACCACTCTATCCTTTACAGAGACCGACTCAAAATCATCCCAAAAAAAAGGCGACTGTGGCGCATGCATACAATAACCACCAAATATGACAGGAGCCTTGTTCAATTGAATCACCGAAACATGTTGCATATCTGTTGTCAACGAACAAGTTTCCCCATGAATAAGTTCTACAGAGGCGTTTCCTTTGCCAAAAAGAAGGGCGTAATGAGACTCGTTTTGTGTTCTCACTCCTTCCAAAGGTACTTGTTGGTAGTATTCACTTGTCCTATCATCCAATCCATCGTTACCAAAAGCACCCTGCAGTTGCCATCGTTGAAAATTTGAAACAATATAGGCAGCACTCTTGCGCTCTCCTTCTGTTCCTACACCTCGACCTTCCATTTCGTCGCTTGAAAGGATTTTAATGTCTTCATCCAAGTATGACCAAGCATATTGTTCTAGCTGCTCCAATAAACTGTTACTCGGTCCACTCCATTGGTTCTCTAAAATCATCTTGTTGGTTTTATTTGTAAACGATGCCTTCCAAAAAACAAAAATAACAAGTCCAACAAGCATAACAATGCTCGAACCAAATATTCTTGAACTTCGGAATACAGAACGAAGAAAGAATACAAATAGAGGCTGTCGTTGACATGAACTTTTTGGTTGGAACGGTACTGAAACACACTCTTCGGTAACTGGAAGAGGTTGATAGACCTTCTTCCACCAAAATGACGGCATGACGCTGATGTCTTGGAAATTTTCAAGTCAAAAATCACATGAAATGACATTTGTTTATCCTTAAAAGATTTGAAAGATCGAATTTTACGTTCATTGAAGAAAGATGTCAATGACTGGACTGTGTGTACTTTCCAAAGTGACAACAATAGCTTGGAGGAAAAGAAATCGCAGTTACTAAGCTACGTGCACTTGCCACCATCAAGACACGTCGTGTATGGCGTGAAATTCTTCTTTGATGATGTAAAAGTTAGAGTGCACAATAAATTGATGTTTGTGCAGCAAGATAATATTTTGTCAAAATTGTTATACTGGTGAACAAAAACTTAAATTGGATACTCTTGTCTATCACGAATCATGAAACTACTTATGTTTTGTCGAAGGGGCATAAAATAGTTCCTAAATGACGTTAAAATTGTCGGATTTGTTTTGATTCAACAAATAAAGTATTCTAAACTTGGCGTGTTTTGTTAGATACAAAAGATGTGAATTAACTTTATTTCCATTTTGTCATTTCTATTCTGAAATGGTCATAAAATACAATCATAAAGCATACAGTCTATCGGATTCGCTTGACTGTCTTCAAATCTCCACGAAGTCTAAATGAGGCATCCTCAACATTCTAAAAAAGGAAAAATTAATCTCAACTGCATATCAATCCAAACATAACAGTAACTTACAACAACCAAGCCATCAATAACTTGTTCTTGATATTTCATTTCTTCGTTCATGCGTATAGCAAGGTCTTTCATATCATCCAGTGCAGAGCTAATTCGATCCAACTCCACGTCTTGCTTTTTTAAACTCTAAATCAAATTAGAAACCAATACATAACTTTTTCTACTAGACATACCACTTCAACATTCGTAGAAAATTCATCCTCTTCCGTCTGATCACTCACTTCTTTCGTCTTCTTAGATGAAGAAGTGGCTTTCTTCAGGTTTGATGAAGATTCCTTACTTCCTTCTAGTAACATATCCCTCTGATTCTCTGAGTTTTTCAACGCACTGTTAATAGTTTCTTCCTTCCATTTTATTTCCGAATTATCAGAGTTGCTTTGGACTTTCATGTTCTGATCCAATTTATTACTCTTCTTACGCATTTCCTTTCCTTTCTTAACACCTTCTGTATCAACAGTGGGGTTGCTCTTAAATTTGTTCGACAGTTTCGACATGAAACCCTTAAGTTTTCCACTGGAATCTTTTTCAGTAGGCTCATTTTTAGCACTTGCTTCAAGATCTTTTTTCTGCCTCAAAGCCAGTTGAGGGTCTTTTGGAATAGCTTTGGAGCTACTCTTTCCCTTCTTCATTGCCGACAAGTCAACACCACTGACTCCTCTTCTTGCCATTTCACTGTCTCTGTCTTCCGTCTATATGGGTTTAGAAGCCCACCTGGTTGTATGGACACAAGTTTCAACTTACCACTGCTCCTGCTCTTTCATATCCCGAAAACGGTTTCCGAAAAGGAATTACGTCTCCCCAGAAACCGCCTTCTAGTTCGTAGGTGACGGCTTCTGCGTCACCCAAATTTGCGTGAATACTCTCTACATCGTTCTGTGCATTCTCCAGTTGCTCTAATAATCAATTATTTAGAAAGCCATGACTAAGTTTTGAACCAAGCCTACCTGTTTGGTCCCCGAGTCGTTGAGAAGTTTCAATAGCTATATATCTGGATTCCTCGGCCATCTTACGTGCTCGCCTTGCACTTTCAGCTCCTTCTTTCGCACTTTCTTTGGCCTTTGCTTTCATTTCTTGTACAGAAAGGGCATCGGCAGTGTCAGCGTCTCTGCTGGCACTTGGTTGTTCGGAAGCTTCCCTTTGCCTCCTTTCATTCGCAACAGCTTCTTCTACTATTCTATCTGCGTCCTCTGGGTCCCCATCTTCTTGCGTCTTTCTTGGAATTCTCCAACGAGACTGTCCCTTTGAACGAGTACCCAATAACTGTTCATATTGTTCAGCAAAAGATGTCATGTTAGTGATGCTTCATGCCCCAAATGTCCACAATCTTCCTTTGCCCAACTTTCTGGCCTTTTTCGCGCCTTGCATTTTTTCCTTTGTTTCTCTTTAGGTTTTTACAATGACCAATACGATGAAAGAACGTGTATCCAAAATAACATGCAAATGGGTGAAAACACCGTTTATTTTTCTCCATGGTTACAAACTTTTTAATGGTTCAATACTCTTTTTTATATCCACAAAGAGCATCTGATGAAAATGAAATGGTACCATAGTATTCTTTCATGCTGTATGACGCAAAACCAACCCAAAACACGCCAGCAAGGGATTGATTGGATGAAATGGCCATTCTGTGGAAGCAGAAATAGACACAAGTGGTTCGACCTTCATTTGTGGGATGATACAATGTTCTTTTGCCACGCACGGATGATTGACTATCCGTGATATAGTTTGTAACTTCAGTTCATATAGAAAATGGACGAACTGGATAAACCGACAGGTTGCCAAGAAATGTTATCTACCAAAGGTTCTACAGTAGAAACGCAGACAAAAGACACACAACAGTCAGAGAAAACGACAGAAACAGGTAGAACAGGAGAAAATGAATTACAGCAGGATGCCATGAGCGATGAGGGAAAACAACATGGTACTCTACTGGATGAAGAAAGTAGTTTGATAAACCCAGGTTCGCGTGCCAGAGCACAGCAGCAAAAAAAGCAGAACCTGCAGGGTAACAGAAATGAGACAGGTTTACCGGTGGAAAATGAGCGGCCCCAGTTGAACCGTAGAGACCAAGAAGAGGGCCTACTTGTAGAAAATAGGCAACTTAGAGGGGAGTTAGAATCTTTACGTTCAGAGTATCGTTCAGTGAAGAAACGATATCAAGAATTGAAAGTACGTTTTCGCAGTGAACGAAAGGTTCTTCGAAAGTATCGCAGACTGTTGGTTTCTGCTTTTGAAGCTGATAATCTGGATGCGTTTCGAGCTAGCACATTTGAAGATTGGAAAAGTAACTCTGTGCCGTTGGATCCCTTTTTCGATAGTGGAGAGTCAAAAACTTACCAGAATGAGTCAGATACTGTTGGTATTGAAAAAGAAAATGGATTAGATGAACCTGAATGGCCAGTTGAGAATCAAGAGGAACAAAAATTTTCAGTCTCAAATGATTCATCATTTGAAGATGTTCATAATAGAAAAGCCAAGGTGCAAGCTGTAAGTGCAGCGGAAGCTTTAGGAAAAGGGGGTGATAATATGGCGGCAAAAGCCTCTGCCACAGCAGTCGTGTCTATTCCGGAACATGACAGAAAACGTAGTGATGTTGCTAATGATGCGAAACAGCGTAGGAGAGAACATCAATCCAAGTACGTACAGAATTGGGTATCAGAGAATCCATCTTCAGTCACAGAAGGAAAAGCATCCGATGAAAATGAAGAAGAAGAAAATGTAGAAGAAAATGAGCAAAAGTATGAAGGCAGTAGGCACTCGAAATATATGATGGGTAAAAAAATGACAGATTCTTTAGAACCGCGACGTGGTAGGCATTCGATATGGAAACCAGAAGAAGAAAGCCTGTTTGATAAAGGGTTTAGTCGATACGGACCCCGTTGGAAGTTGATTCAGCAAAATCTTCTTCCCCAAAAGTCGAGGCAGCAAATACAAAGTCATGGAGCATATTTGTTACGACAGGGGAGATTACCGAAAGAAATGTATTCTGGGAGACATAAAAGGTCTTTTAGAGATGTTGAAAGAGAGTCACAGGGAAAAGAAGATATTTCTTATCCTAAGAAAGCTTCCAGACAAGAACAACAGGATGTTAACCCAGTCCATTATTATGACACGATTACAGAAGACATATAATTCTGATTTATAACAAAAGTTGATAGTTTATAACACACTTCGATGGTATTCCCTTTGCAAGAATGTAGATAAAAAGAAATCATAGGAAAATTACAAAAATACTACCTTTAATAAAACGGAAGCCATTTATATTTAATAGGACAACCAACAAAGCCAAAAACTTTGGTTTCCTTTAGGCCATAGCAATTTGCTTACTCTTCCGCTTGTGTGGGATCTCCTCTATTGGGTACATAACCTCGGTCTTTATATATTCTGGCTCTACCTGGTACTGGAGGCAATTGTTCGGCTTCTGGATCCAATATCTGACGAAAACATGAGCGTGAAAAGTCTTTCAAACCATCTGAACTACTTACTTTTACAGATTCCACTTCTTCTCTTCTAATAACTCTACGAGCGTCTCTACTATAATACTGAATATCGAATACCTGTTTATAGGGTCCTTGAGGAACCAACGGGGTTTTGCCTCCCTCAAGTCTATTCAACAAGTTCGTTATAACAAATAGATGGAACAATGGTTACTGTGAACTTACTGGTGGTGGAATCGATCGCTTTTTGTTTCCGAATAGTGCTGAACGTAATCTGCCAGGTCAGGTCGGAATATTTTTCGTGTCTTCAAACGGTATATCAAGTCTTCCACTATCGCTTTTAAGGAAAATGAACGGTGTTGTGAGACACTGTTAAACAAGGTTTTGGCTACTTTCATTGACAGGGAGATAAAAAGTTTCTCTAGTGGCTGCTCCGGATCTCCAAAGCTTGTGTACCCAATGACACCAAGTGACAAAAATTTTCTCCCTCTTATCTGTTGTTGTGTCAACCCGTCAACTTTTTCGTCTGTAAAGAATTTCCAAGTTGTGCTTTTATTTTCTTAAATAAGAAACGTCCTATACCTTGAAAACAACTGTTACAAGTGAATATTTTGTCAAACATTTCAATATCAAGACATTCTGCTTTTCCAGTGCAACAGAGATATCGAATGAGATACTCGTAGAACCTTTTTCCTAATCACTTTATCTTTCAGTTGAAGCAAAAGATAAAAGACTACTGCTATTTAAAAAGTAGCACTACGATTTCCACTTTTCAGATGAACGGAACTGAAATGACGATGTTTCCCAACTCCCTGACTTGAAGAACTGTTCATTTCGCTCTGCTTCAAACGCTTCTCTTGATCTTCAGCTTTTGATACCAACAGGTTCCTTTGTTCTGAAGAATTAACTTGCTCGGATACATTTCGAATAAACTGAGACAAGTCCGCTTTTGGTTCCAACTGGCTTTTCCTCTGTTTCCGCTTTCTTTTCTTTTGCTGAGTAACCTTGGGATGATCTTCTACTAGAACACAAGCATCTTCTTCTGAATCCACAGCTGTTTCCATCTTATCACATGTCACATCTTTCTCTTGATAAGGTGCATCTTCATGGTTGGTTGTAACGATTTCCTCCTTTTTCGAAGCGTTTTTTATATCCTCATCTTTCTTCAACCAACTTTCTAGCCATTCTACGGTCTTTTGTCGTATATTCCTTACCAACTTGAACCTTTTCTCTTTTTTCTCTGTGTCATCCATCACATTACCACTAAATACTGTCGAATGATAAGAAAAAGTAACTGGAGAAACGGCAAATGATTCTCTTCGAGGCATTTGTTCGTTTCTCGAAACAATTTCAATCTCTGGAGTTTGTATACTGACTTGCTGTTTATGTATTTTATCTTTCTTCAACAAGAGAATTTCCTCAGACACTTGTTGATTCTTTAGCGTCTCTGTTATCAGACTCAAGACTTCATTTGCGTGCTTTTCCAACAGAGGTGGCAAGTGTCGACCACAACAGGCAATCAATTCTGCAATACAAGAAGAAGGCATGTTTTTCGAAATTTCAATCATCGTTCTCTCTGGCAACACAAAAGCAGGACTTTCGTCTTCTCTACGTGCCGTTTGATCTCTCCAAAAGCATAAAGCCTTTAACACTAACTTTTGATTCTCATTCATCTGCAATTTTCGCCTAGATAGAATAGACCTGTATTCGAAATTATCATACCGTGGTTTTTCATAGAGGAGTAGAGAAATGTCGATAGACTTTTTGTAAACAACAGACAATAAATTTTCATTCGGTGTCGAATGGTGACGCAATTCTTCACAAAGTCGATCATAAATATACAATAAATAATGTGTATCTTCTCTGGCATATCGAAGCATATCATCCGGCAATGGACGAATACGCCAATCTGCAAGTTGATAATATTTTTTCGTTTTGGAATTATCAATGTTGCAATATCTCTGCAAAAGGTAAGATAGAGATCGAGAAGGAAAACCAAGAGTCTTTGCTGCTTGTGCCGTGTCAAACATATTAACAATATAAAGTCCGAAATCCCGTTGTAGCCACTTAACATCACTGTTAGCTCCGTGTAGAACTTTGATGATATTTTCATTTTCGAATATACTGGCTAAGATTTTCATACGACCACGAAGTTTGAGTGCATCAACAATAAAGTCTTCTTCGCGGGAAGAAAATTGTAACAAACATATGAAACCCTGAAAAGAACGATAGCTATGATTTTCAATATCCACTGCAACAGATGTTGCCTTCTGAAGTTTGGACACCATATCTTCTAGCTGCTCTGCAGAATCAACAAAACTGCAGTTGGTCTCAACCAAAGAAGAATAAAGTACAGTATCCAGCGAGCCTAATCATAAAGTTCAGTCCTCTAAAGCAAAAATGGTTTCAAAACCTGTTGACAATTTCTTCCGCAACTAACAGAGGCACGAGTCGACTTACCTTTAAACTGTTGTGCCTCTGTCTGCAAATTTTCCAATAACTTCCCGTAAGGATGTCTCCACGCAGCATTTCTGTCAACGCGCTTCCTGTTTTGTTGCTGCAATTCTAACAAATGACTGTCCAACTTTGCAAAATCATCGTCTACCCTGGGAACAGTGTTTCCCAGTATTCCTGATTCTTCTTCTGAACTTGCGTCGTTATTGATGGGATAGTCTGGAAAATTTTCTTGTGGCTTTGGTATATTGAGATGCTGAAAGAAACTTCTCTTGTAACGATCCGACAGGTTTGATGCATCTACAGCTGGTTCTGATACTGGTTTTTTCAAACCTTCGTGAACATCGAAACTGTCATCTACTTTCTCTAACAGTGAATCAATAGCTTCGAGAGATTTTTCAACGATAACTTCAGGGTCTAATTGATTTGAACTTGCTGTGTGAGTCTCTGACTGACCTAAAACGAGACGACTCAAATTATGTGTAATTTTCCGCCGTATAGCAGAAACTGTGCGGCGGTAAGACGAAGAAGTGTCCAAGGCGAATTGCAAGTCTTCTGCAAGAGGAAGTTCGTTGACATAACTCGTCGTGCTTTTCAATAGCGAAAGGATGTCTTCGGCCATTGCAAATCATTCCTACGAATGCTCCATCTCGAACGTTTATTTCACGTGGCCATTTCATCTCGGAAAGAAAAGCAAACATTCGTTCGGTAAAGACAAGAATTGCTTGTACTATTCCTACTCATTTGCTTCCTGTATGGCTACCTATCGTGTTATCCATATTACAACTATTCTGGCTTGCCTTAATAGAAATGAACAAAGACACTTGTGAACTTTGCCAAGCATAATGGTGTTTTATTTTGGCGCCATTTGTTGTATAGCATTTTTTACAACAGAAACCAACACTTTCAATTCAAAAGTCTTCCAACGATAGGAATCTGTAACTGCGCACCTTCATGGTGTTGTCGTAATTTTTGTGGCTCAAATTGTTTAAATTGCAAGTGAATTGAAGACGTCTTTTTTTGTTCTCATCAACGTATGGAGAAACCAAAAGGTTCTACAAGAATGCAAGACAAAGAAAGATACATGTTAGCAAATGTTGACGTCATGTCACGTTATAATCGTAGCATCTGTCTTTTCGTTCAGTATACAACACGGTTCAGTACCAGCTTTCTTGCTAAATGGCAGGCTCCTCATATATGCCAAGCAGCTTCATACAAGAGGTGTAATGTAAAACAGCCTGGGTTTCAGAAAAGAACCTACTTTTATGCAACTGCAGATAGTGTTAATGGTCCCACAGGAGGTGACGCAAGCACAGGATACACAAGACGCCTAAGTGATGCGCTTAGAGAAAGAGACATCGAAGCAAAGAAGGAGAGAGAAGAGAATGAACGTAGGAGACAAAAGCAAGAACAAGCAAAGATGGAGAAAGAGAGGAAAAAACAGTTATTGGTAGACATTCCAGATAATAAGGAGGCTGGAACAATTGAAGAATTTATGTACAAGGAGGGAGTATCAGAAATATTGGATCAGCTTGAGCAAGATTTAGTGGGCCTTGTTCCTGTCAAAAGAAGAGTGAGAGAAATAGCTGCTTTGTTAGTAATTGATAAGCTCAGATCGAGAATTGGATTGGACACTGCAGTTCCTTCTCTGCATATGTGTTTCACTGGTTCTCCAGGGACAGGAAAGACCACGGTAGGATTTTGGAATACAAACCTTATTACAATTGGCATATCCAAGCTTTATATTTTAGGTTGCTATGAGAATGGGGCAGGTACTACAAAGGATGGGATACTGTCGACAAGGTCATTTGGTTGTTGCAACAAGAGATGACTTGGTTGGTCAGTACGTAGGACACACTGCACCCAAAACGAAAGAAGTCATCAAAAAGGCTATGGGTGGTGTTCTTTTAATTGACGAAGCTTACTATCTTTATAATGCTGCCAACGAAAAAGACTATGGAGTAGAGTCTATAGAGATTCTTCTTAATGTGATGGAGAATAACAGAGAAGATTTAGTAGTTGTTCTTGCTGGATATGAGGATAAGATGAATAACTTTTTTTCATATATTCCCGGAATGAAGTCTCGAATTGGTAATCATATCACCTTTCCCGACTATGAGGTTGAAGAGCTGGTGGACATTGCTAAGGTTTGTGAAGCAAAGATTCGTATTACTTCATATTACTAAAGAATGTTTATGAGTAGCTTATGTGTCGGAATTTATCTTATGAGTTTGAGCCAGAGGCAGAAGAAATATTCAAAAAATATCTTCAAAAACGTATGGCCATGCCTTATTTCTCCAATGCAAGAACGGTTCGCAATGCAGTGGATCGTGCACGAATGAAAGCAGCTGTTCGTATCTTCAATGAAAAGGTGTCACCTTCATCGGATGGTAAGACGTATAACAACGAAGGATTGATCATTTTTAACCTGGTTTATGTAGGACTGGTTTCTCGCCGGGAGCTAACAATTTTGAAACCACAAGACTTTGTTTCTGCTGAGGAACTTGCAATGAGAGGAGAACGTGCGATCGTAGAGTAAGGAATGTAAACATTCTGCTGGTATGAAGAAACGTTGCAGGTGCTGATTATTGAGGGAATAAAGTAGTTTTAACCAATTCTATCCATCTTGTACTATTACCTCTTAGGTAATACAGATATCTTGCGACTACACAAGATAGATATTATGAGGCTTGTCAGGTCCTTGTCTCCCTCATACTTTCTGTCACAAGGCTTGAGAACTTTTTAATGTAGCCAGTTGACTTTATACTGCTCAAACAGCTGAATACTCACCTATGATTATGACAGGTATTTAAGTATTGTTTCGAACAAGATACGTTATCTATCACTGTCCACCATATACATGTCCCAAAGAACGTAAACTTTCTTTCAGTACACATTTCAAGGCATTAACTCAACGACTAACAAATTGAAACGGTTGTTAAAAAAACACAGTTTTTCTTGGTTCCAAAGGACCCTCTGGTGAAAAATGAATAAGTTTGACAGGTATCTATGATCAATATAGTGACACTTATTAGACTTTTAAGATATTGAACAAGTAAACAGTTGATTATTAACTTGACATTTGGTAACAAATATCTCATCTTCACATTGTGATTTTCTATTTGTGTCATTAAAACAACCCACTTGGTTGACACACCCAAGTAGACGATCCTTGTTTGAAAAACTGTTTTATCTCATAGTGCTTAGTATCAACAAAACGTTTTGATCACCATATATCATGTCGGGCAAAGTAGTCACAACGTTGCTTGATAGATTAGAGTCTCGAGACAAGGACTTTCGCTATATGGCTGCTTCGGACCTACTGATGGACTTACAGAAAGGGAGTTTGCAGTTGGACCCCATCGTAGAAAGCAAGGTATGAAAGACATTGAATTGATGAGTGTCTGAACAAGTAACATTCCTTCAAAAGTTATGCGCTGCCCTATTGAAAGGGTTACAAGACAGTTCTTCCGATGTGCAAAGCATTGCTTTAAAGGCATTGCCATTATTATTGTTGCAGTCAGAGTTTCAGTTAGCTGACACTGTGGTGGAAATACTAGTCGACAATCTTTTACACATTTCAGATAGTAATTCGAGTCAACAGAAGGGTGCCATTGTTCCAGCAGCGAGAAAAGTTTCCAGAGATAACTGCCTGATAACATTAAAATCAATATTTGGGACCATGTCTAGTTCGAGGTCCATCGAAAGTGTCTTAGAGGAGCGAATAATTCCTAAACTTCTTAACTCTGCTCGCGCCAACAGCTCAATGGAAGTGAAACTTGACTGTTTAGATATTTTGGGTGATATTGTTTCCAAGTTCTTCTTCACGGTGAAGCCAGCAGCAGATAACTTGATAGAGACCTTGTTTGAGTTGATGAGCTCTCCCCATAGTATTATAAGGAAGCGTTCAGTTCATTGTTTGGCTTCTTTTCTAGCCCAAGCTCCGCATAATTACTTTCATTCTTCTTTCAGTACTTTGATTTCGCAGTTGACTAGTCTTGTGCAGCAGAAGCACAGTACCGAAAAGTCAAAACCAGAGATTCGAAGTTGTCTGTCAGCTATGCATGCCATAGGAAAAGCAGCTTCATCTCGCTTGGAATCGTCTCATATCAATTGTATTACTTCGTTGTTGTTACAAGTGCTGCAGAGTGAGCAGTTCACAGAAGATGAAGAATTATATGAGTATGCATTACAGATGTTAGAATTGTTTCTTCAAGTTGCTCCTCTCGAAATGGAATCGTTTCAGTCTTCTATTGCTGACGTATTGGAAACAGCATTGAAATATAATCCAAATCTTTTGGATGAAGGAAGTGACTCTGAAGGAGATGAAAGTACTGACTCGGATTTTGAGGATGACTTTACAGATGATGAAGATATAAGTTGCCGAGTTCGACGTGTCGCTGCACGTTGCATTCATGTGATGATATTAGCAAGGTATGCCATACTCTCTTTTAAACTGTTTCATTTCTTGAGCTGAGAAGGTTCTTGTAGAAATTTCTATAAAGCATCATCACCTTTGTCTCGATTATGTGCTACTACAATTTATCGAATACGGGAACGAGATGAACAAGTCTTATCTGAAGTGTTAAATGTTCTGATTGAAGCTTTGAAGGTTGTGCGTCAAGGATTAAATGAGAAGATGGAACAGGAGACAGATTTGACAGGATTGCTAGAGGTTTTCCAAGTCTTTGAAGAAAAGGTTTGTAGAAAGCTAATCTCTTCATATTCTTTGTTTATTGATTGAGACTTAGAGGTCGTATATTATTTCCAAACTGGAGTTTGTTTATCGTCATCGACCAGTTCAACTAAAGACTGCTGCTGTGACTGTCATTCGAGAACTCACAAATACAGCAAAAGATACCATAACTAAACAAGAAGTCTTAGATATCTCCAAATTCTATATAAAGACTTGTTTGGATAGAGAAGCAAATGTATCCGTTCAGTTGGAGGGCATTATGTTGGCTGAAAGCTGTGCTTGTTTATTTCAAAGGCATGGACTAGTAGCAGAGTTAGGAACCTGTTTGGATAAATTGGTCGATATAGGAAATGGCAACTATTATCGTATAACTGCCCAAACATTATTTACAGGAAAAGTTGTCATTGGATTGTTGAATGAAAGTGACTGTTCGGTTGACAGCATTCGAGAAGCTCTTATCAAATTTAAACAGTTTGCTGTATTTCGTCTGGAAGCTGTCGATCAAGACACAGAAGTTAAGGAAGCAGCTTTAGAGTGCTTGTCGAGCCTTTGTTCTCTTATTCCTTCAATATTGGGAGAAGACTTTGAGAAATCAATTCGTTTGATGTTTTGTAAACTAAGTGATGAAGTAAGTACTGAAACATTTTCTAGATGATGTTCTTTTAAATACTAATGTATTCAGTTTGTGAGACTAAGAGCAGTTCGAGCGTTTACATCTATCCTTCAAAGTCCTTCAAGGAACATCATTTCTTCTACATTATTGTCGGATTTTTCTCAACAGATTGTTACGTTATTAAGAAAAAAAGATGATAGACTTCGGTATTCTTGCTTGGAATGTCTTAATGTTTTTATTGATTTGATTCCTTCAAACACTGACGTGATATTGCTAAAAGAACTCAATGGTCTTATACATCAGTCGGAATGGCGAAGGACGGCATTGATATTTGTTATTTTATCCAAGCTGATTGCATATAGAGATGAAACTTTTATGAACCAGTTTAGGGAAGAATGCTATGAAGCTGTTTTGAAAGCAGTGATGTTTGTCTCTCTACAAGGTGAACTAAGAGATGCTGTTGTTTCTTTGTTTAGAGTCATTATTGAACGCAATGCTTCCAGTCTTCCTGTTACTGAAGTTTTTGATGATATTTTAAAGCATCTCAATCAAGAAGGCAAGACACAACCTACCGTTATCAAAAACCTGGCATTTCTTGTCCCTATCATTTTGCTTTACTACAAAGACAGACAGTATTTTTGCAAACTGTTGTTAAACTTGCTGTCTGTTTCAGTTATAGATGAGAAAACTAAAAGTCAAAAACTATTTGCATGCTATGCGCTAAGTGAACTTGGCTATTGCTCATCTATTGATGAATTGCCTTTGGCAGAGCCTATTGAAGAACAAATTTATACAGTTTTTCAAGATGAAGAAGAAGAATTGGTCAATGCAGGAGCTATTGCCCTTGGAAGCTTTATTCGCTTTACTGACAGCAACCAAGGCATCTTAAAATTGACATCATTGATAACAACCTCAGCTATCAAAGAACGTTATTTGTATCTGTTAGCAATGAAAGAAGCTATCCTTTGTCTAATATATATCTCAATGTCCTTATCCAATCATATTGAAACAATTACTCATGCATTGATATCATGTGCTGCGAACTATTCTCAGCAAGCGATGGAAACTACTTTTGATAACGCTTCAATACAAACCACTGAAGAGTTGACTCCTCAACGACATTCTTTGCCAATTGCTGCAAGTGGAGAAGGTTTGCGAAGTATTACCTCGGAATGTTTGGGAATTTTATTATCGGTAGCACCTATAAGAGTTCTTCCATGCATTGATGAAGCATTGACAAGTCCCGAAAAGGAAATAAGATTGACATCCATATTAGCAGTTCGTGCAGCATTAAGTTATGTTGCAAAGAATGAAGCTTCTCTATCTTTTTTATTGGAACATTTAAGACCATATTGTACATCTTTCTTTGCGCTATTAAACGATAAGGATGTACAAGTGAATACTGCTATCCTCTATTCATCATGACAAGTGCTCGTGTCTGTCCAACTCTATTGAAGGAACATGTCTCTATGTTAATACCACTTGTCATTTCTCATACAGAGTTACGGGAAGACTTGGTAAAAACAGTTGACCTTGGACCATTTAAGCATACAGTTGATGAAGGTGTTACATTAAGAAAGACTGCGTTTGAAGTATTGACGTTGTTCTCATTGCATTTCTTGGATAGCTTTACTGCAGTTGCAAATACTTTGGTGAATGCAATGACGAGAGGATTACGTGACCAACAGGACATTAGAATTGTTGTTCAGAAACTATTGATATGGTTCTTTTCCAATCATGTCGCTTTTCAAATATTGAATAGAGATGCTTCCAATATTGTTTCTATCACAAGTGCCTTATCGGAAACACTTTATAGTCAACCTAAAGAAAATGCAGTAGCTCAAGAAATAGAAAAGCACAAGGTAAGAAACTTTTTAAAGTAACTCTACTAACATGTTGAAAGGAACTCATTCGTGGTGCATTGAAAGTGATATGTGAAATGGAGAAAAGAGAAGAGTGTTTGGAGATTCCTCAAGTCAAAACATTGATAGAACAGTTGTATCAAGACTCGCAATTCCAATCTTTGTATGAAGGAATTCAAAACGAACAAGATGTTGTAAAAAGAGCATAATTGTGTTTATCCAACATGATGTTTTTCATTTTGTTCTTCTCTTTCTAATTCTTCATTGGCTTGCTTCATCTGTTTTAAAGCGTCTTGAACATTATTGACTGATATCAGCGATTTCAAAACTGGCAAAATATCCAATAAGCATCGATCATTCTCATCATCTATCCAAGTAGGAATAGGAATAGCATTATAAGGATTCAAAGAATATGCTGTTGGTGAATTATCGACGATAATGACTTGCAACAAATCTCGTCCCAAAGAGGACAGGTTCTTATGAAAAGATGATGTCCGTGAATCAAAATCACAACTTTCACGAAATAGTCGATGTGTTTCTGGTAGCAACTGTAAATGTGCAGCATAGAAGATCAAATCTATCACTGGGTCAGCATAAGTTAACATGGATGCCGTGAATATCACCAATTCAAAATGTTTGTAAACCTAAAAGGATATTTAATGGATTTTCTTGTCAGTAACAAGTTGCCAACCTCTTGTAAAAACTCAGTCAAAAAGGGTCGCATTCTAACATATAAATTCATATGAGTATCTTGAACACAAATACTCAATATGAAATCGGCAGTTTCTTTAGATCCTTCAAAACTACTGTGCACCAACGTTTCATCCAGATCCAATACTAATGTCTTGCGACCCTTCAGTGCTTCTGATTGTGGTGGCAACAGATAACCAGAACGTCTCTTTTCTTGAGCAGCTTCATCCGATGTAGGATTGACCTGAAAGTTGCGAATTCGTTTCTTATAATGTGGATGGGTGGGTGAAGACACTAACACTTCATCGTCGTGACTGGTGTGTGTATCCTCTTGCCATTCACTTGGCACTGCAGTGATATAAATGCTCGTGCTGTGTCCTACTGGACGAGGGGTAGGAACACTATCACCTCTCAAAGAATATTCGTGGGTTTCATCCGTTTCTTCTGCTTTCTTACTGGTTGTGACTTTATCATTCTTTGTCTCCATATCTTCATCCTCAAAGTACTCAACTACATGAACCCTTCTAGGATGTCCTGCAGTCAAATGTGCACCATGTGAACCACTTTTTGGTTGGTTGGTTGGGTTTTCCTTCTGTCTGTTTTCTGAACAAGTTGTCGAAGGCGCTGAAGGAAAACAGCAAGCACGAATAGCTCGAAAAAGAAAAGCCATTGAACCTTTTTCTTTTTGGTCAGTTGGTTGTTTATTCATTGAAAACGTAGACTTTTCATGGGTTCCTAGTGGTTGGTTGTTGACCGAAGGGACATTTTCCATGCGGTAAAGTTGGAATCGTTGAAGACAATGCTGTGGATGAGGAATTGGTTATTATCATTCAACGATAATTTAGTTGAATCGGTTTATAAACATGTTAGAGTCAAATTATTATTCCTAGTTGGATAGACACAACACAATGCTTGGATAGAAGCAAGTTGTCTTTAAAGATATTAGATGGCTCCAATACGTTATTTGCCTCGAGTGAGAATTATCCATGACCAGCTATTCTAATCAGTTGTAATAACAAAGTACATGGATAGTAAGCAAGTTGCCTATTTTATCTCTACGATAGAACTATGCCATAGACTGGCAAAGTGATAGAGTTTGTGTTGCACTAGAGTGACCAAATATAAGAGGACCAATGCAGTGCTATTGTCTTTATCAGCCAGTGTCTAAAGAATAACAAAGTAATGGGTAACACAGTATGTTGAGGGTTCTTGATTAAGATGAAACTTTTCGTGCTTTGAACTCGGAATTCATCTATGTTAAAAACCAAACTTGGGAGAACAAGTTGCAAGGTTTCTAGTATTTTCCATAGAATAAACGTAACAATTGACAGTCTTTCCATCAACTGCTTTGACTAGGCAATGGGATAATTGGTACAGGACGAAAAGGAAAAACGAGCAAGTGGCAAACAGTTCCCATACAAAAGAAAAGATAAAACAGTCTTTACTGCTTTTGTGCCGCTCTTTGTTTTCTCAACGCACGAATGGTACCCGTTGTTGCATATTTTTGATTCAGAAGAAACTTTCTGTCCACCTATTTCCAGTAAGCAACACAGAAACCAATTCAGCGAACCATCTTACTCCTTTTCTCTTTTGATGACGACGTAAACGAGGTCTCTTGATACCATTACGGTGTGCTTTATGACTTTGGTTATGGTTGGTATGGTTTTTACTTTTGGCCATGGCTTTGAATACAAAAATTCGTTGGAGACGGCGACGCCAAACAATGGCCACTTGATTTGTTAAATCCAACTGCCAAAATAGTGTTGGAAAAACTATCAAGAGAAACCGAAAGATACAACATGAGAGCCATGAAGTTTTTCAATCATTTAAAATAGAAAAAACGAACATGTTGTATGGGTAAGTTATTGATAACAAGCTTTAAACTGTAAATAAACCAAACAACAAAAGTAGAACGGTTTGAACGGTTGATACAAGCACTCAAAAGCTACTGATCATGAAACACCGAGCAGTAAAGAAACTGACAGTAAATGGAGTCATAACCAAATTTCTTGATATTTTATGGATGCGTTTGTCTCTTCGTAGACAACTTGATATGGATGTTCTGCTTACATCCTAGGAACTGTTAGTTTTTAATAATCTTATTTTCTTTTTGGGAAACAGTGATACAGCATAGCTTGAGTTATATGCGTCCACCATTGTCCAGACATTGTAACAACCTCTCAAGTCATGAGGAAACTTTTTTAAAGGCTATATTCTACCTTTTAAAGGATAATGGCAAAAATGTGCATGTTTTGGAATTTGGAAACCAAGTTTAGTGAAACCCACAAGGTACATAATAGCTTTAGAAATGTTCATCATGTTGGTCTTGTTAGAAAATAAATTTCAGTGTAATGTCCATCATACAATTGTTGTTTTTAGAATAGGTTTGCAATAGAAGAAGATTCACAAGAGTCTATTGACTTGCTTTGTGTTGATAGAATTGATATTGGATGTCTGTTTATATAAGGAAATAACTTTCAAATTTTGTGTTTAGTATATTTCAATTTTTTAGAAATTAGAGCAACACAGAAATAAATTTGGAAAGAATAGTCAGGTTGCTGAGTATATAGGTAACCAGCAAAAGTGATATTATAATAAAAAAGTATCTAGCCACTAGATTGAAAAGCTACTGGAAACTGGATAGAACAACTGAAAATATAGCTGGTTTGTTGACTAGAAAGAATCAAGCCAATACAAAGCAACTACATAGACAGGAGAAATGAACAAGGCGTCAGTCAAGAGAAGAAATGTGTCTTTAACAGAATTCTACCCTTTGTCTATTAGACAACTCAAATGGTGTTGGGGAAGAGATGGCTGTCTTTCCACAGGCGTTGAGAACACAACTTTTCGATTTTTTCTACGAGTGCCACCAGTTCGCACCTGTGGGAAGTGTTTTATAGGGTTCTTTCCAACAGGTCCTTGTTTACTGTTGTTTATTGGGAAGACCAATGCTGTACTAGATGGCTAAACCAAGGAACAGAAGAGTAATTCCTTTTGAGACTTTGCAAAGGTATTTTGATAGAACGCTACACGAAGCGTGTAAGGAGCTGGGAGTAAGTGTTTCCTGTTTGAAGAGTACTTGCAGAGTATATGGTATAAAAAGCTGGCCGTACCGGAAAATTCAAAGTCTTCAAAAACTGTTGAAATATTTGAAAGAACAAGAAGCGAAACAGGGGAGGTTAATAAAGGAACCTTACGACAGTATGAGTCTCAAAGGTGAAGTTGTTCGCTTAAGTAACAAGTTAAAGACATTGAAAGAATCACAGTTGGAAGAGTTTCAATACACCGTTGAGAGCCTGGACGAGTTTCTACCAAATGCCTCTACCTCCTTTGATCCCTGTAAAGATAACCAGAAAAGCACAAATGTCGCATCGACAAGTGACATTGTACAAACAAGTTGTCCTCTAGAAAGAAATATTACACAGTGGGCTGGTTTTGAGGAAGGAAATTTTCAGGTCACGGGTATCGTCCAGAAACCCCAGGTATCCATCAAGTTGATGGTCAAAATACAACAACAGATACGAATACGAAAAACTTTAAAACGAGCTTCAATTTTAAAGATGATGTTTTAGAAAACTGTTTGCCTCAAACGTCGTGGCATAGTAATAACAATGAGCGAATTAGTTATACAGAGAGTTTACGATATAACCTTCCAGAGCTTGTGTTGCACTTGGGAACGGAAGGAATCAAAAGTTTGGGGCCATCAAAGCTTGCTCAGTTAGCGGAAGAATATTACCACGTAGTTCCTCCTCGTATTGAGAACAGCGAGACTTTTTGGAATGAACAGCGTATTGCTCAAACAGCTCATGACTTGTCACATCGATTGAAAGAGTTACAAGAAGAAAAACGAGAGCTAGAAATCATACACTCGTCATTAGCTCGGAAATTTAGGGAAGCTTCTCTTCGAGAGCTAAAAAGGTGATAGTTTGCTTGAAATTTGTCCAACGAACAAAGTTAGTTATTATCGGGGAATTCCGCATGTTGACTGTGACTCAGAGTTTTTCTTAGTAGTTTTATATTGAAGCTACGTATTCTTGTTGTACACAGCTACGAATGTGCAATATGATAATCTTAACCAAACCTTGACTGCATTATCGTGGCTGCACAGGAAGGAAGGGTGTTTTACTTACACCTTTCAACGTATGTAAAATGAGATACATGGCCAATAGCAACTCCTTTTTGCCTAATATAATTATCAATTGTTACATCGAATGTTTTGTTTAATGCAAAATGTTCTTCTCAATGCTTATGGCATGATATGTATGATGAAGCATCAAAACCTATCCGTTGAGAGTGTCATTTTGTCAATATACTCAATAAGAATGAAATGAGCAGTCAGTTTCTATATTATAGAGTTAGTGAGACGAAATGACTGAACTATTTTCATTCTTAAAGCAAAATTAGCCAAGATGGACTGCTATGCTGTCTTCATAGTAAAACGGAATAATTTAATTATTCAAGTTTATAAATATCGATATACGGGCTGTTCTTACCACCGGTTGATGACGTATTCCATACGATGCAAGTATTCATGCTTACTGTCCGGAAAGTTACCCACAACGAGACCTGACCAACGTTAGTCATTGTAATGAACGTTTTGGGAAATGATAAAACGGTTCTCATCGGAAATTTTGACTTTTGACCGTGACCAACGGTTTTGGTTTGGAAACAGAGCATTTCTCCATGCTCTTATATCCTTAAAATAGTTGTTATGCTATTCTTCTTTTGATACACAAAATTCAAGCTCATATACAAAACTTTAAAGACATGGGACAAAGGTTTACTGTATTATTGAATGGCAGCTCGACAAGTTGTCAAGTAAAAAATAGTTAATCACAAAGTTTCCATCTCTTCGATATACTTCTCCATAGTCACTACAATATGTATCAATTTTGAAAACAGAAGATTTCTTTACTAACAGAGACAAACAATGACACAAAAGTAAACTAACTCTAAATCCTGGCAGTCACATGAGAAGAAGACGAAGACTTTGGAGGAACATCCATTGCTGGATTCCTATCAAAAAAGTTGCAAGGATGCAGCATAAATCCAGCCTAGGTTCAAGTTGAGCAATACCAAAGAAATATTGTTTTCATTCCTTACCTCTACAATGGGCATCACTGGCCAATCTTCAGCTTGAGGTACTATTCAATGGTTGTTTCTTGATTAGCGAGTATGGTCATTGTTATAAAAGTACTACTCACCATGTGTTATGCCAAATGTATACCAAACGACGACATCTTTATCCAGAATAGATCTATTTTGTTTTGTCCACAAACCCAATCCTTGGTCTTTATCGCACTGGTTGGGAAACTTGCCTGCAGCATACAATTCTTCATCATCAAAAGGAGTAACCCACAAGTTATGTGTTAAAAAGTTTGCTCTTTTGGCCACTGTTGAATCGTTTCCTAAAAGAAACTTGTCAACGGTAACTGGAACAATTTTATATCCAGTTGGCTGTCCGATGTAATTCCTTCTTCTAGAGTTGGTAACTAGCCAAGTTCTTGATGTTGCTGCATTATGATCCTTAATAGCTTTGAGTTCAGTAGGCAGAACTGTTTCTTGAATAGTGATAGCATTCTTCTCTGTTGTTGTTCTACCCAACTCTGAATCATTTGGATGTATAACATCCATTTGAGTCACACGGTTCTCTACTCCATCAATATCAAAATCCAGTCGAACGCTATAAAAGTGATGATGATATTGAGCATTCAAATTTGGTGCAACAAGACTTCCATTTCGCATTGAACGATGAAATATTTCTCTAGCGCAAATATTTAATTGACCTGTATGTTTTACTTTCATTTCAATCTTTCCATCTTGATACAAGTACCTTGAATGATTTAGAAAAACAGTAACCACGGAAGAACATCTTATTCGAACTTACCAAAAGAAACCATAATCATAATTTACCAATGTCTATGCATTATAATCAACAGGTAAATTAAGACAATAAACAGTAAAGAAATAGAGCAACTTACTGCAATCATTGAGACAACCAGTCTTCTACTCCTTCGGGATTCTGGATGACCTGTTCGAAGTTCCACATGCTTCCATAAGAGTCCAATATCTTCTTCATGAAGACAAACTGCATTGCGAAGAACCTGTGGTTCTCCATTGATGTTAGTAAGGCAAGCATCAAAGTATTGAATATGTCCCAAACAGTCACATCCTAATCTTAGAGAATTAGCACAGTTTCCAAGTCCATATTCTCCTTCGTCAAATGCTCTATTAAAGTTTCAGTATTATTCATCACTATCTTTAACTATATTTTACCTTTTTCGATTATGAGGTGGTTCAGGATCTCCATAGGGCACTACCATTTCAGAAACAGATGCTCTATATAGAATACTTCTTTCCTCCTCTCCATCGAAATAGGTCATATCGTGAAGAACCAGTCCTTCACGAGAGTTGAATCCAACATGAAAGCTCCAGTTTTGCCAAGAAATATGATTGCTGTTAACAGTAAAGCTTGGACCTTCTGATTGAATGGCATCATATGGTTTCAAATCCTTACGAAGATCCAATTTATCCTCTCGATATGGAAATACTTTCTTTGGTAAAGCTGCTTTCTCAAAACGTTCATAGGCCACAATGGTCATTGTGTTGAGATCAACCACTGGGAGAAACCCTTCCACTGGATGCGCATACTGATTCTCATCATCTTTACTCATTCGACACCATGTAAACATTTGAACAAGTCTTCTATTCTCTGGATCTTTCCTTCCAACAGTCCATGGATCACAAGTTATCAAGTTCATATCATTTATCCCATATTCTTCTCGAAATATCTTTTGACAAGTTGGATCATTCTTGACTAACTTTTCTGCCAAGGTTGCTTCATCGAGTGTGACGTTTGGTTGAGTATCGTGATACTAAACAAGACTTTTAGTCAGTATATGTTTTCAGCAACCCACTACTTACAATTTTCTTTGAAACTATTCCTTCTTTAGTAAGTGAAACAACATATTCATTTGTAACTTTGTTTCTAGGATTATAAAGGATGACTTTTGCTTGTCTATCTAGAGGGACTCCCTTGGCTTTCCACTGAGAGTACGCATCTTTAGCAGGTTCTTTCAAATCGATGGTTGTGAATCTACAGCCAGTCTCATATTCACTTTGTTTTTTACAGATATTAGAAGCCAACTGAACTTCTTGAGGAGACAAAGGACAAAAGGGTGACTCTTTCAATTTGTTTTGTTTCGTTTTACTATATTCCTTATCATCTCTGACATAAGAAAGGTTTCCTTGGCAGCAACTCATTTTATAAATACTGAAAACCAAATTTCGAAAGCGAAGACAAGATATAAAGCAAATGTTTACTTCGTATGAATAGAAATGTCGTCAAGATAGGTATTCGCTGGTAGAAAAGACTAGAGGACATTTCTCCAAGTCCCGTGTGTTGAGATCATTTTAAGATATTAACGGATGGAGGGAGAACTGACCCAGTGCTCGAGCTTGTAGACGGGATGTGTATACCGGACTTGAGTGGTAACTTTTATCGGTGTCATGTAACTGGCATAAACATTCTTGATGAGCTACAGTTGTTAGAAGAGTGTAGAGAAACGAATATAGATATTACAGAAGCACCATTAGAAGTTGCCGAGGGGTCGACAAACACGACCAGCATACAAAACTTGCGAGATGTTATTAGAGAAGTCTGCAAAATAAGAAGACCTGGGCGCCCCCCAGTGTATCGTTTTAACAAACCAAACTCTTTATTAAACGAAGAAGAACGAAAGTTTATGGCAAAAATTATAAAGAGAAGAATTAGACAGAACAACGCCTACCGGAGAAGAAAAGCGAGGAGCTTACTAAAACACAAAGAAACAAATTCTGATACCATATCTTCACAGTCCTTTGTAGACGACAGTTCTCAAGGTATGTCAGTTATTTGTAACTTTTAATCACAAGAGTAATGTTCGCAAACAGACAACTCCTCGAAATATTTGAGTCCAGAATTATTTTCCGAAACGGAACAAAGTCTAATATTTTCTGATGGTATCGACGAAGAAGCTCAATTACGGCTCCTTTGGAGTGAAGAACAATGGGTATCACTGTCTTCGAAAGACAGTGAATTAGGAGTTCTGAGGTTTATATTTCAACGTACAGGAAAGGTTTATGAACGGCTAAATAATCCACTAAAAGAAGTATGCAAATGTCTTGCTGTCTTTCCTGGTCCATTTGACGTAACGGCTGCACATTTTGTGGTTGGCGTTCCATTCTGTGATAAGTATAAAAAGGAACTTTTTCAACCTTTATTAGAGAGTCGAATCATTATACCTCTGGAAAACAATTGTTTTCAGATGGGACCCCTCGAGAAAAGCTTTATTTTGTCCAGTACCTTTGTCAAAAAGGAACCAAACTATCATCTCATTCTCAGAGGAGCGAAGAGAAGGTTTATCGAATATTTTATGCAGAGAGGCGCCATACTAACAGACCAGCATATATTAAGATATGGCACTGCACGTGATGTGGCTGCCAGCATCTACAAAAACGACCAGATAAATATTGACCAATGCATACAATTTGCGCTGGAAAACGAAGATCTATTGGACGTGAAGTTATTGAGTGAATCCATCCATCTTGTTCGATATTGTTTGCCTGCATACAAACAAATGGAACTCATTAGAAAGGTATTAATTCATCAAGAACTCTTTGGGAAAAGCAGAAACTTTCCTTTGACGACTCCAATTGGATCTGACGTTCATCTGTTCGTTTCTAATGATTTTGAATCGCATGATATGATTCGTTTAAAGTTTGCGCTCGGAGAAGCTTATTGTGAGATTGGAGATGAAGAAAACGGAGAATATATGCTGTGGTCAGCCATTGAGACTTTTCACCAGTCGGATTGTGGAGGAGTGTCACCGTCGGTGATATTACCTCTTCTTTTACTTGCCTCCCTACAAAAGCGAAAGGGTTATTATAACAGTGCTATTGGAAATCTTACGATGGCGGTAAATATGTTATATTCCTTGAAACTTCGTGCTAGTCCTCTCACAAGAGTTGCGTTAACTTGTCTCATTATCCTTAGCATTACCCAGGAGGATATTGAATTTGTGAAGGATTCATTACCAATGCTTCAAGATATACAAGAAGATGAACAGATTCCAGAAATTAAAATTCTATTGGGAATCTTTTATAAAGTTCAAGGGAAGAAAAGCGTTTCCTCTGCTTATTTCTCTCAGGCTCTTTCAGTGTTACAAGAGAAAAAACATATGTTTCCTACTCCAGATGTTCAGGTGGCACATTGTGGAGAAGATATTCTCATTTGGTTAACTAAAATGGTTGCACAAGAATATTCTTTTCCTTTGGAGCAACAAGTCACTAAAGATTCGATATCATACGAGACAGATACCGTTGGCGACTCAGAAAACCAACTAGTGAGCCAATGCAGTCGTCATCGAATTCATTCTTTCTGTTTCGACTTTACAAAGATTCATTCTGCTCTTAAACGAGTATGGGGATGGATATCACCTGATTCTGTTAATGTTTCTGAAACTGATGAAGAAAATGAATATACATTTAAACACCCGTTTTTCTGTATATAAAAAACAGGCAGGTTCATTTTGACTTGGCATCTTTAGATGAATTACAGTTTGAAACGTTGCCAGTTTCTTTGCTTCAATTGTCTGCTCATAAAGATAGAGTCGTACTTAATTTTTCAAATGCCCAAAAAAAAGAAATTGCCAATCTGATAACGCATATTTCTTTCTCAAGCAAATATTTATCCCATATGCATCAATAAAAGTATTTAATTTATTGGTCACCAGTTGTTAAGCGGCGTATATGTCTTTCACTACATTGGAAGAATTCGAGTCTCAGTTATCTCTTATAAATTTTCGAAAAATAATCAGGAGCTTTCATATGTTTTGACTATCTTTTATGTATCACTGGTGGTTTACTTGTAGGGTTTTCAAAGAATTGTGAATCAACGTGGCAATGAATGAATAAAGACCGTAGAAGAAACAGATTAATGATAAGAGTCCAAAAGGAATGATAGATGGCTGATTGACGTTGTCGTGGAAGAAATCTTCAAAAAGAATATCATTTATTCAGAACAAAGCCAACCAGCCAAATGTTTCAAGCAAATCAAGCCACACAATTTGAAAAAGTAAACGTCACTCAGAACAGCTAAAGGGTTTTGGTATCTGACCAGCTTGAGAAAGTAGCTTAATATTTTCAATATTGGAGTAAACACCGACACCCAGACTTAGCCATGCAAGAAGAAAGATTATAGTATTCAATGTAGTTAAACAGATGTAAGGCCACTTCAGAGCATTTGAACGATGTTGGTATATCCAAAACAAACAAGGGAGTCCATAGGTAAACTGACTGGCGAAAAGTGCGCCACCAATGCCAATCAAATTGTCGAACACAGGAATCAATTCTTCAAGTAGCCAGGGGACCCACCAAAAGGTTGCAACTAAGAATAACCACAAACTCCAACTCTTTATATCATGTTTATAAGCTGCTGTTCTCTTTGATGGAAACCTTCTCAAAACATTTTTCGTAGCCAAATAAGCATAATTTACACCGGCAATAATCAAATTTGGAATTTGAAGAAAGAAGGCAGCCTTCTCAAGCTTTGGATTCACCAAGTTGAAGAAATATGGACTTTGTGCATATATTCCAGTATAACCATAGATGAAAACACCATAGAACGTGTATGAAACTGTTGTGATAGCGAAAGCTGTAATGACTGCTTTGCGAAACTCCATGGGATGCCTCATTTCTAAAATAAGATTGAAGAAAACCATATGACCCGAATAAGCATACACAATGTCCTAAATACATAGAATTTTAAACGGGATCATAATTAGATCTCTAACACTTACATTTACTGCACTAACAATATCATAGAAGCTGGCAGAGCTAGCAGCTGCTAAATGAATGTCTGTTCCAGGCTTGACTCCTGGCATGGGTGCATCTTGTGTTGCTACACCAACCAATGTGGGAACCAGAGCAGCAATCCAACTTACGATGCACACTATAGAAAGGTAACTTACTCCTCTGAGAGTGCGAGGTATGGATAAGATGATACCGAAGACAGTAATGATAACGCTGAAAATAACATAGCAAGTATTCTCATTTGCCAATACATAAAGTGCATCAGCTGCTGGTTGAATCACAGAGGCATTGAAGAATATAAGCAAGGCTATTTGGCACCAGAGAATTACTTCCTTTCCTGGTCTTCCTAAGACAATTTCTCCTGCTTCGTCATAGTTTCTAATGTGTTTATGCTCCTTCCAGAATTCGTGAAGCAATATTGCAGTATATGTAGCTATGATGCCAAGCCCAACAAATAAAATAGTGCCTGGAACGAAACCAACCACGGCAACAGCCGAAGCGTTAGAAAGTGGGCCTGAGGAAGCAGTTTCTGCGACAATTAAGATAGTTGTTAGAATCCAACTGGTTCTATGCTGATCATACGCAGTTGAATCTGGGTCGTACTCAGCTTGTTGTTGTTCAACCTGGTTAACACCCTCAACGATGGCTTCTATGTCGATAATATCCTGCTTCCTTTGTTCTTCAGTTAAGAATTCATCATTAGTATCAATAGTAAAGCCATTGGATGTTGTGAAGTTTTCCTCCATTTACTTTCCAAAGTTAATTTTCAACAAGTCCAGAGTTAGCACCTTATCTGCCTATTTGAAGTCTTTCTCTTTATTTCTTCCACGATCTCTGGTAGAAATGCCCATTGGACATTTCGAACATTTCATTCACTTTCTTCGAGAACCCTCAATATGCTTCTCATTGTCTACAGTGAATAAATCGATTGAAATGCCAGTTGCCATGCTACTTGTTATAGAGTGATTGTTTGAATATTTCTAAACAAGTTTCTTTCTTATACGGACCTTTACATATTATCAGGACAACTCATGGATCTTTGTTATTGCCTGAAAAGTGATTTTACAACTAAATCCCTTATGCTGTTGCTCCAATATAACGTTCATTCTAGCGGACCTTGAATGAACTATATAAAACCTTTAGCTACAAAGGAACAAATTCTTTTCTTTTATGGCTCTCAGTGCCGTTATTCTTCACTTATAGTGTTTGTCATTTGCACCCAATGCATATAAAAGACCTATTCTTTGACTCGTGACTTTTTGGTTCTAAAAAGACAATGAAGAGTGCACCTAACTATTCTATTAGATGGGAATATACTGTTATAGCATTGTATCAGAGAGTTATTTTGCGTTCAGACAAACTCTACAAGAAAACTGAATCAAAGAAGGTTGTTCTTATCAAAAGAGATTGTAAATGAACAATATTTCATACTTGTTTTACAGAGTTCATATTCTTTTTAGTGAAGGATAGGAGATTCTAATCAAATACAATAAAATAAAATTGAAAGAGACATGCCAGAAGTTTTCTCTCTCCTTAACTTGGCTATATATAATTGTTCTTTGGAGTTACCATCACAAAGCTTGCACAACATTTGGCAGCATTTGTTCTATTATGAACCTAAATAGTTGTTATTGATGGAAATGACTTGCACAATTACTTAAGAATATTTATGGTAGCTTTATGTCTTGTTTGAAAGGAAGACTTTCAGGTCTTCAGTGCGTCTAAAGGAAATGATTCCCATGCAACCCTTTAACACGTAGTTACTGATCCATTTTATTTGGAAACAGGATGTTCTCGTGGATAGAATAAAGTCTTATTCATCATAATCATCCTTGACAAGTTCGAGGAACATTTTGTTCTTATCAACGACACTAGCATGGTGCTGAAAAAATTCATGTATAAAGTCTCAGAGAATGCATCTAACTATCGACTCCGCTGAACTGTATAAATAATGAACTATCAACAACTAAGCGACGTAAAAATTTTGCAATCTATTTGCTCTTTATCCACAGTGATGACCATGGCAAGAGGTCATAAACACCCCAAGATGAGATTTTGGATCGATTGATTGGGTTCTATCAGCAACCAAATGAAACAAGACTTTCTTGGATATATTTTTCCGAGCATAAGAAATGGCACTGTAACAAGTCATAAATTTTTCAAGTCTCCCTTTGTAAACTATGATCGTTTCAAAAAAGTGGCAATGACTAAACGACGAACAATGATGGCAACGATGCCCACCTTGTCAGATAAGAAACTGAGCGCAGAGTTGGTGGAAGGCGTACGTGTTTTTTCCTTTACAAACAAGCGGCTAACATTTGATATTTGACAGAAATGGCTTGCAAAGAACACAGCAGGTGTTTGCCGGTGTGCTTTGGATACAGGTGATCGAATAAAGCTAGATTGGACCGCCATAGGGAACTGTTTATGTTACAAGGTGTATTATAGTGGGGACGACCACAATCAGTCTCTGAGGACCGTATCCAAGTGAGTTCAAGGTCAAAAAGAGTTTTCGGCACTTACCAAAGACTGTTAAAGGAACCAAGTCTTATTAGACAATCTCAAGCCAGAAAAGAAATACAAAGTAGAAATTGCTTGTGTGACGGATAAAACTAATCTGAAAGAAGAAACAATCTATCATGGAACACTTTTATTGAAGCAAGTCTCAAATGCACAAGGTAAGACTCGGTAGTGACTTGATAAGTTTCTATTCACGCTATTATCAGATATACTACAGGATGCTTGTGCTTTAGAAATACGAGTAGGAAACATTATCTCCTGTCAGAAACATCCGAATGCCGATGCTCTTTTTGTAGAGGAAGTGGATATTGGAGAAAGTGCTCCTCGGACAATCATTTCCGGACTTGTGAAATACTTTGTACCTGAACAGTTAATCAATCGTAAAGTACTAGTGTTATGCAACTTGAAAGAAAGGAAGATGAGAGGCATAGAAAGTAAAGGAATGCTACTTTGTGGTTCTACAAAGGACAAGAGTCAAGTAGAACCTCTTTGTCCCCCTGAGAACACTCCAATGTAAGTATAGTTATCAGAAAATATGCCATTCTAAACGATGTTTTCTTTAAAGAGGAGAATTGGTATACTTTGAAGGTTGTGAAATGACACCAACCAAGTCTGGCAATCGAGCAACAAAGTCTTTTGAACGTGTTGTACCTTTTATGAAAACAAATGAGAAAGGATTGGCTTTCTTACAAGTAAGAAAATCTTCTTTTTCTAAATTTTTGGTTCTTTTGACTGTATGATATAGAATAGTCTATGGATGACGTCTAATGGTGCATGTTATTGTTCTATTATTGATGGAAATATTTCATAACTTTGAAATAAACCCTAAAGACTATCTAAAGCCAAAGGAACCTGACCTGATTAGGGTGTTTCTCCTAGTTGATAATTTATATTTTCTTTTGAGCTAGTATCTCCAATCTTCTAAAGTTTCATTTAACGCTTCAGCAAGGGGTGACTCAGGAAGTTCTCGAATAGTCTTAATACAAGTAGGGGTTGCAGTCAAAGCCGCTGCATATGCAGCTACCAGTCCAAAAGAACTTACGGACAGCAATCCTGCCCAACGAGGTACTACTTGTAGTCTTGAAATATCTAAACACTAATTAATTACAAAATCAAAAGCGCACAAGGAAATGAAAACTTACAAGCTCTGGCAAGAGCGGAAATACTTACCACGAAACCAAAGCCTGTTGCTGCCCTTAAACCAGCAATTGTTGCACAGTCTAGAACAGCATCCTTCTCATCAGGACGAAGACTATTCCACTGAATATTTTTTCCTCTTGCACTAAAGACCGGCCTTGCTACTCTTCTCGGAACTTTTTCATTACCAACCGATGAAGGATTGCTCGTCTCTGATTGCATCTTTAACCAATCGATCAACCCATTAGAAGAATGGAACAGAAAGCATTAGAGAAACCAGTTATTCCTCGTGATGAGCTTTTGAGACTGGCAGATAATGTTCAGTTGGATGAAGAAGTTATAGAGGTATTCAACTTCAGTATATGGTTGCATAAATCTCATATTTGACCCTTAGTTTCTTCAAGAACATGCGGAGAACTTTGTTGACAGTGTAACCGAATTTGCTTGTTCCTTAGCAAAGCACCGAAATAGTGAAAAACTAGAAAGTAGCGATATTCAACTTGCTTTAGGTACTTGATTGCTTTTAAGAAACACTGTTATTGTTGTTGACGTTTTCGAAAGAACAACTTTGGGGTTTAAGAGTTCCTTGTGTGGGGCAAGATGTACCTACGCTGAGAAAGCCTACTGTTTCTTCTTCACATCTGTATAGGATGCAAGTTATCGGTAATGAACAATTTTCAAAGGGAGAGCGTGGAAACAAAAAGGTTATGAAAGCTATTGGGAAGAATAAGAAGAATTCCGAGAAAGTAGAAAAAAACAACAAGAAGATGGACTCTAAGACAATGAAGAGAGAACATGTTCCACAAAATGACAGTTGAGTTGTGTGACTTATTTTCAATCCAAACGCAACCTTTAGGAAGATGAGACATTGGAAGAATAGGTCAACCGATGTTTTACGCGTGCTAAATGAAGTATGTGCAAGCTCCATATGAGTATTTAGAGACAGAGCTAGGCAATGATATACAGACAGTCTTGCAGTAAAAACATTTAAGCTCGTGTATATGTTATCTTGAATAGTACAAAAGACCAAACCTACAGTCCATAAAGTTTACCAAGCATCATCCAAGAAACTGTTTGTTTATATGTATTCAAGAATGAATATTTCACAACTTTTTGAAAAGTTAACCAATATGACATTTGTACTCTTTCCTACTTCCATCGTTGTCTGATACAAATTGTCTATTGCAAAAGTAAGGCATCGAAAATGTTCGTCTTTTAAACAACATATAGACTTGATTCGTGTATGTCATGGAAAGTTTGGTTCAGTGGTTTCTTCAAATGAAACATCTGTTTCTTCTCTCCATTCTTCTTCTGCCAAATTATTAATAACAAACCCTAGTAGTGCGTCGTCATCAATAAAACTTTGCAACAGACTATAACAACAGTTGTTAACTACAATACTGAAAAAAGCCTAATAACTTGCCTCACATCCAATGCGACTTTCTGGTGATATAAATCCGCTATAAAGTTTCTCCATTTTGTAGTTGCAATCTACAAGTAAATAGAGTTAGAGAAACATGAAAAAACAAGCACAAGACTCAGTACCTCCGGTCTCAACTTATCCTCATATACCAACTTCCTCAAAACGTTGACGCTGGCAATTCGACCATAAATATCCAAACGTTTCTTTCTTAACTCTTCTTCAAAGTGGAAACCATATTCTGCCAGTGCTCGTTGTATAGCTTTCTCAACAGACGCATCGACATTCTCATCAAGTAGTCCTCCACAAGGGGTCTGTTCCTCTGCATCTAAAGAAGAAGTATCTGAGTCTTCCATTGGATCACTGGAGTCATCAGAATCCTGCGAGAGCCAACTCGTAAGAACAGGGTCTTCTGAAGCTGCTAATTTCAGTTCGTTTCCCAACTCAACAGTAATAAAGCTTTCAGAAAATGTCTCAGGACGGACATAGTCTTTTGCGTCTATTGTTGTGATACTTTCTGGTAGACCTGGGACCGACTCGCCACTTTTTTGATATGACTGCCGAGACATGTTTTGAAATAAACCAATTTTGATTATACACAAGACGAAACAATCAAGATTTTGACAGGCTTTGATGAAAGCTTCAGTTTGATATCGAGACAAGAGAAAAGGATTGATAATCGTATAGAATTCGCTTCTACATGGGAGGCGGCGTTTTCAAAATACAAATCAAGAGCATAAAGCGTAATAGAATGAACATTATCCAGTGTCATATTATCGAAAGGTTGAAAAGAAGAATAGCAGTGATAAAAGTTAATAAAGATACTAATGGCAGCCCAGAAAAAAATTCTCTGTAGAACTTCCCGACAAAAAAATTTTCCTTTCGTTGAATTCTTAGTGCAACCAGGAATATCAAGTAAAATATCAGAGATTGTGGTATTAATCGAGACAAAATTGCAAAGTTTGGTTTGAAATCACATTCTGTTTGACTGTATCGTATAGATAAGCTACGTTGAGACCATTAATTGATGTGAAAGGTCATTCAAAGCTACAGAAGGCCAAATGTATTATCAAAAAGAACTTGACGGAAAATGCTTCCTGCCGATATCACACAAAGCATAGTACTTTCCAGAAAAACATGACCTCGAACCTAGTCTTCTATTCACAATCATTCAAGTAAAACAGCTGTTAAATAAACTATATCAAGAAAATTGGTTGGAGATATAGTCTTTTATTTCATCTGGGAATGGCACTTTGCAACGTTTGCAGTTAATATGGTTTTTGCTATCTTTATTTTTTAAAACGGTCACAAGACCAGAAACCTAAGTCCATTTTGAAAGCGACTTAGCAAATTCAATTGGAAAGCAATATAAAGAGTCACCAAGACAATTTGAGGTAGAGATGGAAACTACAACAGTAAGACATGCTATTCACTTGAGGACTACATAGTTGTGATATCCCTAGTGTAAAGCTGAAACACAAGATAACAAGAAGATATCTACTATAGACAGGTTACTTTTGGAAAATTTGTTTTGCTGTTTGCTTCTAAAAAACACGAGTTCATTTGGTATATTTTATTGCTCAAGAAGCGTAAAGCGTTGTTGCTTTAAAATCATGAAGTTGTTCAAGTGATAATAACGCTCTGTTTACAAATACTTTTGTTTGGGCTCTACAAATAAACAATTGCGAGTTATATCTGTATTTGGTTAAGTCAGCGGCAGACAAAGCACATGAAAATTTATACACCGCACACGTTTATAAATAAATATTTCATTGCGATATGCTCCATGCTTATGATAAACCTACAAACTCTGCGACACCTAAGTATTCCTTCCTGATTGCTCTATTCAATAAAATATCTGAATAGAACGCTGTATTTAGGTGCCTATTGGAAAAGAGTTTAAACACACATATGACAACCTTTACTTGTTATATGCTTCTGGCCTTTGACATTTCAGTTGCATATTTTCATCTGCACCTTTATACATAACACACATATACGTGTGGAGGAAAAGCGGCATCTAAACGATCCGCCTTTGCTTCAAAATTGTGAAGAGCCACGAGATCAAAAGATTTTCATTTCATTGGCTATTGTTTCATCTCGGTTGCTCGAGGTTGGCTTGTGGTGGCGGTATGAGTTGCTTGTTTCTTCCAAGCTTTTCCATCAACTTTTCAACCACGAAAAACACATATATATGCTTAAAAGATAGTAAAAATGGCATGATTTGTAAAAAATATTACCAGGCTTGTGTGCCAGGTGCAAGATTTTCACATACTTTGAAAAGTTTAGTGTTATTAAGAGATTGGTTGTTTCAAAGGTTGTCATTTTTCCAACCAACTTCTGCTCTGCAAGGTAGTTTAAAGTATTGCCGTGGATGTGGGAAGCCCATTTATGCAACAGAGGTAAGTGGCCAAAGGTCTACTATTAGAAAGTTTGTTTTGAGGTTTATAATTAGGTTAATCCAGAGTTACTCGTTTTTAGCTCCAAGAATGGAAACATGTTGGTGCAAAGGAAAAGTATGGTTCACGACGATGAACTTAAGCGAGAATCCTATTATCATATCAAGTAAATGTTTTTTGCCAGGCTAGACTTGGTTGTAGAACTGTGGAATTGTGACAGTAGTGTATGCAGTACATTTTCAAAAAAAGGATGCAAATCGAAAGGGTGCATTTGATATTGAATAAAAATATTCTTTTATGTCTATAATCAAGTCCTCTAAGCTATCATTCATTCTGTTTTCGTGTCTTTGATTGACGACTCCTTTTGATGACTTTATCAGGAGTAGAATTAGAAAGCAAAGATGTTCCAACTTGCAGGTTGTTCTCCCCATCAAACTCTTTAGATGCTCCACCCTTTGTAACATCTGAGTCTGTATGAGAATATGATGAAATTTTCTTTAGTTTCTTTTCCCTACGGCGCTTGCTTATCTTTTGTGGATCTGCATCTTCCGATATAACCTGCTGGCTTGGTTGACCTAAAGATTTGTTCAAGAATTCTAAGGTTTCGGTCAAGCAGGATATCAGACTGAACAAATTGGATTGCAAATCTCCTTTGCTCATATTTCGTATTAGAGGCACTATAAAGTGCTCTTCCACATGATGCCAATTGCACTCATCATACATTTTTAAAACATTGGTTTTCAGACTATCCAAGTATTTTTCCAAATATTCACTTAATTTTACCTGATAATTCCTACATGTGTTCATTCCATCGGAGTCAAAAGACTCTCTTATTTCTTCTGTTTGCGTAAACACATTCTTCTTTGAAGCTGGATTTCTTTCAAAAGACTGCTTTGAAATGAACTCTTTCAAATGGTCTCTCTCCAAATTTCTTTCTCTTAACTTTTGTTTCAACTGTGCTAATTCAAACTCATGAAGTGACCTTTCAGCTTCCCATTTCTCTTTGTAGTAATTTAGCATTGCGTGTTCTGTAGCTCGTTGGGCTGCACCGTATCCCAGTTCTTTCTTTGCTGTGGTAGTTATCAAGTTGATTCTTTTCTCTAGTCGTTCTTCTTGGTACTGGCTAGCTTCTTCAAGCTTGTGTCGATATTGCTTTTCCATCCTATTCAAAGCTTCTTCCATTTCCTTAGCAACTTCATCTCTAATTTCGCTCTCAATAAGCAAGGCTCTACTCTCTGCAAATGCTAGTCTTTCTCGCAAAGATGCATTCTCGAGCAGTAATTCATCGAGGTCGAACGCTTCTTCTTCATCTGCACTTTCAGTCAGTACCTTCTGCTGTATATTTTCGAGATTTTTTCTTCGACGAGGTGTTTGATATTTTTTCGTTGTAGCTTCCAGTTGACTAGAGTATGTTTTGGCCATCAAGAAATGTTGGACAGAGGCATGCCTAAGCTCCTTTGCAAATGAAGCCGTTCTTAAGGCATGAATCGTTTCGTCTGCATCCGACAGTGCAGGAGAGCAAGCAGCAATCATGCAAGTATTTCCATGATGAAGAAAATCACGAAAGAGCATTGTAAGTTTGCTCTGTCTATAAGGCACTATGAGAAATTTCTTCTTTTGAATTTCTTCTGGTGCTGTATCTTTAAGTCTAAGTTTGATGCCTTTTAGTAAAAGGATGTAACACTGGCAAACTCTTACCTTTGATTGTATCTCAGAACTTCTAGACAACGAGCGAGATTCATCAAGGATTTGTTTATCTGTGCAGTTTCTTTAAGACGCTCTCCTGCTACATCTGTCTTTGTCGTTCGTTCAGAGCCTGCTAAATCTACAAAAGAAAGAGTAGACTGAAAAATGACTTTTGACTCGCTTTGCAATGCGCAAAGATTAATGTTGAATATGGTGTGGCTACGAGAAGAATGACGATTACAGAGAGTCTCTGCTATTTGTCTATTCTTCAAACCGCAGTGAAGGAGCCGATGTACTTCTGTAGAACTTGTCACCTTGAAAAAGATTGAATACCAAATAATTGAAAAAATTCCAAAATATTCTTACTTCTATTTCCTGCAAACCTTCAACTTTTGTTCGTCCTTCCTGAACTTCCTTTATCTTCAGAGAAGGCCGTTTGTATTTAAATGATGTCGTCTTATTGCGCTTGAGCAATTTTTGAGCTTCTAACAAAGTGTTAATATCTAAAAGATCGTAGCAACGGTCATTGTAGATTTCGAAATAGGATACTGTGATTTTAAACTCGTAAGGAACTTCGTTGTCCAAGAGAGACACATTGTTTTCTTTTTCATTGACGAATAAACTGGGTATTCCTGAAATAGGGTCTGAAAAGCTTTCTATATATATGATTTATGTTAATATAGAACATATTTCGATATGCAGTGTCTTACCTGACACCGAACTGAGTTGTTCCTGATTTGTACTGACCAGAAAATTCTTACAGCAATCGATCAACAGCTTTGCGTTCGGAGTTCCATTTCCTCTAGAGTTTTTGGTAATTTTGTCTTGTAAAGAATAAAATATCGTGTCGATAGTTCGAGGAATAAGTCCTGGCTCTGCTTCGGTGCCCTGTGTGACATATAATCCGGTAAAGGCCACAAAATAGAAAGATGTATCAACTTTACCAGAATTGTATGAGTTTTTCCGGCATTAGTTATTCCATAGGCCAGAATCATCGCGCTTTTGCCAGCAAGCAGATTTCGGATCTTAGGAACCACAACCTGAAGGAACAATTCCTGCTGTGAAACCTTATCATCAAATATTGCTTCAAATTCAAATATTGCTTCATTCGAAGCTTGCACCTAAAAAATTGAAACAATGTTAGCAGAGACATTTCTTGAACTTAATAGTGTTTTTACATACTTCAGAAGACATGTAATGCCTATTACGCGGCCTCAGCACTATTTTGTTGCCTTTTACTTTAAGAATAGCGCTCTCTTCACCTTTCGTAATTTCATCCACGGTGAAAGGTCTGAGCCTAAGAAATACTTCTATCTTGTCACCTTTATCAGGTCTCGAATCTTTAATAACATCTTGATTTTCTACTTCATCTTCACCATAGTTAGTTTCATCTTCAAACTGTAAAGTCCTAACAACAGGCGGGCTATTTGTCATGTTCAAAATTTGAAATTTGAATCTTTTGAGTTGGATTCCATTTCTGTCTTAGAAAGCCTTCTAAGGCCTACACTTCAACAATTCCCTGCTCTCTCAACTTTAAACATTTTCTGCAAAACTTCTGAAAATGTTACTTGTTATAAAACAGTGCCTTGTGAGAAAGGATTACCAAGTAGGAACTATTGGTACATAAATGAACCTGTTAAAGAAAGAAACTAACAAACATGACTTGGCCTATTTTCTTGAACAGAACACCCCTGAAGAAAAACATTGACTTACCTTTTGTTTGGGACTTTTTAATGAGTCTCGAACTATGAAGAATTCCAACATAAAAAGTAGAAAGCCATGAAGGTCTATCGAAAATACAATGGTGATTGCATAAGAAAGATGACAAACTTCATCAACAGTCAAGAAAAAGAAGCAAATATAAGGGTCTATTTAAGAACATCAGAATAAAATTGAATCTAGTTCTCCTTATATTCTTCTGACAGCTTTCTTTCTAATAGTATTGGTCACTTGTGTGTATTCCACAAAAAATTCTCAATATACCAATCGGTTTGCAACGTCAAATTATATCGCTTTCCAGTGAGACATGTATTCGAAGTTTTTAAAAGATGTGAGGAGAGTGCACCCTAGCAAGAAGAGAGAAGAGCCATGTTTTATATCATCAAAGTAAGAATATGCATTTACCTGTTTCAGCTTCATCCAAAGAAATGGTAAATAGAGTTTGCAGTAGCAAGAATTTGGTCATTTTACTGGAACTGGTTGCAATCTATGTTTTGTCCGTCACCGCACTTGAAGTTTATTAGGATCATTGTCCATTAGAGGTGGTTGAGCCACAAACGAGTAAGAATAGTTTTTGGTTCTTCGGGATATGGACGACAGAAAAACAACGATAGAGTACCTCAAATCTCTTTATTTAGAAAATGTAGATAGTTTTCCGACGGAGACATATTTGCAGCAAAAAGAAGTGGAAAGAAGGATTTTGAAAGAAGAGCGGGAACTGATAGAGCGTCCTGTAAGGTGCGTGTCACTTTTTATGTCACTGGTGGACAGTCTTCAATTATCTTCGTTATTATAGACTGAAAGAGGAAGAACATTTAACATTCCTACATCAGTCATTGAAGCAGCTTCCCAAGTCGTATCAAGCACTTGATGCGAGTCAACCTTGGTTATGCTACTGGATCATACACTCCCTCGATATATTAAAAGACAAGCCAACGACCGAAGAGTATGAAGGTGTTCTTCAGCATTTAAGTTGTTGTCAAGTAGCTTCTGGAGGCTTTGGAGGTGGTTTTGGACAGATAGCTCATTTGGCTACAACTTATGCAGCCGTTGCAGCTCTCTGTATATTGGGAACTCCTGAAGCCTTGAATATTATTAAACTCGATAAATTGTACAATTGGATGCTTTCTTTGAAGAATTCCGATGGTAGCTTTCGTGTAACAGAACAAGGCGAGTCCGACATACGAGGATTGTACTGTGCACTAGCAGTGTCCTACATTTGTAATATTATGACTGATGAGCTGATTGAAAATTGCGCCAGTTTTATTTCTTCGCTTCAGGTGAGTGACTAGACTAATTTGATATTTATGATTTGTGTGCTTAATCGATAAAGAGCTTTGATGGTAGCTTAGGTGGAGAACCTTACAACGAAGGCCATGGAGGTTATTCTTATTGTGGCTTTGCTGCATTGTGGATTCTAGACGATTATTGGCGCAAGAAATATGGTCGACCAGTTCCACATACTTTAGATATTAGTAGATTGCAATTTTGGGTATCAAGAAGACAACTTGCATTAGAAGGTGGCTTTCAAGGGCGCATAAATAAACTGGTGGATAGTTGCTATTCATTCTGGCAAGGAGGATTGGTAATGTTGCTTTCCCAATGGATGAAGAGAAATGATACACAGCAACAACTGACCTTTCAATTTGTCGGCGAATCCTTAGAACGTTACTTACTGCATTACTGTCAGTGTGCTGGTGGTGGTTTTCGCGACAAACCAGGGAAGCCACGAGATTTGTATCACACTTGTTATTCATTAAGTGGTTTGTCGTTATCTCATCAAATGCGAAGCGATACAAGCTGTCGTAGCCCATCCTTATCAACCATAAATTGCCTCATGAATATTTGTGAAAATCGCTTTCATTTTGCACAAAATTATTTTTCAAAAACTCGTAGAATGGAAAAAGAATAAAACACAAAACTCATTTATTATCGCATTTTGCTTTCCAACAGATCGAAACTATTTTTTTTCAAACAGTTTACCAGTTCCCAGTTAGAAACTTCCCTTTTACTGTACCCCAGTATTACTCCTTGTTATCTTCAGGACTGATACTCTTTGCGAACTCTAGCCAAGCTTCCTGTTCTGGCGTCAAGTTTGTCTTCCCACTTTGCTTGTGTTGCTCAACTGCTTCCACAACTTCCTTACTTTCCAATACTTCTCTAGCATGCTCCATCCAGAATTCTGTTTCCTTCCTAGGATCTCTTCCAAAGTAGTCTGTATCTTCATCAGTCCAGTGTGGTTCCCGCTGTGGTTGCTGTTGAGCACCATTACAGACTATGGGGATTTGTGAAATGCTCCCAAGTCTTGTTAGGAACTGAAACTGCGAAGGACATGTGTTTCTGTTCTTCGAAAGTGTACTGCATGGTCTGAACCAAACATTGGTAAAGCTCAAAAATGCCATGTTTCGATCAGATGTTTCTCTATACCTTGCCTGTTGAGGACATGCACCAGATATTAATCCTTATGGGCCACCAATTGCCAAAGAATAAAAATTTGCTGCTAATTCACAAGGCATATATCATGGAGTATATATATATATATAAGAAGCTTCTATATTAAGTCATGAATCTGATCTTTCTCGTGAGAAATGAACGTTCAGTCAAGCCTAGTGTCCAAAAACAGGTGTTTGTGTGTGGATAGAACAGCCAGTCAAGTATGACGTGTGACAAAGAATTGCACCACTTGGAGCATTCACGCGTTGGTAAACCGTGCTTGGGAAAGAAGCTTTGGGCAACTTTCGTAACGGTATCGTAGTGTCGTTTTTCTATCCGTTTGAGAAAGAGATGGATGGTTTCCAAGAACTTGTTACACCTGTGTCGAATTTCATGGTTGAATCATACCGTCTGGTGCGACGGTGTACGAAACCAGATGCTCGAGGTATGTGGTTCTTATGGGCACGAGGTAAAACTGAAGTTTAACTGGGTTTTAGAGTTCATGAAGATTGCTGGAGCTACTGCAGTTGGATTTTTAGTGATGGGTTTTGTTGGCTTTTTTGTTCGACTTATTCATATTCCAGTCAACAACATTTTACTTAGCTAGACTTGGAGTTGATGTAAAACCAATGCTTGTTTTGCTAACCTCAGTGTTCATTTGCGTTTAATTACAATAGGAGTACTAGTATGTGTGTCACCCTATTAAAACAGTTTTCTTCGAAAAGCATCTTAACTTGTGCTTTACTGCTTTATCAGTCGACATCAAATTTGTTCTAGAAGAAACAGTGAGGGTATCCTTTAGCACTAAGAAACGCTACTGGAAAGTCTTCGTACGCATCCCAAAACTTCTGGAAAAAACTTGTTCGATTGTGCCACCATTGAGTATAAGAGCGATTGTTATAATGTATAATGGCGCAACGTTTTTGGGAACAAGTAGGAGGCATAGTACCTTGTTCTAGGAACTTTGCGAACCACGTGTAGTAACTAGTTGCACTTTAGAAGAACTACCTTCAATATATTAACTGTCTGTACTTACCAGTTCCACTCACATCCTATTCGAGCAACGTTTTCTGGAAATGTTTTTATAAACAAGTTGAAGATGTCTTGATCCGCTGAAATGGCAGTCCATCCAGGATATTCTTTTACTAAATTAAGTGTCAGAGACGATAGAGTCTCCATCCAGTTCCGTGAAATCATTTTCTTTGGTTTCATTAATAGTGTGCCGGACATGCAATTCAACGTTCCATTGTCTGGAAAGAGTTCTCTCCACATGGGATAGAGCCAAGAATTATCGCGATGCATGCAGGGCAAACCAAGATAGGCTTCATCCATACGAAACCTCCATTCATTCCATAACTCTGTTATATCTCTTAATATGATCATATCGGTATCCAGCACGATCAAGTTTTCAACTAGAGCATTTCTCTGGGATATTATGGATGGAATAAATAATTTCCACATGGCCTCTTTTCCGTGATAATGAACGGTTGGTTTCAATTTGCCTTCAGTAAACTGATGAAATCTCTCCAAAGTCTTTGTGAGTTCCGTAGACTCGATATCATATGCGTCCCATTCAATGCATGACGATTTCCACAGCGAATACCATTTCTTGGCTATGTCTAATCCCGTTTTATCACTGAAAAGATGGAAATGAAAACTGGTCCAAGGCGAGGATGCCATTATTAAAGAAGCCACCATCCTTTTCATATTGGAAATATCCCATGCACCAATGGATACAACGGCAACATCTATTTGTGTTACTTCACGTTGCTCAATCCACTGAGCTCCTAAACTAAAACTTTCCTTCATAAGATGAAAAAGGATTGACAAACAACAACAAACTATGTACGTAAGAAATATCAAAATACAAAGCCGAATAATACTATTGTCTTTGTTCCTAATCTTATGCCAAGTTTTGATAACCTTAGGAGCTTTTCTAAAGTTGAAAGAAACAGAAAATCTCTTTAAAGCAACCATTTCTGGAAGCTCACAAACTGCATATCTTTCAAATATGTCAGCGCTCTACTAAGCATTTATGGACATAGCATTTTTCTTTATATGGAGATTAGGAAATAAATTAAAATGGGACTCATTCGGGAACAATGGGTTGGTACCCAAGCTTTGGCATGAGCCGACACAGATGGGTCTTAGTATATCATGCATCGTATTTGAGAAAATACAGTTAAGAAATGCATTGTAAACTGCGATGTTCGTTCTGTATAAGAAATGAAACGAGATAATGATTTGTAAACAGTGTTTCTGCACGTTTGTTGTAAATTACATTCGTGGACTCGAATAGGAAAAGGCAGCTGAAGAAGGGAGTCTCTGATAGCATGGACTGTTCATCAGTAGGACCATTTTAAATAAACCAAGATATCTCAAACAAACTCCGACATTCAGCGCATCTATACAACTGACCATGTTTCCCAAACTGTCGCTTGTAAAGAATTTGCTTCCACTGTCGCCATCCTATAAAAACATACGGTAACTCAATAAATAATACCAGAAAATATTTTCTTCTGGCATTTTTCTGTAAACAAGGTAGCTGAAATTGACGAATATGTTTGCTAATCAAAGAAATGATAGGTTCTCTAAAACGTTCCCCGTAATATTTAGAGCGAAAACATATAATACAATTCATAAATGGGATGAGCGTGATGCCCATAGAACAGTACAAACTTCGAGATAGGGCAACATAGAAAACACTGAAAGAAGTTGGAAAACCCTGTGGCGGACTTCATGTGATTAGTAAGAAGCTGAAAATAGTCTTCCGCAATGTTGTCAATGCTTCGACAAGAAGACCAATGATGACAAGCGCACGCTCCAAAGTATGAAGGGTATTGGCTAGGTGCCTAGGTTAAACAAAGTTTTCCTTTTTCAAACCTTCACTGGAATTAGTCCAGCAAGGAAGTATGATGTCAGAGTTGGTCGTCAGTCAAGACGAAATTGTAAGGCTTGGGTGAATCCTCACAAAATTATTTCAACACTTTGGTACTGAAACTATGGTGACTAAAGCTGACGAAAAGTCATCTTTGGTTGACAAAATACTTCTTAAAATCTACAGGATGCAGGTTATTTTTTAAAGCTACTATAAAATATTCTCAGTAATGCTACAAAACATGTTTATTTCAGAGAGCATGTTACCTGATCGTTTCGTACCATTGGAACTGGTTTATATAATAGCGGTTACCATTTATTCTCCTGTCTCTTTTCGTTTAAACGGAGTTGAACAAATATTCGAATATGTGAAAGAATATTGAAGAAACGTGTCAAATTAGCATCATATCATCTAACATTGTTAAACTAACTATAGAAATAGAGCCGTTTGGAGATTGAGCGTTTCATTCGAGATGGGATGATAACTTTGCAACATTTGACCTTTGCTTTTATCACTCTTTAAAATCCAAAGAGGAAATAAACTAGAAATTCCATAATCAGAGATACTTTTGGTCATAAACTTAATTTGTATTTGAAAACAAGAGAAAGCGATGTATGCATTATACTAAATTCATATAGGATAATAAGGTCGCTGTTTTCCTTGTAGTGCCTATGATGCAATTACTTTTGTCAAGCTAGAGTACAAGGTAGAGACAATTCCATTATCGAATTTCCACTTTAAAAATTTATCTTCTTATCTAGTACCTGGTTGTTTCTAAAGCGCAAGAGTTTTACAAGATAATTTTCTCTTAAAGAAGAATAAAACGAATGAAATAGTTCTTGTAATACAAAAGTCGTCAACGCTTGTTATCTGAATGAACTTTCATTAGACAAAGGGAACATATGAGGTCCAATAGAATATCAACTTGGGAAATCGAATTTGGCGCCAAATTTTAGTATTGGAATGGACCTTGTCGATAATGAGCTTCTGTCTTCCAAGAAAGTTATCTCAACGCTAGAAGATACTTTTGACACAGAGAATTCTTCAGAAGAGAACGAAAATATTGAAAAATTACTACAGGATACCAGAGAAGTTTTGAAGCGCACTACTGAAACAAGTAAAAAGAAGCCTAGATACCCATACAAGTGAGTGGAAACACGAAGCTCTGTTGACCTCTCTTTAATTGACATAGGTATAAAAAAGATGAAGCAATAGATAAAATCCAGGAAATTGCTTGTGACTTTACGATTTCAGAAGTAGACAGTTTGCAAAAGTCTCCTAAAACGAATGGAACCACGAGTATGAGTCACCAAGTTACACTGAGAGGTATTTATGATATTATGCAAGAAGTGAAACGTATTCAGGCATTATGACTTTGTAGCACCCTCAACGATCTTTCTGGACTCGAACAGCTCTGGCTCTGAAGATGAACTTTTAGTTGTTTCAAACTCGAAGCCTTGTAAACCCCACTTACAAATGCGAAAGGAACTAAGACAGAAAGCAAAGCTTCTGAAAAAGAACAAAAACACTAGAGATGTTCCAAGGAATTATGAAAGTGACTTAGAGAATATGGAATCTGCCAACAGCACTGAAGTTTCTTTGGCCGAAAGAAACGAAAAGGCAGGTTATTTTTTACGACGCTCCAATAGCTTTTGAAACCGTCATTTAGGATATAGATTCGGACTCATCCGATTGTGTTCCTTCAGGAGATCCCTCCAGTTTCAACTCTGTTAAAGACATCATTGAGCAACAGGATGGCGGCAAACAGATAGTCAGAGAGAAACTGATTGTCCTCTTGACACTACGAATCCTCAATCATTGAGTGAGCTCAGTTATGTAAAGAACGTTCAGAAAACTTTTGGGAAGATTTTATCTTGATTTAAATCTTCAAAAATGTATTTATGAATTTTCTCTGATTGAACTGGGAGTCATCGATAAACTGAGTTAGAATTAAGTATAAGTCTTTCCAGAAAGTAATATATGATGCCTTTTTTTTATCAAAAAAAGTTTTGCTACAGTGTCTTTGATAGAGAGTTTCTTCAAACTAGTTGTCTGTTAAAGGGACCTTGGCTGTGATTTGTTTTGATTGTTCATCGTGTCATTCTGAAGTAAAATTTTCTGTGCTAAATCAGTTGGTCACTTATATTAATGTGTTGAAAAGCCGTTGCTGTTCAATGATTTTCGAGGTATGGAACTCTATTGTAGCTGCCATTCTTTTTGATGTCTTTGGCAACATCAGATCTTGAAATTTTTGTAAAGTGGATCATCTTTTAATCCCTCAACCTTACTATCTTTTCACCTTGCTGATATTCTTTTTTTACAAACAAACATTCTCAAGGTGAGAAATAGTCGTGTTTGTGTGACAGTTGACAAGATTCTTACATTATTCTTTAAAAATATACAGAGCAATTTTATTCTTAGTGATGCTATTGAACGCAACGTTATACTAAATGTTTGAGTACCTATTATATCAAAAGCACGATAGAAGACAACGCTTTCATTACAAATGAATAGACTCGATCCCTTTTAAGTTTTTTAACCTACAGAAAAATAGGAAGCTCTTCCACTTTCACCAAGTTGCCGGAGAAGATGCTGATATATGTAATGGGTCCAAAACTGCTTGATCTGTTCTTCCAAAATGAATGTTTCAGCAACAAACGGCGCTTCACAGAAAATTTTTATACATTGTGTCTGCTTCCATCCATCAAGCTCACCAAGTCAAAATTTTACACAATACAAAGTTTTCTAAAAGACAGATTGCTTAACAAGGCTAATGGTGACTCGACTGGCTTGCATTTACGCGACTTGTTCCCCGCGAAGAAACACATCTCTATCGACCCATAAAATACCTTGATACATAAACTGTCTGTCTAGTTGAGCGAATGCAGAAAGTATGGTTGCGAGGAAGATTGAGAGTGGCATATTCTACCACGAACTTTGTAGATAATAGAGTATTATTTTCATAAATTGTAAAACAAACCAACCGCATCAAACTATTTTGTTTCTGGTATATGCAAAAACATAACTTGAGTCAATCTTTAGGAGCTCCCATCAATCAATTGTTACAAGACTCTGTTAACGAGTCACTAATCAAGGCTTCTCTCAATAACTCTTTTCTTGTCCTTCTCCAATTGATATATCTATATTGTTCTTTCTGCAGGCTGACAGTAAATGTGTGCTTCGTATCCAGACGTTCTATATATTCAATACAGTGGTCTTTCTTGAACAAATAGCAATAAATGTATTTTTTAAAAAACGGACACTTTGTAAATCAACGAGTTGCGTATATTCTACTAGAATAAATCACTGCATATAAAGCCAACAAGATTTTCTTTCTTTTCTAGAAAGGATAAAGAGGATGGAAATGTCATCATTTATTTGTTGAATCCAGGATGCATATATGATAACGAATTAATGGGATAAGTAACAGTGATGGTCTATTATAAGAAGATACGGATGAAATGCACAGCATGCAACAGTCAGATATAAAGATTTGATAGAGAGTTGTTCACTTGGGAGCTTTTCTCAAAATTAACTTGTCACTTATTTAAAGTAGCAATGCGCAACCATTGCTACTGATATCGTTAAGAATAAGTTATCCACAACAGGTGATCCGCATTGATGGAAAGAAGCAGGTTTCAGTCCACATTGTCTATTTTATTTAGCAAAAACAGTTTCCTTTAGATAAAAGACTATGAATGAGACCAGTCATTTTGTCCAGTCTTGCAGTCATATTTTGCTTCACTAGATAAACATGTTCTTTCATGGCTTCTAACTCATGTTTCGGCAGGAGACCTCTCTCTCTCTATATATATTCTGTGCAACACAATCATCATAACGACATTTTTCAACCACTTTGACACATTCTTCTCAAATGAGTATCATGGACTGCCACGTTGAAAAAGAAATGCCACAAGCACTACAAGTACTAGGAGCCAATACACATTCATGAGCAACATGAGCATCAAGCAGTGTGGAAGGAATATCACCATGACAATATTCACAAGGCGCTAAACCATTGTGACAATTTCCATAATGCCAATCGAAAAATTCCGAGCGCTTCATTGGTAAATGGCATAAACTGCATTTGCCAACTTCCTCTGGACATTTCAATTGATGACTTGTATGATACTCACCAAAAGTACCTTTCCAACCACATTCAAAAGGACATTGTAAATGCAGCTGTAAAATTAAATGTTCAGCAAGTACAGAAGGTTTCCATTCCTTGCAAACTGTTCCACACGTTGGACAGGACTTTTGGTTCCATTGTTCAATACAAGTTTTACAAAAAACATGAATACAATTCTCCGAAAAATAAGGAGAGATACAAATATTATCACAAATGACACATGTAAATTGATTGAGTTCAAAGTATTGAGGTTCTTTTCTCATTTCCATTTGTTTTAAGTCATCTAATATGAAATAGTTCGAGTTCGCCAATGGAGAATACAGACAATAGGAAACAGAAGGAAATAAATGCATTTGCATTCGACGACTTTGCATATACAATATAAACAACAATGTACTTTCTTTCAAATGAGTATCAAGATAGGCTATAAATGTTTGATCCACACTGATAAGATATTCCAACGATTTCTTCGTACGTTGGGGATCCAATGTCAAAGCACTATTCGCAACTGGTGCAGTCACTGCAGAAGCATTGGAAATAATTTCCCTATTTCTTCTCGAAATATTGCGGCTCAGGTATTTGCTAATTTCAGTTTCGAATTTTTACCTTCCGAGTCAATCTTATTGCCATTAATATTCAAACTCGTCAATGTTGTATTCTCTCGCAATGCCTCACTCAAATATTTTGCACCTTCCGAGTCAATATTATTGCCATCAATATCCAAAATCATCAATGTTGTATTCTCTAGCAATGCTTCACTAAAATTTTTGCACCTTTTGTGCCAATATTATTTTCACTAATATCCAAATTGGTGAGTGAGGCTTTCCAAATAGGTGTCAAGGGCATAGCACCATCTGATTGTAGATGTAAACGAAACTCACGAAACTGAGCCTTCAGCTCTATTTTCTTTCTTTGACAGCATTGTAACAGGTTGGAGATATTTTCTTGAGACCACTGCCTATCCAGAGTAGCACATATAAAGTTCGTTGAAAGCTTATTCAATAATATAAGTAGTCTCAAAAGTTGTTCATTGGATACAGAAAGGCTCTCCATTGCAAAATACTTTAGAGATGCAAGCATCTGAAAGCGCTGGAGTAAAGCATTCCAAGTTTCTAGCTGAAGAAAAGGGTCAAGTTCGATGTACAGAAGAGTCAAGTTGGGTGTCTTTCCAAATAAAACAGGAATAGACTCGAGTATTTTAGAAAAGTCTTCGCCTTTTACTTCGACAAACAATGAGTATTCAGTAACTGAATTTCCATGGAAGAAGGCTTTCATAGCTTCACATATGTTGGAAATAGTTGAGCTCGAACTATAGAAAGCAACTTGTTTAAATGACACTGGATGGGTATTAAAGGCAGTTTCCAATTGTTCAAGTAAAGTAGCACGTGTCAATGATAGTCTCAAGCTTACTAGTTTAGATTTCTCCAAGAGGTCGCTCCTACAAGTGCAGCCAATTTCGTTAAGAATCTTAAGAAAGTTTTATGTGTCCTAAACTCAAAATCTGCAGGATCTATTGGAGAAGTTTGAGCAAGGGAGCTAAAATAGACTCTCTCAAAGAATCTGAAACTTCAAAGTTGAAAATATTTGCTGACTCTGTATTTGTAGTTACTTCGTGGTTACATTCTAATGTTCTGTTGCGGCACGGCTCATATGTTTCTATGTTTGGTGCTGGAGAGTTCTCACTGTCAGCTTCTGTACTGCAAGCTTCGGTTTCCATGTTTCTCAAACGGCTAATGAAAAGATTTTTAATTGGACGAGTGAAATGACGGGACATTCTGTTTTGTGACGATTGGTTTATTTTGCTTAGACAGCACCGGACTTTTAAGATTAAACGTATTCTGTCGATAATTTGGGGAGAGGAGATAAATACACCGAATGTTATTACCCAATTGAACGGATGGCTGAAATTACGCCCCAAGTCCAGAGCCCAAAGTTTTGGAAGAGTAAAGCACAAAGGAGAGGAGTATTCCACCACTTGAAGGACAACAGAACCCAAACTTTTACTCACTTTAACACAGTAATGAAGCTTAGAATAACTAGGTAGAAAAGTTGAAGAGCATTCTGCAGGATTTACTTTGAGTAATGGAGTATAACGGTTTACGAAGGACAAGAGTCAAGATGGAACCTTTAAAAGGACAGAATTCAGAGTCAATGAGTTAATTAACAAAGGAACATAAGAATAAAAGGTTTCCATTTATATAAAAGGATTGAACAAAGAGTCAGCAAATATCTAACAACGCGGCCTAGCTACCTTGTAGGACCTTAGTTGCAGAGTATTTTAGAAAAGCATTTGGCGAAGCTTTTTACAACTCGAATGTGAAAGGAAACCAAAAAGAACCTGTTAGAAACGACCCTTCGGAAAAAATTACCAACAAACGAAGCAAAGTTGAAGAGTACTTGCAGAGTAACGCATTTGGATCAAGTTGATTGCATCTTAAGAAAGGATAGGGCAACATTACTGGTCATTCTTGTTAAAGAAGAAGGTCCAGTGACTTTTTCTAGGCATATATAACATGCAAATTTTTGTTCTATGTCGAGATCAGCCTTGTTTGACGGCAGTTTATCTTGGCTTATTCGGTTTTATTATAGACAGTTGGCGTCTAAAAGGACAAGGTTGTACCAGCTTGATGCTCAGATTAATAAGCAACATACGAAGCAGGATATTAATGCGCTTTAATTTATAGAATAGTGAAAAGTATACTAGTTACAGGACAAAAGCTATATCGTGTTTTCACACCTTACAACAACTATGACACGAGAGCAGAATTTAAATGAGTAGTATATATATGGAAATTTCTTTCCTTGACTTGATTATATAAATTTAGAGAATTGATGTTGGTCTATATTTGAAGATTGTTTCTGTCTTATCAATATTTACAAAGTGCTTTCAAAAGTTGGTTGGCGTAAGTTGACCAGATAAGGGTCTGTTGACGAAGTAACTCTTGCCGACTTTTTCTGAACTTTGGTAACTGAAAGTCTCGTTGTTTCTACTCTTATATTCAGCAAGACATCCACATTTGTTTATATTATGTTTCTATAAGAGCCTGGAGTATTTAACTAGTTTGATGATCCTATAAAAGGACCTTTGGGTAATTGAACAGTAGAAGAATAGGATTGGAATAAGCCAATTACGATTTTACTTTGTCAAAGATGTCCAGTATAGGATTATCTTTTAATAAGAGTCATTTTGTTGTGAGCTATTTAGGCAGCGTCTTATCCTTTTGCACTGTCGATCAACTCCAAGTTTGGATACAAACTCAACGCCATCAATGGGATAGATTTAGAATGATCGCCGGGTTGCTGTTTCCTCATTGTCCATTCCATTAAAGTATAAACAGTTTCATGAGACATTCGACAGCTTACAAACACTTTAAAAAGGAATTGAAAATATATAACAGAAGAACGAATGTAGACTGTTCATACTCAATAAAACGAGAAGAGCGTACTAGAAGCAATTTTTATGTGTTCAGCAATATTATTTCAAAGCAAACGATACTTGTAGTTGAGAAGACGGTTTGAAATTTTTCTAGTCTATGTAGCAGAAGGAGCGATTGAGTGTGTATTATAGGTTGAATCAATTCAATTTCTAAACTTCAGTTCCTAATATCGAGTAAACTGTATTTTATCTAAATGGTTTCGAATACCATTCTAACTATATATTAATTAGTATTCGATGGAGCAATGCTTGATGAAGCTACTTTCTATTTGCTTTGAGTTTTCATCATATGCAACTGCTGACCTCAAATTCAAGAGTTGATGTTCAGTTTATATCAGATTCATTGAAGTTGATATATATACTGATGAAGACCTTGGAAAATTCAAGAAATGGTTCTCAATCACTCTTCATTGTAATAAATAAAGTTTATATGACATAGAAAACATGCACTTGATGTTAAATGAATCAACTTTGCTTGGCGATTACTCAATATCATTATTGAAAATTGAAAAGATTTGACAATGATGGTCATCTTTTATACTCAGCTTGAAAGATATGAGTTTTGAAATACTAGATTCCAAGAATAATATGGGCTTGTAATATTAAAATCACAAGATTGTAATGAGTAGTCAACATTACTAATAGTTGTATCCAATTGAAAGGCTGAAGTTTCCTCAAGTTCAAATCAAAGGCGTTCAATTTAGAGCAAAATGTTTTGGAAGGGTAAAGCACAAAGGTGAGGAGTACACTCTCCACTTGAAGAGAAACACAGCCCAAACTTTTATTCACTTTAACACAGTGAATAACTGCCGAATAACTTGGGAGTAAAGGTGATGAACACTCTGGAGAGTTTACTTTGAGTTGCTGAGTGTAAAAGTGTACAAAGACAAGAGTGAAGAAGGAACTTTATAAGGACAGGATTTAGACACGAATGAGTTCATAACAAAGGAATAGAAAGGACGAAATTTACGCGTGTATATCAAAGGGTAGACTATGTTTGCTGTGAACTGCCAAAGAAACTTGGCGTACCCGTGAAACGATAGTTGGAGAGTAGTTTAGAAAAGCATTTGACAAAGCTTTTTACTACTTACTGTCAAAAAGACGTTTGAAACCAACCTTTTGGAGGGAAAGGAAGAAGAAGAGAGACAAGTTGGAGTGCACGTTACAGAAGAAGGTGCTTGGATCAAGTGGAGTGCATCTTAAGAAACGATAAGTCAACATTGCTGGTCATTGTTGTTAAAGAAAAAGGTCGAGTGACTCTTCTAAAGGATATGGAGTACACAAGTCTTTTTCTACTTTGAGATGAACCTTGTTTGACGACAGTTTATTGTAGTTTATTTGGTTTTAATATAGACAGTTGGAGTCGAAGGAAAAGGGGTGTTCATTGGCGTACGAGACATGATGTTAATCTTGTTTTATTTATAAAATAATAAAAGTTATATTAATTGCGGAAAACAACTGTGCATTTTTATCACTCCTTACCACAACTTTGACACGAGAGCAGAATTTAAATTTGATTGGTATGTGTATGGAATCTCGTTCGTTGGCTTGATTGTATAAATTTAGAGATGAGACGTTGTTCTACATTTGAAGGTTGTTTCTGTGGTGACAACATTTACTATGTGCTTTCAAAAGTTGGTTGATATGGGTTGACCCAATACGGCTGTCGAGAACGCAACTTTCTCTAGCATTTACTGAACTGTGACAGCCAAATGTCCTCTTGTTTTTATTGATATATGAGGCAAGATATCCACACTTGTTTATATTATGTTTTTGTAGGAGGCTGTATTGTTTGAGTACTTTATGATCCCATAAAATGACCTTTGGGTAATTGAACGGTAGAAGAATAGGATTAGGAGATGCCAATGGTGAACTTGCTTTGTCAAAGATGTCTAGTATAGGATTATACTCTGATATGAATGATTTTTGTGTACTATTAAGACAGCCCTTTTCCTTTTGTATTAACCTGTGTCTTCTTATATGGCAATGTCTTTTGAATCCAAGCTTTAATAACAGCTAAACTTTATTTCAATGGGATGGATTTAGGATTATTTTTTGTTGCTGTTTCCCATTGCTTATTCCATCCGTATTGATACTAAGAACACTACTATGCCACTGTCACCATTTCAACATTTTGCTAATTGGAAACAATTGATTCAAAGAGAAATTTACAGTGTATATGAAAGTATAAACAGTTTCATGAGACAGTCGACATCTCAAAATAGTATACTAGAAGAGTCTAATTGAGACGGTTTATACTCAAGAAAACAAGAGACCGTACTACGAGCAACTTGTATATGCTCAAGAAACTGTTTCAAAACATACGATACATGCAGGCTAAAAGAAAGTATGAAATTCAGCTAGTCTATCCACAAGAAGGAACGATTTAGGTTACATTCTCGAATGAGTCTTTTCACTTGTCAATTGTTCATTAAACTGTATTTTGTTTTGAATATTTACAATACTATTTTACTTATATCTTATGTTTTATTCAGAAAGAACTACTCTTGATATTTGGTGGTGTTTCCATTAAATTCTACTGTTGACAATGCAGCTTTACTTTAATTGATATAAGTTGAAGACATCTTTGAGACAGCAGTGACGTGGCCTCAGTCATTGTGTACTAAGAAATCTACTGATGTTGAATCATTCTTGAGATTTCTTGTTAAATTACCTGATCTAATTTCATTACTTTTGTCAGCAGGTATTTATAGTTGCAAGTGATAACTTTTCAGTTTGGCTTTGATAAGACAGACGACATGATGTCCAAAAGAAGATCAAAAGACATTGGAAAGATAACACAAAGAGACATGTGTAATCAGTTAAACTAATTATACTTGTGTATCATAATTGTGTTTTTACGTTCTGATGACTCTATTGTGTATTATATAAAATGTGAAACAATATAGTGAGAGCTTCCTTGCTGTTAGTTGACGCATTGATGTACGACATTGAAAGAATATTACTAATGAGTGCCATTACCTTTGGACTATAGATTCTTGTTCAATAAGAATAGTATAAAGAAACAAAATAATTTTTTCAACAACAAGAGAATGGCATAAAATTTGTAGTATAAGAAAAAAGGAGCACTTTCATATTACTGTAAGACTATTTTAAATGTCTTAAGATTGATTTGGAAGTTGGACTATGATCTGAAACACTGATGTGTTGATTCATGAAACATTTCACTAGTAAGAAGCTAGAATCATTGGAGTTCACATGGAACATGAATATAGATATTGTTTTTTATGACCGCTTTGAAACATCTTTTATGAGCATTAGGATACTGTAGGTTGTAATTTAGAACTCTGAACCATATCTTTTGCGTAATTATTATTGGTATAATCAAATCCAACCTGGACAGACCACAACAAAGTGGACAGAGGATGCTTGAGTCTACTTGTTACACAATTTTTTCGGTGTCGATTTTGAACGGCCTCATTGTTCTGTTATCAGAAACAATTGAAGATTCATTGGTCCTAGTTACTTAATATCTAATAATTAACTTCTTTCTACTGACCTTTGTGTAACTTGTTCTTTAAACAATTTACATAGCGCTTCTATCATCAAAAGATGACTAAACTGTTAATATGCAAACGAAGAAGCGAGTTAATAGATGATATTTGCTTTCAGAAACAAGCCTTAAATTGGATATATTCTAACATTAACATGTAACTAAATAAAAGTTAGGATTATTTCCAAACGTCACAGAAGAGACGTTATCAGACCATAAGTATATTGTTCATTTCTTCTTACGACAAATAGTTTGACTGTTTTGGAGTAATTTATAGCATAGAGATTCCAAAAGCGGCTTGAAAGGAATGAACTGCGATTATAGCAAAGTTGCTTTGAAACACACAAGTCAGAACACCATTGAGTTCTGTTGCAAAGTGTATATATCTGTTGTACGCTTAGAATTCTAGAATGTTTCATTTTGCTACCAGTGTTTATATGGAGTCAGAAAAAACCTTCTATGTACGAGAATTCTAACTTCAATGTTACTAAAAATAGTTACATCTGTAATCATCTTTTGCAAATACACGTAATACTAGTATATATTAATATTACCTTATTGTAATCAAATATCTTCAAAAGGCATAGAGAAACCAAATATTTATGGAGAGGCTGTAGACAAGTAAGAATAGCTAACTGTAGACTGGGTACGGTGAAACTGCATTCATTGTGAACATGGCAACAAATTATGCCTTTAACCTATTGTAACTTTCTTCAATACTCAAGCTATATGCTACTACTATTTGTGTAGATATCAACAACATTTTTCTACCATATTGTTAGTTGTGGTTGGTATTAACAGATGTACCGCACGCTCAAATATGAAAAACATTGTGTTCTGAACCTCAATTGCAGAATCGAGACTAGTTCCAGTAAGAAACAAGTATAGAAAGCATGTCGTGAACTACACTACAAGGACACCTTTAAAGGTATTCAAGCTCAATAAGCATAGAGAGAGAAACGAACGTCTCAAATGATATTACATAGAAGAGACAACCATATAAGAGACTTCGATGGTATTGGTGTTTATCACTCTAGACTATAGGTTTTTCCAGTTTATTATTTGTGTAATCATATCGCATGCTGACAAACGATACCGAAAGGCCAGCACACTTACTTTTCATTGTTGAATTACTTTTTGTCACTTGTTGAGCAGAGACGGATATTAGGAAAATTATTTCTCATTTTTACACAAAGTTGCCTCAAAAACATTAGGTTGTGTATTGTGTTGCAATGTTGCTCAGTAAAGAAATAACTTTCCAAGGGTAGAAGCTTTTATTTCGTCGTTGGAAACTTGCTTGTTCTTTTTGCTAAAATCAAACAATTTACATTAGCCAACATTTAACTGGTAGTGAACGACTTGTACATTAGTCTTCAGAACCAAGCTTTAAAATGGTATGTATTATAACAACACCTGATAAGTGCATAAAAGTAGACACTGTTCCTGAACTTCAAAGAAGACAGGTTATTAAGCCATAGGATAAATATTTTATTTGGTCTGACAACGCATGCATTGATTGTTTTAAAGTAATTATCAGCAAAGAAAACTTTAGTGGTTGGTTAAAAGAATGAAATGCGACTGTAGCAAAGTAGCCTTGCAAACATGTTACTCATAACTCGATTGATTTCTGTTGCAACACACATATATCTAATTGTGCTAAGGATTCAGAACGTGTCATTGTGACAGTTTCTATATAGATTCAAAATTGAACTATCTTCAATACAATAATCAACCTTGAGTGTTAAAAGATTACATCCATTAATCATCATGGTTAAAAATAGACGCAAAATTGTATATATTAATATTACGTTATTTAATAACAATTTGCAATGACCTTAAAAAAAATTGACAAAAATACTGTAGGTAACCAACGATATCTAACATCAGTACTGTGTGGGGTTTAGTTAACTTGCCGGGTATGCAGCAATGCACTTCTCTGTAGTGATAATTTTTTTGCATTTATCCAAACATTTTACTATGTTACATCAACACCAACATTAATCGATGAAGACACATTGCTGTCATTGGTTTCAGTGACCGACATTCTTGGTCTGCCATCCTAAATAACAATACAGTTTCGACGTAAAATGTACAAGTGTAAAAAAAAATCGTACTGAAAAATGAAAAGTCGTCACATGAAAAACTGATATTACAGCACAAAGATACTGTTTCCAAAATAATTGTTTCATAAAAAATCAGTAGAAAACATACGCGATAAATAAAGAAAACGTAAGATATAAGAAAAAAAAGTTAATGTTCATTTAATCATAAAAATCAAAGAAAGTAACTGCAATTCCCAAGATAAACATCAGAACACAAAATGAGAGTTTTCGACAAAATTAACAAGCCACAGATTAAAATGCAATAACAACACTGTTGACATTACAACAAAACTATAAAGATAAAAAAAAAGATTATGGTTGAACGCCTCTAAACCAGTATCCATTCCAGACCGATGATATTTTCTACTTGCTTTTGATAAGCTGGGCAACTGTATAAGAAGTATGTCTTTTGAAAGGGTATACTTTTGTAATTCACTGGACATGATGCTTTTTTTTGACAAAGTAAGAAGAAAAGGATTGTGTTGGAAGAATAAAAGAGACCAGTTGAAAGCGAGGTGAATTACTTGTATATGATTTGTGATAAAGAGGCTGATGTAAGTAGCGGAGCATCCTTGTTGATGCGACCTATTGAGTCTCATTGCTCTTTTCTTATGATCTGTTTATTTTTAAAATTATATATTATTATATAAATATATAATATTTCATGACTGTTACCCTGAGGGTGCGTACTAACAATGGAATGAGTTTGGTGACTTGGATGTTGTTGTGCAAAGTTGATGAGTGTGTTGTAGTATGATGATGAATTGATAAAAATTTTTTCAAGTTGTGTTTTTGAAATAATTTTTATGTTAGATTTGATTAATTTTTCAAATATTAAGGTTGTTGAGTGATAAAATTTGACAGATTGTTTTTTGATTCAGTTGTTCATGGTTTACTTGATTGTCTGGTTATTCGTATTCATCTTGTCTGGTGCTACCTACATTTTCACTGGACTTGAGACCAAGTTGAATTTGTCTTTACTTTTCACTCTCACTTTCTGTCCTGCATGCTTATCACTGTCATGTCCATTCATATTCAAGTTTGAAAAATATTTTTGTCATCCTCCTTTTGTCCTTGCATTTGCATCACTTTACCTTCTTTTTCTGTATACCATGAGGGTGCGCAAACAGACAACATTTATTATTTTTAGTACTCTCCTACTTTATGTTTTCTGGTTCTTCCAAGCGTTTTCTTTTCTCTATTTAGCAAGTTGGGAAAATCAAACAGTGGTGACATGCCAGTGTTTGTTGGTACGTCTTGGTGCCCTCCATGATACTTTTCCCTTGTTGCATTTGGGCAGAAAAGTGTGGGTGTACGTATACAGTCGATGATGGGGTGTTGCCTATGTATGTTTGAAAATCATATCTTGATTGTAATTGTTTGCATGCTTTGGAAAACATTTTGGTCTTTTCTGAATTTGTAATCCTTGTACGTTTTCAATGTTATCCTTTCCAATTGTTCCGTCTTGGTTTATTTATTCTGTTGCTTACCATGAGGGTGCGCTTAGAAAGGATGTCTATGTTTTATCGGTATTCTACTAGTTGTAAGTGTTCAAGTTGATCTTTTGTCATGTTTTGTGTCTTTACCAGTCTATACAGTTGTGCAGGTAAGCAGTCATGATTTTAGTGTTATGTACTGAATTGCCCCTTGGTGATACTTTTCCTTGATCATTGTTTGGACAAGATGGGGTGAGAACGATATCATTGAGGTTAGTATTGGTATCTATACATGTTTGACAACGTTTTGTTTGTAAAACTTTACAGGTTATTTTGTATTATCATTGCTTTTACAAATATGTAAACAAGATATTGTTCGAATATTGTGACTTTTTTCTTGACACTTGTATTTAGCGCTGGGAAGAAATTTGAAACACAATCATCTTGACGATGCAAACAAGATATATTGACTATGGATAAATAGTGTTTGTAATAGTATTTTTTATGGAGCCACGAATCACACACTCAATACTATTCAACCTTTTTTCCTATTCCATGTTTACTTTATATGGCATGAGGGTGCGTATATTCAATGGACTACCATACCACTTTGTATGTAAAAAACACACCAAGTTTGTGCCTGTTATTGGCCACAGGTAAAGTACAATTGCTCTTTTTGATGTTTCTTTTGAGTTTTCGTCGGATTCAAGTTTTTCTGACATGAAATACATGTACCTGATGTCAACTGAATCACCTTTCGTTGACGGTTACTCAATATTATTATTGAAAGCTGAAATGACTTTACACTGAATTGTCAATTTGTGTACTAGGTTTGAAGGTACAAATTTTTGAATACTAGATTCCAAAAATAACATATGGGTCATTATTATTCAAGTCACCAGATTCTAATGAACAGTCAAGAGGCTCAGCACTTGACGCCAATGGGTAACTTTTCCCATCTCAAATTGTACAAGGCAGAAATTTTTAGAGTTGGGAGAGTAAACCACACCCACACGCACCACTTGAAGAGAAACACAATCCAAACTTTTACTCACTTTAACACCGTATTGAACCGCAGAATTACGAGGTAGAAAAAGTGATGAAAGCTCTGAAGAGTTACTTTGAGTAAACGAGTGTAAAGTTTACGAAAAAGTCAAGAAGGACCTCATGGTGACCCTGTAAAACCATAGTTGCAGAGTAGTTTTGAAAAGCATTTCATGCAGCAGCTTTTAACAAGTTGAATGCGAAAGCAACCAAAAAGAACCTGTTAAAAGCTAACCTTTTGGAAGGAAGGAAGGAAGAACAACGGAACCCGTTGAATGGATCAAGTGGACTATAGTCCTAAGAAACGATAATATAGCATAACTATTCATTACTGCTAAAGAAGAAGAACGAGTGACTCACAAGTACCTTTAAGTTCTACGTCAAAACCAACCTTGTTTTGCTGTAGTTTTTGTAGCTTACTAGGTTTTAACTTGGACAGTTGAGGTTCAACATTTTTTATTAGGAACTGTGTCGATAGAAAAGGGTGTGTCACACATGTTTTTCAGACTAATAAGCGACACAAGATGGAATATGTTAACATTGTTTTATTTATACAATAATAGAAATTATACCAATTGCTGGACCAAAGCTATACAGTGTTATCAAACCTTACAACGCGTATGATACGAGAGTAGAATACAAGTTGATTAGTACATATATGAAATGTCATTCCAGTTGTTGGTTTATGTTCGAACTTTAAAAAGTTGCTGATGGGTGTCAGTTGACCAAATGCGGACTGATGAGGAAGCAACTGGAGCCAACATTGGCAGCAAAGAGTTTTGTTGTTTTTTTATATATGTAGCAACACATCCCCACTTGTTTATATTAAGTTTATATAGCAGCACGAAATCTTTCATGAACTTGGTGGTTTTATCAAAGGTCCTGTGAGTAATTGTATAGTAGAAGAATAGGATTGGAAAAGCCAATGGTGATTTTACTTTGTCAAAGGTGTCTAGTACAGGATTATATTTTGATATGTGTTTTATTTTGTTGTTTACCATTACGACAGCTTCTTGTCCTTTTGTATTCAACTGTGCTTTCTTCAAACTAGACTATTTGAGAGTGATTTGATTGAGAATTATCGTCTTGTTGTTGTTGAGGACGAGCATTGAACATTATGAAACCTATACGTGTTTGCCTGTGTCTTGGTTGTAAAACTTTGCCGATTATTTTGTTTCAGTTTTTTATACAAGCCTATAAACACGGTATTGTTGAGGTGATTTCTAATGTTACAACTTTTGTTCTTTGTATATGTAATCAACTCTGGAACGAAACTTGGAAACTCGTTGACATTGCCAAGCCCACTCAAGCGACTGTGGCTTTTAATAGGAGTTGTTTGTATTTTAGAGCTTTTTATTTCTCACTTTTAAGCATTGAAACCACTTGAAATATGTCTTGAAGAGACTTTGTATTGATAACCAATTCAAAGTGTTTGCTGTGATATATTTTATTCTTTTCCAGCTTTCGAAAGCAAACAAGTTATACCTAACACATAGTTTAAAGGTCATTTGCTGGAATCCATAAACAAACATGACATTGTCACCTGCAAGAGACGAGGGAAATAGTGTTGAAAGACACGATTCCTTTGATAGTGTAGACAAGGTAAACTCGAAAGTTGTTGTTGTACCATGTTTCTTGGAGCACTTTTATACAGCCATGTAACACACATTGAAAGCTATTGATCCTTTTGTTTTACATTATTCCATGTTTAGTATACATGGCATGAGGGTGCGTATCAGACATGGACTAGTCCTAGTCCACCACCAGTAGAATGGTAGAGAGTATATATAATGACGATGATAGTGACAACGTTGAATGAAAACTTTTCAATGTAAACTACAACACCAAGTTTGTGGCTTTTACTTGCCACAAGTGACATGAGAATATTCCTTTCGTGTTTCTTTGTGTCGGAATCCAGTTGAATTTGCCAGTGTTCGAATTATATTATGATACTGCACACTCTTTCATGATCTTTTTCAACTTGTTCACACTTTTAAATTTAAAATTTGTGTAAAGTATATATACTAAAGCTGTTGGAGAAGCGTGCACAGGTGGCCTGAAAACAGGTTGGTTGCCACCCAATGATGGATGGGGACCAAGAGGAAGACAATTTTGCCTAGTCGGAAACAGCTTGAGCTCCCTTTGTACGTTTCTGTGCTCGAAAAGGCCACCAGTCTCAAATAAACTTTTAAAAAGTACTATTACTTTTCTTACTTGTAGTTTTCAAAGTCAGCAACTTCTTTCCGCAAAAGTGATGACTTGAAAATCAACTAGTCCTTTTTGGTTCTATTTGACCAAGTATACACAGAAGGGAATTTTGAACCTCGAGTCATTCCTTACAATTTTTCTTTACTTTAAGCAAAGTAGGTGAATCAAAGAATAACTAGTCCGTTTATGAACTTTGCTAGTCTCTCTCTGTACCAACAAAGGGCAAAGCATCTACTGGTCGCATACTAGTAGCTGATAAGGCTACACTGGTCTTTTTGTTTTCGAACAAGTTGTTTCAATTGTCTTGACTTGATTTGAAGGAGAAAGTTTTTGACACGTCAATAATATTTCAAGTGGTAGTGACCACAACGAGTTGTATCAGTCGACAACAAAAGTATCGCTCCAACGGCAAAATTGTGTCTTGGCCAAGGTGACCAAATTTGATGGGATTGATATTGCTCTTTATTAGTGGATGAGCAGCCTCTACCATACTTAACACTATGAAATATACAGAATGATTAGTTGAAAAATACACGACCAACAGTCCACTCAATACAAGAGAACGAAATGAGTTTTCCCAAACTAAAGTTGGGAACCTTTGGAAGAACCACCAATGTGACAATTACACAGTACTTGAGGAGAAACAGAGTGAAAACTTGTAGTCATGTCAACACAGTAACAAAAAGCAGGACAATCATGTTGAAAAGTGTTGAGGATACTGAGCCCTTACGTTGAGCAGTTGATAGGAAAGTTTATGAGACCGACGAGTTGAGAAGTAACCCTTGAAAGGACAACATTCACAAAGTAGCTAAAGGACAGTGGATATAGAGGAAGACAAGATCTTTATAAGCACTTGACGAAGCTCTGTTTAATTTGAATGTTAGACTAGTCCAAGTGTCGCTGTTTCAAGTTACTACTGCAAGGTGAAAAGTCCAGAAGACAGGAAACCCGGGATCAAACAGCACAGTGCAACATTATATAAGCGAAGAGGATACAGTTTTTATTACCAATGAACAAAAGGCACCATTGTCAATGTAACTTTTTCCTCTGGGTTAAAATTAGCCTTGGTTTATTATGATTTGCCTTGTTATATTTTATTGTATTGGGTTGGGTACAGCGATGGAGACCCTGAAAGTTTCACTGAGAGGCTCTTAACCACTTCTCGTTGAATAAATAAAGTTTTTGTGACATAATAAACATGTGCTTGATGTCACTTGAATCAACTTTGGCGATTACTCGACATTATTGTTGAAAATTGAAAAGATTTGACAATGATAGTCACCTTATATAATCAACTTGAAAGATATGACTTTTGAATACTAGATTCGAAGAATCGTTTGGGCTTTTGTCATTAAAATCACCAGACTGTGATGAATAGTCAACAGAGCCAACACTTTAACACCGAATATTTTTACCCAATTGAACAAACGGCTGAAATTACGCCCAAGTCCAAGCCCAAAGTTTTGGAAGAGTAAGGCACAAGGGAGAAGATACTCCACCACTTGAAGAAAAACAGAACCCAAATTTTACTCACTTTAACACAGTAAAGAAGCGTAGATAACTAGGTAGAAAAGTTGAAGAAGCATTCTGCAGGATTTACTTTGAGTAATGGAGTGTAAAGGTTTACAAAGGACAAGAGTCAAGAAGGAACCTTTAAAAGGACAGTTCAGACGCAATGAGTTAATTAACAAAAGAATATAACTAAAGAAAGGTTTCTGCATATATAAAGGGTTAAAAAGAGAGTCAGCAAACTCTAATAATGCGACATAGCTACCTTGTAGGACCTTAGTTGCAGAGTATTTTAGAAAAGCATTTGGCGAAGCTTTTTACAACTCGAATGTGAAAGGAAACCAAAAAGAACCTGTTAGAAACGACCTTTGGAAGAAATTACGAACAAACGAAGCAAGTTGAAGAGTACTTGCAGAATAACGCATTTGAACAAGTTGATTGCATCTTTAGAAAGGATAGGGTAACATTACTGGTCATTCTTGGTAGAGAAGAAGGTCCAGTGACTTTTCCTAGGCATATATAGCACAAATTTTTGTTCTATGTCGAGACAGCCTTGTTTGACGGTAGTTTGTCTTGGTTATTGGGTTTTATTATAGACGGTTGGGGTCGAAGGAAAAGGATGTGTCAGCTTGGCGTTCAGATTAATAAGCAACGCGCGAGGCAGGATGTTAGTGCCCTTTTATTTATACAATATTGAAAAGTATACTATGACGGGACAAAAGCTATATCGTGTTTTCACACCTTACAACACTATGACACGAGAGCAGAATTTAAATGAGTAGTATATATATGGAATTTCTTTCCTTGACTTGATTATATAAATTTAGAGAAGATCGTTGGTCTATATTTGAAGATTGTTCTGTCTTGTCAATATTTACAAAGTGCTTTCAAAAGTTGGTTGGCGTAAGTTGACCAGATGAGGGTCTGTTGAGGAAGTAACTCTCGCCAACTTTTTCTGAACTTTGGTAACTGAAGTCTGTTGTTTGTACTCTTATATGCAGCAAGACATCCACAGTTGTTTATATTATGTTTCTATAAGAGCCTGGAGTATTTAACATTTGATGATCCTATAAAGGACCTTTGGGTAATTGAACAGTAGAAGAATAGGATTGGAATAAGCCAATTATGATTTTACTTTGTCAAAGATGTCCAGTATAGGATTATCTTTTAATAAGAGTCATTTTGTTGTGAGTATTTAGGCAGCTCTTGTCTTTTTGCACTGTCGATCAACTCCAAGTTTGGATACAAACTCAACGCCATCAATGGCATAGATTTAGAATGATCGCCTGGTTGCTGTTTCCTCATTGTCCATTCCATTAAAGCATAAACAGTTTCATAAGACATTCGGCAGCTTACAAGCACTTTAAAAAGGAATTGAAAATATATAACAGAAGAACGAATGTAGACTGTTCATACTCAATAAAGCGAGAGGAGCGTACTAGAAGCAATTTTATGTGTTCAGCAATATTATTTCAAAGAAAACGATACTCGCAGGTTAAAACGCAATAAAATTTTCTAGTCTATGTAGCAGAAGGAGCGATTGAGTGTGTATTATAGGCTGAATCAATTCAGTTTTTGAAATTCAGTTCCTAATACTTGAGTAAACTGTATTTTATCTAAATGGTTTACAATTGGATTTCAGGTTATATCTTAATTAGTATTCGATAGAGCAACGCTTGATGAAGCTACTTTCTACTTGCTTTGAGTTTTCATCATATGCAACTGCTGACCTCAAATTCAAGAGTTGATGTTCAGTTTATATCAGATTCATTGACGTTGATATATATACTGATGAAGACCTTGGAAAAATTCAAGAAATGGTTCTCAATCACTCTTCATGTAATAAATAAAGTTTATATGACATAGAAAACATGCACTTGATGTTAATTGAATCAACTTTGCTTGGCGATTACTCAATATCATTATTCAAAATTGAAAAGATTTGACAATGATGGTCACCTTTTATACTCAGCTGGAAAGATATGAGTTTTGAAATACTAGATTCCAAGAATAATATGGGCTTGTACTCTTAAAATCACGAGATTGTAATGAGTAGTCAACATTACTAATAGTTCTATCCAATTGAAAGGCTGAAATTTCCTCAAGTTCAAATCAAAGGCTTTCAATTTAGAGCAAAATGTTTTGGAAGGGTAAAGCACAAAGGTGAGGAGTACACTCTCCACTTGAAGAGAAACACAGCCCAAACTTTTATTCACTTTAACACAGTAAATAACTGCCGAATAACTTGGGAGTAAAGGTGATGAACACTCTGGAGAGTTTACTTTGAGTAGCTGAGTGTAAAAGTGTACAAAGACAAGAGTGAAGAAGGAACCTTTATAAGGACAGATTTAGACACGAATGAGTTCATAACAAAGGAATAGAAAGGACGAAATTTACGCGTGTATATCAAAGGGTTAGACTATGTTTGCTGTGAACTGCCAAAGCAACTTGGCGTACCCGTGAAACGATAGTTGGAGAGTAGTTTAGAAAAGCATTTAACGAAGTTTTTACGACTTGCTGTAAAAAGACGTTTGAAACCAACCTTTGGAGGAAAGGAAGAAGAAGATAGACAAGTTGGAGTACCCGTTACAGAAGAAGGTGCTTGGTTCAAGTGGAGTGCATCTTAAGAAACGATAAGTCAACATTACTGGCCATTGTTGTTAAAGAAAAAGGTCGAGTGACTCTTCTAAAGGATATGGAGTACACAAGTCTTTGTTCTACTTTGAGATGAACCTTGTTTGACGGCAGTTTATTGTGGTTTATTTGGTTTTAATATAGACAGTTGGAGTCGAAGGAAAAGGGTGTGTCACTCGCGTACGAGACAGGATGTTAATCTTGTTTTATTTATAAAATAATAAAAGTTATATAATTGCGGAAAACAACTGTGCAATTTTATCACTCCTTACCACAACTTTGACACTAGAGCAGAATTTAAATTTGATTGGTATGTGTATGAAATTTCGTTCGTTGGCTTGATTGTATAAATTTAGAGATGAGACGTTGGTCTACATTTGAAGGTTGTTTCTGTGGTGACAACATTTACTATGTGCTTTCAAAAGTTGGTTGATATGGGTTGACCCAATACGGCTGTCGAGAACGCAACTTTCTCTAGCATTTACTGAACTGTGACAGCCAAATGTCCTCTTGTTTTTATTGATATATGAGGCAAGATATCCACACTTGTTTATATTATGTTTTTGTAGGAGGCTGTATTGTTTGAATAACTTTATGATCCCATAAAAGGATCTTTGGGTATTGAACAGTAAAAGAATAGGATTGGCAGAAGCCAATGGTTAACTTGCTTTGTCAAAGATGTCTAGTATAGGATTATACTCTAATATGAATGATTTTTGTGTACTATTAAGAAAGCCTCTTTTCCTTTTTATTAATATGTCTTCTTATATGCATGTCTTTTGAATCCAAGCTTTAATAACAGCTAAACTATTATTTCAATGGGATGAATTTAGAATTATCCTTTTGTTGCTGTTTCTCATTGCTCATTCCATCCTATTGATGCTAAAGAACACTACCTATGCCACTGTCACCATTTCAACATTTTGCCAATTGAAAACAATTGATCATAAGGAAAATTTATAGTGTATATGAAAGTATAAACAGTTTCATGAGACGTCGACATCTCAAAATAGTATACTAGAAGAGTCTAATTGAGACGGTTTATACTCAAGAAAACAAGAGGTCCGTACTATGAGCAACTTGTATATGCTCAAGAAAACTGTTTCAAAACATACGATACGGCAGGCTAAAAGAAAGTATGAAATTTCAGCTAGTCTATCCACAAGAAGGAAGATTTAGGTTACATTCTAGGATGAGTCCTTTTACTTGCAATTGTTCATTAAACTGTATTTTGTTTTGAATATTTGCAATATTTTACTATATCTTATGTTTATTCAGAAAGAACTACTCGTGATATTGGTCGTGTTTTCCATTAAATCTACTGTTGACAATGACAGCTTTATTAATTGATATAAGTTGAAGACATCTTGAACAGCAGTGACGTGATCTCAGTCATTGTGTACTAAGAAATCTACTGATGGTTGAATCATCTTGGAATTTCTTGTAAATTACCTGATCATAATTTCATTACTTTTGTCAGCAGGTATTTATAGTTGCAAGTGATAACTTTTCAGCTTGGCTTTATAAGACAGACGACATGATTCCAAAAAAGATCAAAAGACATTGGAAAGATAACACAAAGAGACATGTGTAATCAGTTAAACTAATTATACTTGTTATCATAATTGTGTTTTTAGTTCTGATGACTCTATTGTGTATTATATGGAATGTGAAACAATATAGTGAGAGCTTCCTTGTGTTAGTTGACGTGTTGATGTACGACATTGAAAGAATATTACTAATGAGTGCCATTACCATTGGACTATGGATTCTTGTTCAATAAGAAAAGTATAAAGAAACGAAATAATTTTTTCAACAACAAGAGAATGGCATAAAATTTGTAGTATAAGAAAAAAGGAGCGCTTTCATATTATTGTAACACTATTTTGAATGTCTTGAGAATTGATTTGGAAGTTGGGCGATGATCTGAAACACTGATGTTTGTTGATTCAGGAAACATCTTAACTAGTATAGAAGTTAGAATCATTGACGTTCACATGGAACATGAATATAGATATTGTTTACTATGACCGCCTTGAAACATCTTTTATGAGGATTAGGATACTGTAAGTTGTAATTTAGTACTCTGAACCATATCTTTTGCGTAATTATTATTGGTAGAATCAAATCCAACCTGGACCGACGACAACAAAGTGGACAGAGGATGCTTACGTCTACTTGTTACACAACTTTTTTTGTATTGGTTTTAAACGACCTCATTGTTCTGTCTACCAGAAACAATTGAAGATTCATTAGTCGTACTTGATAGCTAATAATTGACTTCCTTTATACTGACCTTTGTGTAACTTGCTCTTCAAACAATTTACATAGTGCTTCTACCATCAAAAGATGACTAAGCTGTTAATATGCAAACGAAGAAGTGAGTTAATAGATGATATTTGCTTTCAGAAACAAGCCTTAAATTGGATGTATTCTAACATTAACATGTAACTAAATAAAAGTTAGGATTATTTCCAAACGTCACAGAAGAGACGTTATCAGACCATAAAGTATATTGTTGATTTCTTCTTACGACAAATGGTTTGACTGATTTGGAACAATTTATAGCATAGAGCACTCCAAAAGCTGCTTGAAAGGAATGAACTGCGATTGTAGCAAAGTAGCCTTTGAACACACAAGTCAGAACATCATCGAGTTCTGTTGCAAAGTGTATATATCTGGTGTACGCTTAGAATTCTAGAATGTTTCATTTTGCTACCAGTGTTTATATGGAGTCAGAAAAAAACCTTCTATATTACGAGAATTCTAACTTTAATGTTACTAAAAATAGTTACATCTGTAACCATCTTTTTGCAAATACACGTAATACTAGTATATATTAATATTACCTTATTGTGATCAAATATCTTCAAAAGGCATAGAGAAACCAAATATTTAATGGAGAGGCTGTAGACAAGTAAGAATAGTTAACTGTAGACTGGGTACGGTGAAACTGCATTCAATGTGAATATGGCAACAAATTATACCTTTAGCCTATTGTAACTTTTCTTCAATACTCAAGCTATATGCTACTACTATTTGTGTAGATATCAACAACATTTTTCTCACCATACTGTTACTTGTGGTTGGTATTAACAGATGTACCGCACGCTCAAATATGAAAAACATTGTGTTCTGAACCTCAATTTGCAGAATCGAGACTAGTTCACAATAAGAGACCAGTATAGAAAGCATGTAGAGAGACTACACTACAAGGACACTTTTAAAGGTATTCAAGCTCAATTAGGCATAGAGAGAGAAACGAACATCTCAAGTGATATTGCACTAGAAGATAGAACCATATAAGAGCACTTCGATGGTATTGGTAACTTATCATCCTAAAATATAGGTTTTTCCAGTTTTACTATTTGTGTAATCATATCGCATGTTGGCAAGCGATACCAAAAGGGCCAAGCACACTTACTCTTCATTGTTGACTTACTTTTTGTCATCTTAGTTGAGCAGAGACGGATATTAGGAAAATTATTTCTCATTTTTACACAAGTTGCCTCAAAAACATTAGGTAGTGTATTGTGTTGCAATGTTGCTCAGTAAAGAAATAACTTTCCAAGGGTAGCAGCTTTTATTTTGTCGTTGGAAATTTGCTTGTTCTTTTTAATAAAATCAAACAGTTTACATTAGCCAACATTAACTGGTAATGAGCGACTTGTACATTGGTCTTCAGAACCAAGCTTTAAAATGCTATGTATTATAACAACACCTGATAACTGCATAAAAGTAGACACTGTTCCTGAACTTCAAAGAAGACAGGTTATTAAGCCATAGGATAAATTTTTTATTTGGTCTAACAACGGATGCTTTGATTGTTTTAAAGTAATTACGAGCAAAGAAAACTTTAGTGGTTGGTTAAAAGAATGAAATGCGACAGTAGCAAAGTAGCCATGCAAACAAGTAAGTCATAGCTCGATTGATTTCTGTTGCAACACACATATATCTAATTTGTGCTAAGGATTCAGAACGTATAATTTTGTTACAGCTTCTGTATGGATTCAAAATGGAACTATCTTCAATACAATAATCAACCTTGACTGTTAAAAAGATTACATCGGTTAATCACAATGGTTAACAAATAGACGCAAAATTTGTATATATTAATATTACGTTATTTCTAATACACAATTTTGCAAATGCCTTGAAAAAAAAATTGACAAAAATACTGTAAGGTAACAACGATACCGAACATCAGGTACTGTGTGGGTTTAGTTAACTTGCCCGGTATTGGCATCAATGCAACTTCTCTGTTGTGGTAATTTTTCTGCATTCTATCCAAACATTTTACTATGTTACATCAAAACACCAACATTAATCGATGAAGACACATTGCTGTAATTGGTTTCAGTGACCGACATTCTTGGTCTGCCCATCCTAAATAACAATACAGTTTCGACGTAAAATGTACAAGTGTAAAAAAAATCGTACTGAAAAATGAAAAAGTCGTCACATGAAAACTGAATACTAGAGCACAAAGATACTGTTTCCAAAATAATTGGTTTCATAAAAAATCAGTAGAAAACATACGCGACAAATAACGACAACGTAAGATATAAGAACAAAAAAGTTAATGTTCATTTATTCAAAAGGCTCAATGAAAGTGACTCAAATAAACAAAATAAAATGAGCATAAAGAATGACAAGTTTTAGATAAAAATAACAAGCACAGATTAAAATGCAATAACAACACTGTTGATATTACAAAAAAAACATGAAGATAAATAAAATTAAAATTCGCAGAATTACAAAAACAATAAACATAAAATAAAAAAAAATCAAACAAATAAAAAAAACAACAACCAACATTAAAAAAAAAAAAAAACAAAAAAAAAAATTATTAAAAAAAATAATTATTTTATGGGAAAAAATAAATACAAAGATCCACTTGAAAAAAATTTAATTACAAT
>SDGA01000083.1:0-207027 GCA_006232345.1 Galdieria phlegrea | reverse complement strand
AGACATTCGACAGTAAAAAAAACGAACATTATGATGCTCAAGTCAGACTGTTTGAACATTCTTTCATAACAACATTCAAGTAGAAACAAGAGCGAAGCAACCAGTCAGTGGCTGCCAGTCTTTACCTGTACACCAGTAATCAGCACTATAGCCATATGGCATTGCAATCTTCAACATTGACAAACAACAGAAAATATTCAATCTTGCCATAAACAATCATCTGAATCGTCATCTAAAAATATCTTCTTTCGAGTATCTCAGTCATCTGTAGATAAGAAAATTTGAAAGTTTTCGGGAAATCCTTCTCGACAAAGAAATTCCACATACTTCGGAACCGAAGAAACACCTTTTGCCTTTTCATATGGTAACGGTGTAACATAAACAATGGACACGTGCTCTCGACAATCAACACCATGAGTATCTAACAATTGAAAGTCTATGATTCGACTGTTGGTGTCCTTGTCTAAAACAACAGTAAACTCTTCATCCAAAATTCTTTTCAATAAACTTGCCAACTGAGATTTTCCTGATTGGCTTTTGTTTCCATGTCCTTTTTCTTCCTTACGTTTCTCTTTACGTCCTTTGCGACTTTGTGAAGCAGAAGGTTGTTCAACTTCTACCTGATTAGTAGTTTGCAATTGTATCTAAAAGAGCATGGGATTCTTGTTTCTCTTCCGGTACTATAGATGACACCAAGGCATTCTCAATGGCAGCAGAGCCTCGGTTATGCTGATAAAACGAAGAAACAGAGACTTGGATAAAGTATACATGCCATTTAGGAGTATCCATATCAACATAGATATAGTCAAATCGAGGGATACTGTTCAGATAACAATATCCAACAAGAATGAGTAAATTTCGATATAGCAGGATCAAATCTCTCTTTATCCAATCTTACCCAACTCCGACTTGAAACTTCAGATCTTAATTAGGATTCGTATCAGAGAGGAGCCATAACTTCTTTTCTGCCGTCAATGAACCAAAGAAAAACAATTCTTCAAATAAAAGACCTCTGTCACTCTTTGACTGACGAAAACGTTTTATAAGGTCTTCCATGTACTTTCCCGAACCAAATCTGTCAATGAAAGAAGACAGCAACACATCACGAGCTACACTGTTGTAGAATTGTAAATACATATGTCCTTTACAATAACAAACCTCGATCTCGATATGAACCATTAGCTATATTGATATTGGGGACCTCGCGGTCCATGAACAGTTTATATAACATCTTGTCGAAACGATTCCTTGCCATATCAGATGGAAGACTTTCTACATATTCATTCATGTTTTGACTCCATTTCTGGATAGATCTTTGTGGTAAATTGAGTCTTTAAAGGACCGAAATCTTCACTAGTATAGTCCTTCGCAAGGGAGACCATTATAGCTATCATTCTAGGTACTGCTCCAGTGACTTCAAGGACATCTGCAGCATATCTTTTCAAGATCCCAGGATAGTCTTGCAGTGCTATCCATATATTGTATTCTTCGAGACTTAACGGCTCAAGATAACGAACACAGTCACGATAGCCACTAGGCAAACGCTGTTCAAACATGTGATGTTGTGAGCCTGCAATTAAAACACCACAAGAGTTCTAGAACAATATATGTAAATACTGAGAATATGTCAGACAAAACAGTTTCTTACCATAGACATCATCTGAATATCATTATAAAGTTGAAAAAAAGTTGGCCACCGTGTAGAATCACTGGAGAGTTTTCTCCATAGGGCATTGTGTTCATCAAGTATGAGCAGATTGCCGGGAGACAAACGCATCATTGTGTCTCGAATATCCCTACACAGGTAAAGGTCTCTTTTCACAAGAGCAAAATAGATTACTTTCTTCAATGGAAGACCTTCTAACAAGTAATACTGCGGTGAGCTGGGAACGAAATATTCCTTAATATTATCCAAAATATCGGCATTCATAAATAACAACATTTTCAAGAAGCGCAGTGCCACAAAGCTATCATCTTGTGGGTCTCTCAGAATGGCAGAAGTATTTCCAAAATATTGTACAGGTATCTTACAATATCTTGCAAACACTGCAGCGAGATACAGGTCAATACTTTTGCCCAAACCACTTGCTGCCGACAGAATAATCCACTTTGGATATCGAACAACTTTTTGGTTCCCTAGACTGCGTATTTGGCCATTCCATCTTTCAATAAATTCTTGTCGAAGGAGAATCCTGGAAATACCGGATGAAGTGATATCTAAAGGAAAGTCACCGGGAAGGAATTTCGGAGTCAACAGTTCAGCAACTTCTTTAAAAGTTTCTGTCTTGTTGACTTGAAAAGTTTCTCCAGCTATCTCTATCTCTTCTCCAACCACTGAGGAAAGGGTTGTTGCTTCGCACTCTTGACTAAGATTGGGAATACCCTTCAACCAGTGGCCTTTAAATCGCTCATCGATCTCTGCCGTGCCTTGTTTGAATATGTTCCTAAAGCTGACCATTTCTTTAGGCCTTCTTAAACTTTGTTGAGTACGTACTGAAGCAGTGTCTTGTGAATCCATCACGCCGCCCTTTGCTAATCTCTCTCCCTTCAAATGTTCAATTTCTGATGATGGCATGAATGAATAATTCTGTTCAGTAACTGTGAAGAATATTAATGTACATATTGAAGCAGTATGTTCATATTTCAATTTCATGTTTTGAAGGATAGTTCGAGTATTCAATACCTTTAAAACCATTGTTCCTGAGAATCTCTTTCTTTTTACTATTTTTCAGTACTGACCTGGTCCTTGACCCTATACTAGCCACAAGGGTAACTAGCCTATTTTTGTGTCTTTTAAGGGAATACTTGAGAGAAGTTCAAATGTTCTCGTTTATTGTGCTTTTTATTCATAGATTAACTTTTCTTTTTTTGAGAAGACACTGTTCTTGAATTGGTTGAAACGAGTTGAGTTCCCATAATATAATTTTGCTTCTAGTACGTCTGCATTGTGTTGTAATGAAAAATAAACCATTTCCATGAGGCCTATCCATAACATCAACATGAATACAATTCAGCTTTTTATATTCAATGGAATTAACATTAAAAACAGTACTGTTTGTTGTTCTACTGAACAAATTGCAATTCAAAAGTATCCAAAAACAAATTGTGCATTTGCTAACCACGGTATTACCAAGTGTACTCCACCAAACAAGCAACCTTGTCATTGTACATTCAGTAAATAGAAACTGTCCACATTTCTAAACATTTCTGCTTCTTCTTCTAGCTCTCTTTGTTTGTTTCATTACCGAAAGTCGCTGCAAAGGTTCCAAATAATTTTTAAACGTAACAAAACTAACAAATTTTGGAGCATAGGATATACCAGCATCACTTTCATATAGTGGTGTAACATAGAAGATTGATATTCTGTTCCTACATGAGATACCATCAGGGTCTAATACTTCAAAGTCTACTACTTGATATGACTCTTCTCGAGTAACGGAAACTTGAAAACCGGTTTCACCAAAAATGCTTTCAAGCAAGGACGCCAACTGTGGTTCTTCGGAGGATAGAACAGACATTCTATGTCAGTTGAACTCTATTATGCTGTGGAAACGAATAAATGGAAAGTTGTAAAAGAAGTAACATCCAGTTATCATCTTCTATATCTACATAAGCCAAATCCAATGGGGCATAATCTTTGGTGAATCTCAACCAACAAGAACTTGTGATTCCTGAACAAATGGGACCAAAATATTTCCCATCAAGGCGCAACCACTTTCTGCCTTCGAAACCAACAGCATTCAAGAAAGCATCTTATAACTGTGGCTCAAAAATTGTCCATCCCGGAAAAACACCACGAAAGAATGAGTTCTTTAAATGCATCATTTCTTTCTTCTCCGGACAAGGTCTGAAACCTTTGTGATAATTCTAAAAGACGTTCTTCAGAAAGCATGCGACATTTGAAAGTAAAAAACAAAATATCTCCTGCTATATTGTTATAAAACCTCAGAGTTCTATTCTTCATAACAATGAATAGACCTCGAGCTAGATAAGCACTGTTACAAATGTCCATTGATGGGGTACAGTCACCTAGAAATAAGGCACGCAGTATTTCAAGGAAATCATCGTCTACATCACCAGTCTTCAACGACTCGATGTATTGAACATGTTTTCTCTCCATAAAAGGCTGAATATTGCAAGCAAAGTACTTTTCCAGCTCCTCAAAGCTAGATACTGGTTCACTATATAGTAAAACCATTATGGCAATCATTCCAGGTGCCATTACAGTAGGTTCTACAACTTGTGGCGAATGATGACGTAAAATTGAGGGATAGTCTTGTAACTCTATCCGCAAGTTATATTCTTCGTTATTCAAAGGTTCCAAATAGTCTCGATAACTATCAAAAGTACATGGTAAAGGACCACCATCTCCATAATGTTCTGAACCTGCAATGAGAAGGCCACAATTGTTCTAGAACAATATATAAGAATACAGAGACATTCTGAGTAAAAAGAATTCCTTACTGTACACATCATTTCAATATCACTGTAAAGCTTGAAAAAGTAGGCCACAAGCTTATATCATTGGATAGTTCTTTCCAGAATACATTATGATTGTCACTAATAAGGAGGTTCCGAGGAGACAGGTTCATTATGATGTCTCGAATTTCCATACAGAGATCAATATCAGCATTCTCAAGAGCAAAATAGATGACTTTCTTTAAAGGAACACCTATGAGAAACTCGTATTTAGGTGAGCTGGAAATGAGACAATCTTTAATGTCATCGAGTACATTGGCATTCATAAATAACAGCATTTTCAAGTAGCGACGTGCCACGAAGCTATCATTCTGTGGGTGTTTTACAATTGCAGAAGTATTTGCAAAATACTGCACAGGTATCTTTCAATATCTTGCGAACACTGCAGTGAGATAAAGGTCAGTGCTTTTGCCCAAACGGCTTGCACCCGACAGAACAATCCGTTTCGGATATTGACGAACTTCTGAATTCCCTAGACTGCATATTTGGGCATTCCACCTTTCAATAAACTCTTGTCGAAGGAGAATTCTGGAAACACCTGAAGATGTGAGTTGTAAAGGAAACTCACGGGGAAAGGTTATAGGAGACAACAGGTCAGCGATTTCTTCAAAAGTTTCTGTCTTGCTGACTTGAAAAGTCTTCCCTGCTACCTCTATCTCTTCTCCAACCACTGAGGAAAGGGTTGTTACTTCGCACTCTTCTCTAAGACAGGGAACATTCGTCAACCATTGGTTGACAAACTTCTCGTCAATCTCTGCACTTTCCTGCTTAAATACATCTTTACAGTCGACCATTTTTCCGAGCATTCTCTGACCGTTTTCTTGGCTAGTGGCAACTATGAAGAGTCTACGGCGGATCAAAATAAATATTGGGAGGGTTGTAAATCTTGGAACGAAAAGACAACACTTGCGTAAAGCTAGTTTTATGTAAAGTGCAAGTCCTTGTAGTAAGAAAAATATGACTTTTATAGTTGGCTTTAATAAAATGATTGTTTGCACAACTGAGGAAAGCGAACGATGCTGTAGAGCAAATCAAATTCATATTTCAACGCTGTGCAAATCAAAATACTTAAAATGATTCCTTCTTAGTATTTATATTAAACAGTTACTTTAATCAGAAAATTCGGCTGCTATTCCAATAAGAATTTTAAAGATTGTTTCAGGACCTGTGATGCCTATTCGAATCAAAGAAGCCTCATTGAGTCTGCGGATACTAAGTATGCCTAACGGTGAAAGTTTTTTAAAGCAAATAGAAAATTCTTCTTCAGAAAGACCACAACGTCTCTTAAGAAAGTATTCCAATCAAAAGACGACTCGAAAGAACTCGATCCTGCAACTTCTCTACCTTTCAACTGCATCGCATTCGTCGTATCCATTCCTGGATGAACATTCGTTTCTAGGGAGACACTGCTCCCTTGAGGTTCATCTCGTACAACACGTTTTCGTCCATAGTCCACTTGCATTGCGTTGGTATCTGAAAAGGAATCTATTTCTGGTGTGGCTGATTTCTCCTCCGATTCAGAAACACGATAAGGCATATGACTTAACCAACTATCCAATACAACACTCAATACACTCAATTTTTCCGTTTGTGGAAGTGAATTATCCGCTTGAAGCTTTTTCTGCAACTCCTTATAAGCATCACTGCCTAAAAATGTCTTCAAAGTCTCTGTTGAACAAACAACGAGTTGACAACGATCAGGAATACTTAGCCATGACTAACTGCACCACGAAGTGGCGGAGCATTATGTGGACGGAAATTCAGTTCCCTATTGTCTTGCTCATCATAAATTCCGCTATCCAATACCCAATTCTCGTGCTCTGTAAATTGCTTAGTGACTTGTTCAGTATAATTCGTATTAACGATGAGCTGTATCGCAAATACATTCTGTTCTTTCAGGTCGATATCTTTCGATATTGGAATCAAAAACTTGTCTACTTCTTTCTTTATCTCTGCACGGTCGGTTACTCCTTGCTTCATATCATAACATTTTAGAGAAATATCAATGAGATATATCGGTGCTTGAGTGTCCTCCGTCAAAGAAATCAAAGAAGGAGTGCTTATTTCTGTTTCGGGTTGTTTCGACACACGCAATATCCACTCTGGTCCTCCAGAATAATGGGTTGCAGAAATAAGGAATCCATCTTTCTGTGATAACCAAGTATCGAAGAATGACTTCCAGGACTTTGGGTGAAAGGTTTCTCTTGAGCTGCTAAACTCTCCAGCTAGACTCGAATGAAAAGATGCAACATATCTTGGACGATAAAGATGCATTCGTATTGAACCAACATCTCCGATCACAAAACTCTCTATCCATGTTTTACGGAATATACTCATCTCACTCAACCTGGAACAGAAACACAATCGAAGATACAATTCGAGAGACATGAGAGTTTCAAATATCATTCCACGGCTCGATAGTCTATCGTATTGTTTCATCGCTGAAGCCAAATCTTTGATAAATCCAATAATTGGAATATCGGGATAACGCAATTCGAAATAGTTCAACATAATTTGGGGATAAATCAGTTAAGTGTCTTTTCTGTCTCCTTGTGAATAATACAAACCAAAGTTACTAGCGACATCCAATGCATAGTCAACGTAGCAGGCACCCAATTTACTACATTCGAAATACGTCTTTCCTACCTCTACAGGAATTTCAAAAACATTGGCGAAAAGCAAAGAAGAAAAAACTCTAATTGTGTCTGATCTCCTATGAAGAGGATCTACAAATAGTCTCCATTATGGAACAATAGTTTCTATCTTCTTCCTTAGCTCCGCTTCCGAAAGATCTTTCCACTCTAAATTCGATAAGCGATTTTCTTCCAATCGAGACAAGACATGACGGACATGGATTGGAACACCACTTGTATATTCCCATACTATCCTTGAAAAGTAATCCATTCCTTGTGGATTGCCAGGAAAGAGGATACTTTGAAAAGACCTGTTGTTATACATTGCATGTTGGATAAAGGCATGCGTCGCTTCCAGAGAAAACGGATCAAGCTTCAAAAGCTTCAACCCGAGTCGTGATGCTCCAGCATCGTCTACTTGTTGTATAATATGACCAGTTCTTCCCGTTACCAAACAAAGTACACGAGGTATACAAAGTAAAGGCCTCAACAGAAAAAAAACGTACAATATACTGTAGAAGGTGATTCGTTTGAAGAAGGACTTTGGAGATCTTTAAAATTGAAACTATTCGGTTTCTCCTAAACAGCCAATTTCATCAATACACACAAACAGATATTTCTTCTTTGTAACTTGCAACAGCTTCTTTAACCATTTACTAACACATTGGGAAAATAGGAGGACCAACTTGCCCCAATAACTCTTCCTTGTTGGGGTATCCAGACAGTGCATACTTACAAATACGTTCATACAAGACAATATCAAAATATTCTCCTTCTGTAGGAAATTCACGCAAGTCCAAATATATATATATCGTCTCGTCACACAGAGCGTTCAATCCATCTTCCAATGTTGGGCTTCCAGGAAGCAAAATATCAACCCTTTGATTTTTAACAAATTCCCTGTTCATAACAAGAAATTCGTGAAAGTGCATCCCAAAAGTTGTTTTGCCAGACCCGTGCATATTTCCAGCAAAGCAAATCACAGGGCGAGGGTTTCCAGCTTCCATAAGGTCACCGTTCATATATTCAAAAGATCCTCGGAAAGCTCTCAACACTTGCACAACAGCCTCTTTTCGACTCACTAAAGGTGCAGAGAAGTGACCTAGCCTGTAGGTCGTCGTTCTTAACATGATATTTGCGTAATCAACTATTATTCTATTGCCAATTAAAACCCTCAGAAAGTGCTTTTTCACTCTAGAACAAGAAAAAGAAACAAAGTATCTAACTTTTCAATAAATAACTTGAAAACTTGCACAATAGTTGTATGCTACGACGAGGGACGACACCACCAGGCAAATTGGAAAACATCAGACTTGCTATTCTCATTACTTGCTCGGTCCATTTCTTATAGAGAAACCAGATGAGCATTATAGGAACTACTTGAAAACGAAAGTAACTTACAAAGTCGAAATGAAACGAGCCGAAATATCATATCAGAAGAACTGTGAATGACCATCTCCAAAACATGAATCGACAGAATTGCTAGAATCAACTATAATAACTTTCTTGGATTGTTTTCTACATACAAGAATCTTACACTATAGCGATTATATAAGAAAAGCCCTCAGCATTGATAAAAGACCAAAACTAAAAGTACCACTGTACAAGATGGAAGAAAGATTAATACTTTAAGCTATTGGAGTATCAACTGGTAAGAAACATTCTCGGTAGCATTAAGATATATTCGATTTCGAAAAACAAAAAGAATCGTCGCTTGTCGTATTTCTAGTTGTGGATATTTTTCTACTTCTTTACAGTCCTCCTGTCTTTTTAGATATTCCTTTTGCTTTGGAATGGGAATTCAAGGTAGCTAGAACCTATGAAAATATTTCAAGTCAGTACGTTTTGAGTTTTCCGACAATGACCTCGTCCCTATTATCATCTCTTTCTATCAACTTTGGGGTCTCTACATGGAGAACACATAGAAATGACATTTCCTATCCACGTCCTGCAAACAAAGAACTTCAACAAATTGATAATTAACATTATGACGGATGCAGAAAATGCCTTTCTACTAGTACAACAGAAACAGCAAAGCATCCATTTCTTTCAACAAACTATTATAAATGAATCCAACAGGACATACCTTATGGGAGAATCCATATACCTTTGGATACATGAAATGAAAAACACGTGCTGCATATATTTGGGCTTTCAACAATCAGGTTTCAAACAGACAGAGAGGATGGATACGCTATAATTATTGGATATGTTTCATTATCAAGACTCGCAAAAACGTGACAAGACAAGAAAATCCAAGGTTGAGTGTCACTGCACCGAACAGTAGGAACTTTTATTCAGAGATTCTATTCCCATATTGTCCAACGTGGGTACATTATGGATATGAAATGCTCTTTCCAGTCCACTCAGTATTTGCTTGTCAACCAATATTTCGACATCTTTCTCACAAAGAACAACAAGTTCACAATTGGGAGGTATTTGAAAGGAGCCATGGATATACATTCCTCCCGAATAGCAACGACTCTGATTATTCAAATCGCTTGCAACTTTCATAGACAATTGTTGCTAAGAATAATAAGCATACAGTAATTCGTATTCAATGAATTGCACAACACTTGTTCATAAACAGGCACCAGAAACTTTTCGGCTTCCTTGACAACATCCGACCAACCAATGCCCTCCGATTTCCAACGTCCCTCACAGGCAACACCAACAATCAGATTCCTGAGTTCACCTGGAGACTGCCTCTTAGACTGCAACTTGAATAAAATATCTGGACTATGGGAGTTGGGCTCTTTTGGAATGTAAATCCTTTCCAAAGCAAGTACATCCCGAATAATCTTATTCCATTCATTCTTTCCAAAGGTTCTCCACATAGTTCTTGACTCGGGATTCCATTCTGTGTCACCAACAGAATTCATATAGCAGAGAGGAGATGGCATATCAAAAGGAAGCTTCATTTGACTCCATACCGATGACAACTGAGCCAGTAGATCTCTAAAATAAACCTTTTCAAGCTCCGAAGACAGCATCAAATCTAGTCGTATGGCAACGAGTCCTTCAAATACTCGACCCTTGGAATAAAGGAAACAATCCATAGGTTCATCACGTATGGCATCCAGAAGTATCTTTTCTAAAGAGGACAAAGAGACATTATCTTCAATGTCAAAAATAAACACCTTTGGAAGCAATACTTCATACGTCCTTGAGTCAACAGGACGTCGATAAAGTCCCATTTCTGTAACAGCATCATATAAAAATACATTGTTCAATTTGCTACTCTTAGTGAAAGGTATTCTATACAGTGCCATTATTAGTAGGATATCCAATAAACGTCTTCGGCCCTCATCCAACGACACGAGTCGCTCCTGAAATGGTTCAGAACAAATTGTCTGAAATTGATCGTTCTTCACACATGCTATGCATTCTTCTTTGGACAAGGGACGTTGAATGCTCTGTGAATAGTTCAACAACATATTCACTGCACGCCCATCGAGAAAATTGTCCATTGGAATCATTTTGTGATTGGGTATGGTACCTTCTAGAATGACGCAGTGTATGAGGTTACCTCTACATGTGTGGATGGAACTCGAGACTTTTATATATATATCGAAAACTCTATTATATCAAAAAATTTCAATTTCTAGAATGTAGCAAAACAAATTGGTCTAGTTTTCAAGAAACAAGACGTTTAGCAAAAGAGAATCCCTACAAGTAACAAAAGGAGGTGGCATGGAAACCAGGAATTCTTTTTTCTACGGGTATAGACAAAGAATCATGAATATAGAAACAACGTAGTTAACTGGCTTCCAAATGCAACAGATACCAAAACTTACTGAAAACCTTAAAAGCAAATAAAATAATATTCCTTTTTATAAAGTAAAAGTTTCTGCGTGCTGAAGAGGCTGAATCAGTGACCTTGTTTGTAATGAATGGCGGCACAAGACCCAAGCCCGGTCGATGAAGAGAATGCGGGTGCGGAAATTTCGATGAGAGGTCCAGAAATCTTCGAAAGATATTTTGAGGATATTTTTTATTACAGAATGGAAGCATTGATTGTTGGGTGACTGAAAGCAAAGTGACACAGTTTCTGCATTGTTAAAAGTTGACCTTGACTTGAAAAAAAATAACTGCAAGTAAAATTGTTTTAAAAATTGAAATTTGTTTGTTTCTTATCTCTCTGGTGTTATTTGTTGACAGTTATCGCTTGCTTGTTCTCCGAAACTTGAATATTCTTCTCAAAATAGAACTGCTTGTACCTTTTGCGGAGAATTTGCTTATTCCTAACTGGTAAAGCTTTGATTTTATTGCAAATTGAGATGGAAGACAATTCCAGTCCTCAACAACCAGGGAATGACTATCGTGCAGTTGACAAAAATAGTTTTTGGAAACCGGAAAGTCAGTTTGTACCCTACGAGATGCCACCGCACAGTATGGTTAAGGTCTATAGTGACAGGTGGGTGGAGGGAATGCATTCAAAGTTGAACGACGTAAATGATTGGGAGACACAAGAAGTCAAGCCACAACAAGCTTTCCAAACATCGAATTCCGATACGAATATAGCAGTAGCAGCTTTGTTTGAAATGGCGGCAAGGACAAACAGTAATTTGGAACAGGTGGATGATCTTTCAAGTAGTAGTGGCATAAAAACGGAAGATAATGTGTTTAATCGCCGATTTCACCGTGCTTTGAAACACAAGAGGAAGTGGAATTCAAAAATGACGCCAGAAGAACTTAAGTGGGCATACTTACAACGCGCTGAGGAAGAAAAGAGGTCGATGAACTATAAGCAAACGGCGAGGAAAAGGAAGGGAAACATTAAAAAAGCTCTTGACGAACAACTTTCACATAAGTTGGATAAGGTTTCTTTTATAGAAACAGATTATTCGGATAACTGGGTAGACTTTCAAAGCTCAGAACTTAAGATAGCAACAACGCCAGGTTTAAGAAGTGAGTCAGAAGGCTCAGATGTCGTGGAAGGAACCGATAGTAGTGGCAATGGCAATGGAAGTAGCAATGGCAATGGAAGTAGCAACGACAACAACACGGGAACAGGCAGTGGCAGCGGCTCGAATCATAGAAATTCTTCAAAAGGTCAGAAACGTCGGTCTCCAGCACTTTCTACCGTGGAAAAGAATGCTGAAGTTGATATGTGGCGACACATGAACTTTACAACAGAAGAGAAGAACAACCTGTCCACGAGTAGTGGCTTGTCATATGGAGTGAAGTTGTCCAATTTGAATAGTAATGAGCATTCATATCCTCTATCTCAATCTCTTATGGGAAGCCCTGATTTCAATCATGGTCGAAAGCAAAGTGACTTGGGAGTAAAATGTTCGCCTGAAGAGCGAAAGGAAAAACTAAAGCGCTATCGAAGAAAAAGAGAAGAAAGAATATTTCGGAAACAAGTGAGATATGATGTTCGAAAAAGACTAGCAGAAAGTCGGCCTAGAGTTCGAGGGCGTTTTTGTAAGCCTTCTGAGCGCATAACAACTGAGCCCGAAGTACAAAAATGATTGGTGGTTTTCAAGATTTCTGTTCACAAAAATTTAAAGTTTTTAAAATCAATTTTGGATTGATAAATTGTAAAACGAAATCAGGGTATGAACTGTTTGGGTTTCCAGTTCATGTATGGCATTTTAATGATTGTATATAAAGCATCTAATTGTTATCTCTGTGGTTCTCAGATTCATATTGGCTTAGGGACATTCTAGCCATATATAATGCTCCTTCGTATTTCTTATGAACTCCTATAAAACCCGTGGAGTGTACAAACACACAGTCTGGTATTCCAACTACTCTACTCAACTCGTCATCTCGCAGTCCTCTCCAAGACTGAGGGAGTGGTTTTCTACTTTTGAATGATTCCTCACTAACACTTACTGCTTGAACACTCCAAGAGCCATCCTTCCGTGGATATAAGACATATTTTACGCTCTTAATATCTTTGTCATCCATATTATCATTCGACAAATTCTCTTCTTCCAGCTCATATAGATGCGACTTCCAAGGACATGCCGTTTCCAGCACCATTATTTCCAGTGAACTATCCACACGACCGCGATTGAAAAAAGCTCCTTTCACAATATTTCGTGCTGGAAACCATATATGAGCACATCTGTAGACATGATCAACAAATTCCTTTCCTGCTAAATCCATTGCCTGTTGAAAACGGTCTTCTTCATCGGCATCTTTATCATTCCATGCTGGGTTTAAACATCCAACACGTGCAGAAAGATGTGTACTGATAGAATACCTTGGAGGCAAATCTGCATCATAAGCATTTACTCCGTTATCAATAGCATCCAATTCTTCAATAAAGGAATAATAGATATGCTTATATAAGACGTCTATGCTCGTGTCATCCATTTCCTTGAGTATATTTTGTAGTATTTCACGGCCAAAATGCTTATATATGAGTCCTGCGCTACTCAAAGGAATTGGCGAAGTGATAGAAAACGCTTCTTGAAAACCTCGTTGATGATGGTCAAACATAAGTTTATCTGGATTATAAACACCTCCTACATCAACTAGACAGTCCAAAGTTGCTAAAACTTCCTATCACAAAAAATGAGCACAAAACTTCTTTATCAAAGCAGCTGCTTACATCGTTTCTTGTTCGGACGACGGTGGCACCTTGGAATTGATTGGTAAGTTTTAATAAGTAGCAAGCTAAAGCTTCGTCACAACTGCACACAAAGAATAAGCAAGGAAATTGAATGAGAGGTTCTAGATAGCGTACTGAAACTTGCCGTTGTGAGTACCGATGCGTTTTTGGGACATGTTCGAAATTATGTTGTCAGTACTAAAACTACTGGACAGAATACAAGTAAAAGTTCTGAAGACTGACTGGCTATTTTTCACGTTCCTGTAACAACCTTTAAGACCTTGTAAAAAGGAGACCCTGCTGATGAAAAGGATAGGTAAAGTCACCACGAATGATACAGATTGTCTTAGCATGCAAACAAATTTTGAATAAGAAATAAAAACAACGACTTTCAAGGTTATCCATTGGTGATAAAGTTTGTTTCATTAGCCAATGACTGATAACAATATAAATTCCTTTGTGAAAGTAGTTCTACTGTCATTACTGGGAACATTGATATCCAATATACAAGAGTTACAGGCTAGAAATGTTTCATAAGCATCTACTTGCTATTTTTTAAGTTGTTTAATATGTCATATTATTCGACGAAATATCTTGCTTTCCCAAAAAAGAGAAGAAAATACTTTTTAACAAAGGCATTCAGCCTGCTGGCGTATACCGTAGAGAAATTAGTTTGGCCAATGGAGGAGCAACGGAAACATGAGCAGCAAACATGTAAGGAAGAGCAGACTCCCAAGGAACTTGTGCGACAGACAGTTTCTGGCTTGAGCACAGGTTTTGCTGGATTGTGGGTTCTGACTTATCGTACAGCAAAAGCTTTAGTGGAGAAAGGGAATAGTGTTCTTGAAGAGTACGAATCTATGGGTTCTTCACAAGTCTTTTCTTCAAGTTTGCAAGGGTTTTGTTCAGCTGTTGTTTCTACTGGGAAGTTGGTTGTTGTGGGTGCTGAATATCTTTGGAAAAATAAAGAAAGCTTATGGACCAGTGAAAAAGATACAGGTTTGGAACAATTGGCTATTGGACAGAAACGAGACACAGAAAATTTAGCAACAAAAATAAAAAGACTGTGACTCTTACATTTTTTTTCTACGAAACATGGGGTATGGAGTCTTTTTGTTAGCTTTTACAAGAACAGTTGAACCCAACCATTGTGGTGTTGTGATGGTAGAAAACTAGTCTGTTGCTCAGTTTCCACAAAGGGGTTGCACAAATGAGAAGTGTTTATCTTTCAACGTTAGTAAGCATAGTCACATGGTTGTTTTTATAGCTGTACCTATTTACAAACATAACATTTGGTGTTGAATAGAGTTGGATAAGGAATGGTTTTTATCATGGTTGGATTCGCGTCAGTTGAGGACGATCGATAAGAAGAATGGACCCGTGTTTTGAGATAATCCAACATTTTATTTTTCATTGTGTTTCCATCAAAATGTCTTACAAGGGTAAAGACACACAAAACAGTACAGTGAAGCATCTCAGTTTAGTCAGTAAAAGAGATATGTTGATGTTTATCATCAAGTTCAATCAAGAAGCAACTTTACTGATTCCAAGTCATATTTTTGATTGTGAAATGATGCACACGTTTATTCAACTACTCCCGAAAAAAAAGAAAGCAAACACCTATCGTTATACATCTCTTTCTGCAAACGTTTCAGTGTTTGAGCCAAATTGATTTTAAAGCAAAAGAGAACAGCATTCTGCACAAGCTAAAGCTGCACAACAAGCCGCACAACAAGTTAAACACGTCTCTGCATCATCTCTTGCTCCCTGGTTCGCAGGTCTATTCAAATATTTGTGTAGGGTTCCAAAATGACAAGTAGACTTACCGAGGTTGTTGATAATTATAGTTGGGATCTTGTACGTAGACTACGTTTGGTGGGGGCTGAGGATAACCGCCATTGGGAGGGTATCCATATTGTTGTTGAGGTACTTGAGCATAAGGTTGTGGCGGTGCTTCTTCATAATATCCATAGACAGGCTTGTCATTATAATAGGCCATTGGCAATCCCACAGAATAGATCAATGCTATTGCATTTTGTACACCACATCATTTTCTATTCTTCTTCCAATGTATCGCTAATAGGGTCGCCTCTCAAATAAAGAAAATCATGTTTAAAGCACATGTTCATCATTTGAAAGAAAAGTAGAAATGATAGACAGCCCAATCCATTCTTATTTGACCCATGTCTTACATATGGAACTCGCATGAGCAAGGCATTCGATATGTCGCACAAAAGCCTTACTTTTCCAAACAAGATGAGACTATTATTTGGCATAAAGGACAATGTCATTGTGGAAACTTTCAGTTTGAAGTAGAAGCACCAAAAGGTTTCGTTGCAATCGACTGTGATTGCTCTGTATGTGTAGCCAAGGGAATACTTCACTTGATGGTACCTGCAGAGAAACTTCGCCTCACGAGTGATTGCAGAAATCCTATTACAACTTACCAGTTTAACACCAAAGTTGCCAAACATACCTTCTGCTCTGTGTGTGGAATTCATCCCTTTTGTAAGTATTCCGGTATACTTTCAGAAGTGCATTGTCTAACTTTTTCCATCTTAGATACACCACGCTGTAACCCAGAAAGTATATCTGTCAATGTTCGTTGCTTAAATCAGTCGTTATTGGGAACTGTGAGTTGAGCATTTTATCTGTTGCTATGACAATTTATTGTGTTGAGTAGGTCAGTATTGAATTCTTGGATGGAAAGAACTTTTCTGGCTCTCTTCCCCTTGGTGAAAATGGCGTTTATTTTTTACAACAAGATCAAAAGAAAGATATGGATAAGCTGTCTGTTATAGGAAAGGAATAAAAATGTTCGATCATGGCCATAAGAAGCAACATTTTGATGGTTGTTGATGACAATAATGGATTGGATGAGTCCTATACAACAACCCCTTGTCACTTTTACTTGTGTTGTGTCTTTAGAACGACTGTTTCAAAGCAAATTTTGCAAAAGTTGTCGACGAGGACAACACAAGACAACCAAAAAGTATCTTTCTTTACGGCGGACTTGGCCAATGGTTGCAGGGCAATATCAAACAATGAGAAATAGAGACGACCCTTTTAGTAGCACGCCTTCAGAATCACAACAGAAACCAAATTATGTTGCACAAGGTTGTTAGATAGCAATTCTTAAAACAAAAGTGATAATAACCATTTGTTGTTGTTTTCTTAGGTACTAAGGAAGCTGTAGAAAAGTTTAGTCCATCACTAGAACAACGTCAACTGTACAGAATACCGTTTGGTTTGAGCAACGACCAATTATTAGAAAAATTAGAAGTATTTTCAGAAGAGAAAGAAGAAAGAAGTGATTTCATTTGGGTGAATAGGGACCTTTTTGGATATCGGTTTCTATTTTGGTTGACAGGGATGCTTTTGAAAGAGCGCCAATTGAAGAATGAAGAAAAATCCAAGAGACTGGAGTATTTGAGAGATTTAGTATGTTGGAAATTGTTTTGTTTAGCTGTATAATTGACTTGCTCTCTCAAGGTAACCGATCAAATAGTCATTTGTGACCGTGATCTAATTCGCAAAGTAAAAAGGGCAGAAGAACGATTGAAATTAATGATTCAAGAGTATTCAGTTTCAAAGACATCTGTTGAGAAGAGATTGAAAGAGGCAACAGGACAAAATGAGGTTGATTTTGTTTGTTTTTGGACAGTTGTTTATACTGCGGTGGTTGCTTGGAAAGTGAAAGCTGCACAGTCCGAAGAAGCAACAAAACATCCATCTTTTCGGGTGGTTAATGAGTGCTGTTATTTTATGGAAACGAACAAATATTTTCTAGGCAAGACACCAAAAGGGTTGAGAGTGATTGCAGAGTTGTATGATCGATCAATAGATGATTTGAATGACAAATTGAAAACTTTACAAGACACTGATATTGAGGAAATGGGGAGACTTTTGACTATAGTAGAATTGTTACCTGCTGACCCTTATAGTTTGTTTTGTCGTATTGTTGCCAATTTATATGACGGTGCTATACTATTAAGGTATGGTGTTGAGAACTATCAAATTGGTTCATTGATGTTTGGTTTGAGTCCAATATCATTTGATTCTGGTGCGGAGATACCCAAATTGAACAATTCTTTCATTGGGACAGAATAGGGTTCTTTGTTTTGTTTTGTGGATAAATTTTAATAAAAATACATTGTTTGCACAGGATGAGAATTGAATGAAATGTTTGAACTGTCATCTCATTGGAAAAGAGATATGTGATCGATGCTTGAATAAACCCATAAACCTTTAACAGGAGAAATGGAGCCCAAGAAATGACAAAGGATAGGCTTGTAGGAAAAAAGTGGCCATTTGTTTCTTCTTTTCTTATTTGATGTCTAATTGACAATCACTAAGGTAGGCCAACTTGACTGCGTTCCTTTTCTTCCTTGAAATGCTCTTCAGCATACAAAAGAATCGTTCGATTATTTGTGGCTTGTAAGGGTCGAACATTGTCATTGGGTTGGCATTGCCTAAGAATATTCCACTGTTGTGTTGTCATTGTTTGTGGTTCAGCAAATACTAACCAATGAACATTTTCAGAACAAGGAGGAAAAACAAGTGAACCTACTGAGTCTTTTAGATACCTTTACTTGATAGACAATCTTTTATACCTTGATAAGAAAAATAGTCGTTGGAGGCAAGAGATGGAATGCATTCTCCCAAGTCAAAGTCTATTTTGTTTCGTTTAGTAGTATCGTCTTCCAAAAAAGACTCTAATAACTCAAATATTGGTTCCATACGAGTTGTAGTTGTCACATTGTCAGTGATACGAAGTAAAACTGATAAATAAATATAACGAAGCGGTTTTGAAGTATTTTGAAAGACTATGTTCATTTCAGCATCTGTTCGGATGCCTTGTATGGCATGCTCAGATGAAGGCATATGAAACAACAAATGATCAAAAACATAAGTTACATTCAACTCTGTATTTTCTATGGTAGCAGCTGGAGATGGCATTCCACTAAAGACACTCGTGTTTCAATGTGATGTGATCCACAAATAGTCATAGAAAACTTACCTTTGGTCGATCAGTGGAGCATCACCAACCATGGAAGGAGGTGGAAAGCTTTGCTCAATATAAATGATATCCTGCATAAGAGGTTCCTTATGAACGAAGAATTTTGCTTTCTTGGTAACTAAACTGAAAGGAGATTTGCTACGACCCTGTACTGTTGCATTGGATTGAATCAGTACTATTGGACTCTGCAGGTTGCCATCAGCACAAAGTTTATATTCTTCAGAGAGACTGCCCCAGTTCTTTGGTCCTTCTGCAGCCTCGTTTTGATAGTTCCAAGGGACCTTCGAAGCTGCGTTTGCCAACTGAATAGTAACATATTGTAGTAAAGAGCCAATGAGAACTAGAAACGATTTTCTTGAAAAACTATGTAGTCTTCTATAAGTGACTGTGGTCTTTTTCGATTGCTTTGAAACATTCTGTCGGTTCACCATGCGCAAAGGTGTCAAGGACACCATACAACGTTTATGATATAACAAAGAAGAACGCCAATGTTTCTCTGCCGTCTTGCAACATTTTCTATGTTGCAACTTGTGCCAAAAGATTGTTTCATAGTTTCTAACAACAGGAAATCTGAGGTTTACAAACGACAACAAACATCTCTTTAGAATCATTCCTTGGAAATGTTTTCTTGGTGAAACGAACAAACAACGATTACTGTTTATGAGGAATGTCAATGTCACAATAAATCTATTTATCCTATAGAATACGTTTTTCTAGTTATTCTATGCTTATTGTCTGTTGTTCAAGTTGAACAGTATTTTCAAGGTCTATAAAGACACGATACCTTGCTCAATTACGATTGTGTTGAGCGCAATACAATAGAAAAGATATAATAGCGTAACTACTAAAGATTAGAAGATTCCTTTTCAAAGTTCAACTGATGCTGATGGGTTCTTCATATATGGCCAGATGAAAAAAAAAACATTGTGGAAACGCTTAACAAAATTCGTATCTTTGCATTGTTTTCGCTTGTTTCATGATTCGTACAACTTCTCTCCTCGGCAAGTGGAAACATGCCCTATGGACAGGTTCTATTCTACAGAAACGCATATCCAATTCCAGTAGAAGCATATATATCTGTCGCTCATTGTTATGGTTGCCAGAGAAACTAACTTTTGATAGGAAATCATCGTTTCCACAGTTGATTGCGAGAACAAAGAAAGGCAAGGCAGACAAAAACAAAAATAAGGACATCACAAAAGAGCTTAGTTCCGAAGAACTTTTATTCGATCCAAAAGAGCTCACGTTTACTATGGAAAAAACAGTGGCTGCTTTCCAATCGCAACTAACTACTATTCGGACAGGGACAGCACACCCTGCTTTGTTGGACAGTATGAAGATGTTTCTCTAGTAACTTCATAGCCATCTAAGGAAATATTTGCAGGAGTTATGGTTGAAATCCAAGGTACCACTTGTGCGTTGAAAAAGGTGGCTCAAGTTTCTCAGAAAGATAGCAAGACACTTAGAGTACAAGTGTTTGATCCTCAAATGACCAACTCTGTAGACAAGGCAATCCGAAGTGCTGGTTTAGGACTTAATCCTCAAATTGAACGTCCCGGTATATTATCAGTGCCAGTTCCTCGTCCAGATAAAGATACTCGCTTGAAACTTTCCAAGGTAAGCAGATTGGAACGATAGATATTCGTTATTTGTCTAATATCATAAGGACGTTGCCAAACTGGCAGAAAATGCTCGAAAGGCCATAAGGAACACAAGAAACAAAGTTGCACAAGATATAAAAAAAACAAATGCTTCTGAAGATGAACAGAAAGTTTCCGAACGAGCCTTAGATCAGATCATGCATCAGCATCTCAAACCGATAGATACGTTGCAACTTTCCAAAAAGGAAGAATTAGGTGTGGAATGAAGTTCAAACTGGTTATTCTTGGGACATTTTGCAAAGTAAATTATCAAACGTGGCAGATATGCCTAAGAATGATTCTCACTTCCTTCAAACCATAACATATTTCTATAAACAAAGAATTTGTTTTATTCTTCCTCTCTATCTCTGGACTGAACCTAACAAGCGCAAAAAGACACAAAGCAATAGTAACAGAAATCATCATCTTTCTTGTCCTTTCTCAATGAAGAAACTATGTTTGAAAATTCTTTGTTCTGACGGACTCTGTGAATCTTTGTTGAGCACTCCCAAAACTGAATTCATTCCATCCTCTCAAAAGCAAACCAAAAGTTGTTTAAGTAGAGTTCTTATGTTATATTCAAATTTTGTTTATCTTTGGAGCAACGACCTGTGGATTCGCCTTGCTTAATAGCTCCTTGTTTTGAGACTTGAAGTCAAAGGTGCAATTATGCTTATCTGAATATCTGTGTTCAGAACAGAAAAGAAAACCACAACGGCACGTGAAACCTGTCAAGCCAACTTTCTTGTTACAAGTTTCACAACGACTCTTCCGTTGCGAGCCTGGCGAAGGTTGAGCAGCAGGATCTTGACCATTTGAGACCCCTGAAGACTCTTGATGTACAACTTGTGTCTCCGGAGAACTTTCTATTTTTACACTCTCAGAACTGCCAGACAATAACTCCCCAGTGACGTGCGTTTCTTGGGTCTTCCCGGTCTCCAGCATAGACTCTTCAACATTCGGTTCCTTTACTTCCTGGTGAACCCCTCCCTGGTGTCTCTCTTGTTGTTCTTGTTGTTGACAAACAGATTCTACTTGTAGTCTTTGTTCTTCTTGTCGTAAATGCTCTCTATAACACTTAGAACACATATTTAAGGTTGACGAGGTCCCATAAAACCCACAACCCTTGACGCAAGGGGTAGGAACTGCTGCACTCCTAACCTCTGTGCTCTCACTTCTGTTATTCTCTGCCATACTATTTTCCAAAAAATGTTTTTGCTTCAGTTGAAACCACCACCGCTTGAACGAACACACTTGCCCACAACCAAGTGGAAAGAAAACGGATCGCCAGAAGCGTCCCAAAAATTGACCAATGCAGAAAAATTCTTCTGATTGGCCAATCGACGATATGACACCTCTTCAGTGTGGAAAGGATTAACCCGTGCAACGAAAAAATTGACTGAGCTTCTGGAAAACAGTCCCCACTCTAGTCATGTGAAGACTGTTGATTTCTTTCAAAGGGAATCTTTCTCATATGTTATAGCTGATGAGAATATTATAGATAGAACCTACGTTTACCTTGATATAGCATTTTATTCATTACAAGTAGACTAGTTCCGAATAATGACTTTTTTCTTCCATGAACAATCGTTATGATGCAGTTCAACCTACATAAGTACAAGCCAATAAAAGCATTTGTATTGCTCAAGTAACACATTTCGTAGATGTGGAGAGAGAAAAGATATTCTGATGAAATGTTGGGAACCATCCCATAGACCAAAATACTGTTTGTCTGATTGAGACTGATTGCGTGGTATTTTGTGTAGACATGTTGTGTCAACAGTAGAGAAACAAATGAGTTGCAGCAGCAGTGAAAAAACAAATATGGAAAGCTTTTCGGATATACTCGACCTTGTAAAGTTGCTATTAGTATCCTCCACTCAAGATTTTCGAGCAAGAGTAGGTCAGTACGAAGCACTGCAAGCGACAGAGAAGGACTTGGACAAGAGCTTACAGCAGTTACAGAAAGATGTCGATGCTTTGACCCTTATGGAAGAGCGACTTTTATATCCTGTGCTGCATCCTAAGGACTCTCTCACAATAGGCAGTGAGAACGAGCATTCTTGGTACGACAAAACTCAAAACGGAAAATATCTAACTAGGTTGCTCCCCAGGTTGTCTTCTGTAGAAAAGTTTCGACAGTTTCTTGAGATTGTCGAAAGTTCTGAGCATAATTCTTCAGTACTGTTAGAATTTGTAAAGAATCTGAGAAGGGAGAAGACAGAAATGAACATAGAGAGCCTTGAAGTGTATAAGAGATTGGAGCCGAAGAGAGAAGGATGACTTGTCTTGTTCCTTTTACTGTCAAAATTGGTTTTTTGAAACAGCTCCTGTTATGAAGGATCTTTGTGAAAGTTTTTCACAGAAGAGGAATTGGACTGTTGCATAGCTTAATAGGAAACAACTTTACCAAAAACAAATAGCAAACTGCACACACACACACACACACACACTTAAAAGTTAACCTTTATTACATCTAGGTTTCCCTCTAGTTGTTTGCAAGGTTGTTCTTACAGTCCCTTTGTCAAAACTTTGGATAAAACACCACTTGCTTCCTTTATAAGGAAAACACTGTAAACGTAATGCTCAATTCTCTAATGTATATATTACTTTTGACTTGTAGCAGAGGTCCACGAAAGGAAAGCCATGTACTAAGATTTGATCTATTTTGGGCTAAGCAACAATCTCAGTGTTCGAGTTGTGGCATGGAAACGTCATTCGTTCACACACTGCCTTTCCATCCAACAGTTTCCTCTGTATCTAGTAGAAACAGACTAGACTATAATGGAAGACATAAGAAATATGCAATAGATTGTTGCTCGAATAAGTTAGTTGTTTTACCTGAAACCGTAGAGCAGTTGACCAGAGAAGTTCAACAGAGTTGTTTGCAAGCCATCCGACGCCAAGTGAGACTGATTGAAGTACAATTTCCACTGCTGAAGAACGTGGCAACAGCTGCTTTAAATCAAATACTTGATGCGAATAGCATATTTGCTGAGAGATTTTTAAGAGATTTTCCTCTCTCTTCCAGTGATAAACAGTTTTGTTGTGATATTCCCTGATGAAAGTGAAACCAAATTGGCACTTTGTAAATGGACAAGAACAGAAAATGTTTTAATTTCGTCACTACAAAAGGAAATATCACTCGACAATGTTGAGCTGACAGTGATCCTCAATCCAGGTTTCCAGATAGATGAATGGTTTCGAATCGAATACTTCTGCAAACACAACAACACGGTGATTTTGTTGAATGCTGATTTGGATAAAGTAAGAAGTGGATATTATCCTAAAATATTTTATCCACGGCTTCATAAAGCAAAAGATCGTTATCTTATTAAATTTGAACCTGTTTATTATGTCAAATTTATCAGCAACGGCGCTCTGATTCGCCGTTATCCAGAGCATTGGCAAATTCTATATTTGGAAAAGGATCATAATTTATATTGTATTCATCAAACCAAAGAAAGACCAGACTTTCATTCGATCAGTTACCAGCTGAAACAACATAAACTGCAACAATAAAATTAATTCTATGAGTTGTTTTTCCTGTTTATTACTTAACAGTTGGCAACACTCTTTCATAAGTCTATAAACGGAAGAGCGTCTATGCATCATTTGAGCATTTTCGATTTCCTTTTGCAAGGCTTTGAGGAGAACCAGGCGGTTGTTTGGGAAACAGTCTTGTGGCTTTTTTTGTTTGTTGTTTGAGTTCATATAGACATACTTATTCCCCTTCAAAAAATTGCGACAGCGTTATTTATTACGATAGTTATGTGCATATGGAATACAAACAAATTATAAACCACTGGAAGGATTGGTTACCACTCACCTGGTTCTGGATAAACATTCTTTATCTGTCTTGTCAAACGTAAGGAACTTTATTTTCGCAAAGGTCGTACTCTGATACACTCGTTTTTCACCTAGTCTTTTGATACTATCCTATTTACATAAAGGACAGGCAGGTCCTAAGAAATTAATCGGGTCTTAAAGAGATGGATTGCGATAGCCTTTCTGTTGCTGGTAAACCAACTTTTACAACCAATAATAGAAGAAACAGGGCAAAATTGGCTGTTGTTCTTAGTATTAGGGTCACTTGCCTTTGTGCAGAATACAAGACTATCCCATTATTCTATTTCCCTATTTGATGATTTCATTGGTCCTTTCCTAAATAAGAAGGAAAGAGAGATAGATTTGTTTCTGAATCGTCTATCTGTTTCATACTTGGAACTGAAAACTGCCTTTCTTCAGCTAGTGGCTTACCTCTCCAGTGAAATATTACGTCGAACAGCACACTACTTGACTGCTGACAGTGAATTTTCGCGGAAATTGGCTTCCATGGAGAGTTTAGGAGAGCACACTTCACATCTTTCATATGATGTTACAAATGGAGTAGAGAAGAAGTACCTTCCAGTGACTGAGGCAACTCGTTTTATACCTTTCTCTGATGGTGGAGAGCGGATATATAAGAAGGAAAAAGGAGGAAAGAATTCTTTTTTGGAGGGGTTGCCAGAAGAACAACAGCAAAGAGGAGGCACATTTATGGTAGACAAACGAAAGCCATATGAACGGATTCATTTATTACGGCAACAGCTGAAACAACAAAGCAGTAGCAGAAGAACTTCTTCAGCATCGCGAAGAAGTACATAACATTATTTCTTGCTAACGAAGTATCACTAGTATGTTAAAAAAATGGGATTGCTTGGTCATAACAGAAAAGGTTTACAGATGCACTCAGAAAGTTGTAATACCTGACAGCTATTTGGAAGACTTTCGTTCTGCTTTCGAATTCACATATTTGCATATCTGCGATGTCTGTGATATTTATCCAGTCCAACACTGAAATGTGTAATGTTCTATTATGTTCTTTTCTTTTGCACCACTGCAAACTGCTCAACTCTGTATTATATTTTGTTTATAAAGTATGGTACACACATGCCGAATTCTTGAGGACATGGATGACTACGTCATTTATGTCTCCGTTGGAAGAGGTTGTCGATGAGAAGCGAGTTCAGCATCATATACCAATCTGATGTTTGTTAGAATCAAGCTCGCAAACTGCGTATGTTTAAGGAGCAGAGCTATTGTGGTGCAAAAATATTGTTGGTTGGAGGTTCATTTACTTTTAAATGACCGAGAGTTGGTACCCTTATGATCGCCAATTATCAAAAGAACTGCGTTCGCTTGCACTGTCGCCTTTTAATAGGCTTTGTTCCATCGTTCATGACGCAACTTTTGTTGACTCGTTGTCTTCCTTGGCTCCCTCTGTTCCTATTGGAGGAAACGCCAGAGCAGGCTTGTGGTATGTTAGAACTGAAAAGTTGCAGTTTGAGTGCTCGTTCAAGAGTTCGGATGGTCACTACAGGCAGTGGAACTTTTCTTTTTGGCGTTGCAACCTATTGGTAAGTTATTAAAGACACTTCCTAGTGTTTGCACGGGGACTAATCGTAACTGTATTGATTAGGTCTTGCGGTGGTTAGTATCTCGTGGTGCGGTCTTCATTATTGACACTACCAGACAAGGAAAGAAATTTCCGGATAGTTTATCCAAAACAATACCAATATGGTGCTTGGTCATGAACCAAGTATTGGAGAAGATTGGGTTCTTTGATCCATGCACTAGTGAAGCAGGATTCTCGTATCTACCGGACTGGGTTTCACCCGAAGAAAGGCACTGGATAGAGCAGAAAAGCAAACATTGGACCGAGTCACTTTACAAACAAGAGGAGTTTATATCGGTGTTGAAAGAGTTGATAACTGAAAATGCAGTTTTTAAAAAACCAATGCGACCCATATGGGTTCATCGGGATGAGAACTTTTCCAAACAACCCATAGCCAATTACTTAAAATTGCCTTTTTTACCAATAATTTGTGTGTCGGTTTCTTCTTGTTTGGATCATCAGAAATGGCTTGTGTATTCCTGCAAGGAAATAACTCATAGCTTTTGCTATGTTCAAGGAGCAGGAGATGATGAAGAGAGTTGGAATGGAGGCTTGTTTCCTCGTTTGTTTTGGTTCAATGAGAAGACAATATTACAACAAGGTCCCAAATGCTGTGAAGGACGAATAAAGAAGCTGTTGGAACAAGTAAAGTCTCTTCCTTTACAGTTGTGCACTGAAGATTATTATCCTGGATATATAGAATTGCTACAAATCAATTCAGATGCAGCTGTTCATTTATTTTGGAGTAATCAAGTACCTGTTGCAGCTGTTCTCAAAGACTTGGATGTACATGTTCATCTCATTTTAAGTGCCGGTGAAAGATTTTCATCCTTAGTTGACTTGTTTTCATGGGTATCTTCTGCATTAGGCAATAATGAAAGAATAGTTCGAGTAAATGTAGTTGATCGCGCTGGAAGATTGGAAAGCAAACACTTTGGTATAGAGAGAATGTTGAAAGAAGCATTAGGACAGTTAGACTCTTTTCTTCTAGAAAGAAAGCAGTCAGTAATGATTTGGTGTCCATATAACACGGATTGGGCAACTTGTTTGTTACTTAGTTGGTTAGTAATTCATTGCAAGCAGCTCCATCCGACAAAGATTCATAAAGAAGGTAGAATCTATCAGTCATGGTGGATTACTAAGCAGTCACGAATAGTTGTTGATAAGCATCAGTTGATTCAAATTTTCTGGTGGCTATCGAAAACATTTTTATTAAGTCCTCCTTGTCGGAATACCATTCAACAAATGCATCGGTTTTTACTTTCCAAAAGAAAGAATATTTGATAAACTGATAAAATCAAAATGTGGTGTATTCATTTTATAAGGACACTGAAGATGATAGCCTGTACATGTTTTAGATACTTTATTCCTTTGGGTCGCTAATATGATGAAGGAAGCCAGCATGATTCTCAGTAGTGATAAGATAATGAAACAGTTCCAGTTTCATATAGACTGAATGGTCAACTTGACTCGTTGTTTGCCAGTTGTTGCAATATTTTGCCCAAATGTGGATGACTTGTAGGTTCTTGTGCCAAAAAACGAAATAAAAATACTGTCCATTCAAAACTGAAAGGAGATTGGACATCCAACTGCCATTGTTTGCATAGTGTCACTACATATTGATGTTTGCTAATAAGATATTTTAAACTATTTTTTGAAGAGGAACAAATATTCGCTAGTAATCTGGTAACATTTGTTTTCCAACCAATGGACTGTGTTGAAATACGGGTTGCAAAAGAATCTTCTTGTAAACACTGTAGCAAATGGCAGCAAGCATCCACCAGAGAAACCATAAGCATATCTTCGTCCTTATATGAATGATCAGAAATCACATTATCAGCCAATAAAATAGCACACAATTCTATCCAACCGGCGTACTGAGTCTTATTCCAGCAATAAAAGGCCAAGTAAGAGAACCATTCAATGATTGGTTTGCAATCTTCAAGATACAACTCAATGGGTTCACGACCAACAAATAACGTTGTACGCAACATCAAAGGAGTCACAGAGAAACAAGATTGACTTGAGTCATTTTCTATTTGTTCAACCGGAAACAAAGAAGATAGATAAAGTAGCCAACAACTGAAATACTGTTTCTCAGCAATTTGTCTCATGATAATAAATAACCAATGTAACAAGTCATCGATATCATTTGTATCCATGTGACGCTGGTAGCAATCAGTTATCCAACTCAGTAAAGGATTCCAAAAATTATCCGTCACTATCTTTGATAACTGTTGTACATCGGAAAGATAGCAAATAAGATTGCTAATGAGTACAAGGAGGGCCGTCAGTATTTTGCTGTTGTAGTCAGTGAGTGGAGATGGAGACTTCAGTGCAATCATTAAGCGACATAAGACTTGGTCAGTTATCAACTCTTTCCAGACAACAGTACAAGCAACAATATGATCATTGGTTACATTGGCAACAAGCTGCAACATAATAGTTATGACAGGAAGGTATTCGTTCTCCTGACATAAAGTTGGCAAATGCTGTACAAGTTCCTTGGTTAGTCCTTGACTCGTTAACAACTCACGAACACGGGCACAGGGACATGTATTCCTCCAGAAAGCCAAAACTTTCTTCAATAAAACCAATTCTATTGTATTATTTATGTCATTCCTACGCACAACTTGTTGAAATAATCGAAGGGTGCAGTGTGACAGTCTTTGCAAACTACTCCAACAACACAACGAAGGATAACCATCGACAGCCGACCTTTGTACACAATTCGTTACCAAAGTCACTATTTCGTCTTTTTGTAGTTCACTGAAAGATGCCACTGAAGTACAGTAAGACTCCAAAGAGGTAACTAGTTGACTGAGTAAAGCATTGGTTTCCATGGTCTGAGCTTCCATGAGATGCATCGGTCAAAAATGATGGAAGAGCAACATATTATAACTAAACTTCCGGGTTTAACTATCTTGTGGCTGTTGATAGGATGGATAAATATTAGTGTTTGCCAAGTACTGATTTTAGAAGACAACTTTGCACAAGAAGAGTTTTATTCACCGACAGTGGAATATCAACAACTACTTGGAGAACAGATAGCACCTGATTTAGGATTGTTTGACAAAACATGTCCTGCTCGGTTTGGATATTCTATTGCTGCTAATAGTGAAGGAACGGTAGCAATAGGAACACCTGGAAGAGATGCCGTGTTGCTTATGGAGCCTGTGAACCAATCGGTTGCCTCTTCTTTGAATAGAAAGGAATGGGTTGTTGGGTGGAAAGTTGATACGGATTTGCATCCTGAAGATGTTTCTACAGCACACTACAGACAGGAGCACTTTGGACGGAGTATAGCGTTTTATCAAGATATGATTGCCATTGCTAGTAAAAGAAAAGTATATATTTTCAAGAGAAGTATGGATAAAAGTCGTTGGGATCCACAAGGAATCATTGATGGAACCAGTTTACCTGCTTGGCATGAAGAAGCAACATTTGGAAAAACAATATCGTTTATCTTATTTCCTAATAATCAGTTGGGCCTTGTTATCACTGCTCCTCGATGGCCTTGTTATCAACGTTTTTGGAATCCTTGGCGATGGTCCATCTTGTTGTCAAAGAGAAACAAAATGCATTATTGTGGTGTAGTATTTATCTATCAATTCAGTGAAAGACAAGATAAGCAATGGAAACTTGTTCAAACCATTTATCCACCAGATGTTTCTACAAAGTTGCGAGATACTAACAGTAGAGAACTGGCATTTGGTGAGAGTATACTCACTTGGGATCCCTATCATCTCATTGTAGGTTGTCCTGGAGCAACTTGTTTAAAAAGAAATATTGAACGCACTACTTTTTGCGGTTCAATATTTGTATATCATTTAGATAAGAGTAACAAGTTTCGTTATGTTGTTGAGTTCCAAGCAACCGACTTGGAAGATGATGCCTATTTTGGCGCCTCTTTGGCACTGTTAAATAATGGAACGATAGCTGTTGGAGCACCAGGACAGGATTGTATAGATGGAACAAGAAAGAAAAGTGATTGTGGAACTGTATACATTGTGACTAGTGAATGGAGTCATCAAGAGATGCAACTGATGCCACTACAAAAATGTAGTCCTTCTAGTCAGTTGAATAGTTTTGATCAGTTTGGTTTTTCATTAGCAAGTTCAAAAGATGGAAATTTGTTACTAATAAGTGCACCTGGTCGTTGGAGTGAGAGAGGTTGTGTGTTTCTTTTTAAGAAAGTAACTGGTGAAAGAGAATGGAAGGAATATTTTCAAGAGCCTGCTTGGTTATGGGGAAGTAGTTTTTCTAGTTTTGGTTGGCAACTGCAGTGGGTACAAAAGGAAACACAAAGTTGGTGGTTTATTGGTGCGCCTTTTACTTTGTTACATCAAGGAAGTGTTTATATTGCTTCCATAACTGAACAAATAACCGAATAGAATAATGTCTATACAGAAGAGAGGCGTTGTTGTCGTTGGTCTTGTAGAAGCACATCCTCAACTTCCACTGTTGGCACTGGTTACTAACAAAGCTATTATTACTTTGAACGCGGAAAATTGTCAAGAATGGAGCTTGATTTCGAAAGATAAAGCTTTAATCGAAGGCGTGGTTGCCTTGTGTTTTTCACGTCACATGGAGACCTCAGTGACATTGGCACTCATTACCAGTGATAAAAGGTTATTGGTTTTTGTCAAGGAACACGTCCAGGACTATACAGCGTCCTATAGGTTGCGACAAACAAGGCAAGTGGGCTTTCAATTTGTAAGAGCTGCAAGTGTTGAAAGTTATAAAGTCGGTTTCTAAAGAGTCCTTGTGCATTGGTATTTTCTCATAGTGGAAAGGAGTTATTGGTAGCTGATAAAAGTGGTATTGTTCACTCTATTTCGTGTCTTGAAACCGATAACCCCCATATGGTTGAAGAGGAAGATTCATGGTTAGGACACTATGCTACCATTACAGACTTGTGTATATCAAGTGATGGCAAGTATGTGATAACAAGTGATCGAGATAACAAGATAAGAATATCAGAATATCCCAATACTTATCGAATTCATTCCTTTTGTCTTCGCGGTTCACAATGCTTTGTGACCAAATTGTGCACTTGTCGTTTGCAGTCACAAGAATGGCTCCTTTCCATTCATTTTCCTAATGAACTTAGTATTTGGGATTGGAATGGTCATGAAAAGAAGAGATTAGGTATCGAGACCCCAAGTTATATAGTTGATGCCAGTGCCTATGTGCTGCCATCTCAATGGATCATCATCGGCATGATTGCATTTCAGTCTCCACAAGTATGGATAGTGACACTTCAATGGAATGCGACACAAGACGATTGGATATGTTTACGTCAGTGGAGTATAGCTCTTCCTGGTATTCCTTCTTGCATGCGAGTGGATAATCGAGGTTATCTATGGTTATCTTTTCTGCAACCAGACACTGATGCAAGTCCCTTATTAGCATTGAAAATCGATCATGACAAAATCATCCAGTCGAATGTACCTATGGAGCAATCATCTGAAACAATATGTTGTTATTCATCCTATTCTTTATTGTGTTCACAATTAGATGAAATAGAAGCATCTGACACGACACCTTTTGATAGACCACAACAGATTGGAACATTACGGAAAAAGCAATACGTTGATGACTGGAAAGGGAAAAAAAGACGCAAAGAATATCAACATGTTTAGATATCCACAATGTAATAAATATGGATGCCTTCTTCTTGTAAAAGTTGCATGGCAGAATAGGTAATAGCCTTTATTTCAGTCCCTTGTGGGTGTCGATCCCGTTGAAATACTTCTCCTTCTCCAATAGCTTCAATTTTATATTCCTCTATCCATGTTTCACTTTCTTTGTCATTTAGGAAAACGGAGACAACTTACCTAGTTGTAGACAAGTTACCTTTAAATGACATAAAATGTAGTAATTTGAACCATACAGATACAAACAATTATCCAAGAAACGATAAAGGAGACTGTCTAAATCGTGGCCTTGAGCTTGAATCTTCAACTGACCAATACTGGGGTCAGCCTTCACTGTACGAATATCTGTCATATAATCAAACAAAGCCAATCCTGCTGCTTCGAACGCTTCTTCCCAGGTATTTCCCCAACAATGAATTTGTACGTCTGCAGTATGATCCAAATATTCATAACCAGCAGTTGGACTGAGGTCTTGTAACTCGTGCGAAATCGTCTTCGATGGGGAAACAGAAGCGCCTTTGATACAATCCACTAGTTGGTTACTAGTTGTCATCTTACCTTGACTATCAGGATTATTCGGAAGTGGAAGTGCAGAAGTATTTTGTTGATTGTATTTACGAAAAACTTGACGTTGTGGCAGGACTTGCCATGGAGTAGACATGACAGAGCGAATTTATTTTCTCATTTAGCAGAAAGAGATGAGTGATCCAAGTTTCCAAGACTGGACGCCAGTGATTGTGAATAAGAAAACTTCCAAGAAAAAAGCACCTCCTACCTCAACTACCTCGTCACAAGATGAACAAGTTATTGTCGAAAAGAAATGTAAGTTTGTATATTGTTTCCTTTGAAAGTTTCTGCAAACTGACCAGAAACTAGTTGGAACTGGTAGCAACAAGAAGGGACCCGAAAGAAACTTGGCAAAACTGGAACAAGAGACAGAAGACTTTCACTGTACGTATGTTTTGTTTTTAACAGAGCAACTAATTACTGACTGTCGACTAAAGTGCCTAAAGTGTCACTCAGTTTAGCAAAACAAATCCAGCAGGCTAGAAATGCCAAAAAGATGACACAGGCAGATTTAGCTAAAGCCATCAATGAAAAGGCTTCCGTAGTCAATCAGTATGAAAGAGGAGAAGCTATTCCTTCTACAGCAGTATTGGCTAAACTTGAAAAGGCGTTGGGTGCGAAGTTGAGAGGAAAAAAGTAGAAATATTTTTATTCATCAGAAGAGTTCTTTGAGGAAGTATTGGGTTTAAAATAGACACAAACTTTGGTCACCCATGAAAAATATTGAGTGCGATGCTGGAACCCTACCGCTTCAAATAGGGATGTCAAGTCTGTCTTGATATAACTAGGATAATACTGAAAAAAGCACATTGTCAGCAAAAATAAAGAACTATGATGTGTTCTTGTAGTTATACTCACGGGCTCGTGATATAATTGTGGAAATAGTTGCAACATTCTGTTCAAGTCTACTCGATCACCTTCTTGTATCGAGTCAGCAAATATAAACAAACCACCAGGCTTCAACACTCGAAAAAATTCTTTGGCTGCTGCAACACGAACCTGAGGAGGTAACTCATGAAACAAATAAATATTCAATAAAACATCAAAAGTATGATCACCAAAAGGAAGTTGCTCCGCTTTAGCACAAATGAACTGTTGATACGCATCCTGATGCCAATGCCTTCTCATTGCTTCTCTTAAATAAAAGGGACTCAAATCCACATTTGTTATTCTTAAGGAAGGATAGTTTGCCAATAAGTCAGCTAACACTCCTCCAGTTCCACATGCAACATGCAAAAGTTTCATCTGTTTTATTGGTTTCGCTTTTAAATAGTGGTACAAGGGCACCAACGTTTGTCTCCGCATCATATCAGCCGAACCATTAAATAATACTTCCACTTGATACTCATATAGTTTTGCTGAATAGTCTGATAAATAACCATCCGTCTGAAAGTGAAAATTACGTCGATAGTAATCTGGATAGTCTTCCAACTTTAATGAAGTCTCTTGAAACTCTTTGAAACTATTCTGTAAGCGCCTATCTGTCCAGTTGGTGGCATTTCTAATATACTATGCATAGTTCATACCTTGTCTGTACAAGTCGTACGTCCAAAAAATAATTAATCGTAGTGGTAAGAAACGACTCCCAACTCCTTGTTGGAAGCATGGGCATCTTGTAATATCCCAGCTGAATATTTTCATAATCCTGACGACATGCAGTCAAGCATTCTTTTATTAGGTTAAGGATCAGGTTCCTAAATGCTGGTGTGAATGTTGCACTTGGTTTTCTTAGATAATTCATATCTTCCACAATTCTTAGCGCTAACATAGACATTGCCGTAAAATAGCCAATTCTTGTGGATGCTCCCAATAAATAGCCAATTCCCTTGGGACTATGAAAAGTTGTATTGAACAGTCTTGCCAATTCGTCTCGAAGCGATGAAGCACTGTTTCCAGAAGACGTAGTAGCTTCAACTCGACTAGTGTATTTTGTGAAAGCTGCTCTTGCTGAACAATAACTTCGGTTTCCCCAGTGACTTTCTGTTAAACCACGAAAAGAGGTCCTAAAGAAAGCTACTCTGCTCCAACTCTGTCTGTATACAATACTACGAGTCTTGGATATCTGTATGAAAGACTGAAAACAAGTTGAGAGAACAAAAGAGCATGTCTCTTGCATATAGAATGGCGCCAAATAACTGGAGACGTATGAATCACAAATGTATCAACGAAAGGACAAAATATTTCTCTCCTGGCAATTTGGAGGGATCCTATGTTGGCTCGAAAAAGAATGAAGAGATTGGATTGATAACAACTATCCTAATTGACCAATTCGAAAAGCTGTATTGAAAACAACTTATTTCTGTAATTCTGTTTTTGTACTAAGTAATAGCATCTCCGTATAGTGTTCCGCTTCTTGTACAAATGTCTCCAGTAACGAGCTATCTTGGAATAATTCCAGACGAGGCACGTATCTAGCGAATAAGATTAGAAATAAGGACCATAGCTAAAAGGTTATTACTTTTTCATTTCTTTCGCTTCTTCAGAAGACTGTCTTCGAGCCATGGCATCTATGAACCGGTCAAATGAATGAAAAACTCGAAAATGAGAGTTCCTACCCGCTCGACAGATAACAGACTCTCTGTATGCTTCATAAGAAGAATGATATGATTCTAAAATATATCTCAAAGGGTCCAAGTTTTCTGTCTGTTGCCAATAACTACAAGGTAACCAATGAAAAAGCTCTTCTCCTCGAAACCTTGAAAGTATGCGGTGCTTAACAGATGATAAAACAAAGATAGGCATTCTTATACCATTGAAGTTGACGTCTAGCATACTGTCTGGAAGCATTTTGAAACTCCTGTACATAATTCAAAAAAGAGTCCGTAGAATTCTGATGCTTTTCTTCATTAAGAAGATAGTCTATCGTCTGTCGGTAACCAATTGCTCTACCAGCCGAAGAGTTGCGTGACAAAGCACCCGAATGCAATAAAGAAAATACTTCCTTTAAAAGACCTTACAAATGCATTTGTATCCTCGTTGTTGGGACAAAACGAGATATTACTGTTACCTTTTTGTATCATCTGCTCACAACGACGATCGATCAACCTATTCAACTTCTCTCTAGAAGCTACAAGAAAATAACATCGAAAGTCATAGTCCAGATCCTTCCACTTGTTGGACTGTGTCTCCTTCTTAGGATTAGGAGCACCTCCTTGTAATGGCAACTCACTTAATGGCCTCCCAGCAGCATAATATACTTCAAGTGCTCTACGTAAACGATACCAATCATTTCTACATACTTTAGAGGCACGCAATGGATCAACTTGACGAAGCAGTTGTATAGCACTATCCCAATTCCCTCCCATTTCCTCCAACTTTTGTGAGACTTGTTCAGAAATGCAAGCAGAAGAAGGCGGTGTTGCAGGTAAGCCATAGATAAACCAACGAACATACATCGATGTGCCACCTACTACAATAGGAATTTTTCCTCTCTGCAAAATTTCTTGCGTTGTTGAACGAGCAAGCTGAAAGAATTCTCCAGCACTAAACTCATGAGTTGGTTCAACTATATCGATCAAGTGATGTGGAATTCCTTCTCTTTCGCTTAAGGAAGGTTTATTCGAACCAATGTCCATCTTACGATATACTTGAACTGAGTCTGCAGAAATGATTTCTCCTCCTAAAGATTTTGCTACTTGTAAAGATAGTTTTGTTTTACCAACTCCTGTTGGTCCTGCTATTACGATAACCTTGGGTTTTGAAGTGTTCATAGAAACATTCCACCAAAAAGCAGCACGAGAACTAGGAAACTTAATAGAGTTGTTATTGTAGGGAAATAAAGTATGTCTAATAAAGCACTTGAAGTGTATAAAACAACAAGCAGGTTTTAAATGTGTCTCTTTAACAAGAGCAATAACAGAATCACTTGCAAGTCTCTTTCTCCAAAACGGTTTGGGTTCTTTCATGGTCAACTTGTCATTCGTCCGCGTCCACTTGGTTCGTTGTCGATTCAAGTCAAACTGTTTATCGTTTATTGAATACCAACTACATACATATCATTACTGGATAATCTCTATTTATCAGTTTTTTAAAAAAGCAATTGTCTGAATAAATGTCTCCGGTTATCGTATTTCTACTATCAACCAAACAAAAAAACCTTTTTTCCTACATTTCAAGAAGAATGATATTGCGTATGGGTTCTCTCTTGAGGCAAAGTTTCTCCTCTTTTCCTTGCTTCATCTTCTAATACCACTCGAGCACTCAATATTTTTGCTTGCAAGTATTTGCTTCCACCTTTTGTAGGGTCATTCAGTTTGTACAAATGGTCACTTCTCTCAATAACTTCTTTCAAACCAGCATTTTTGGTTAAACCAAAGAGTTCGGAAGCCTCGTCTACCGTCATTCTCCGGCGAGAACGAATCACAGAAGAACTACCAGGTGCAGGACTCAAAGCTTGGTCTATTATTTCTTTCAGTGCCTTTGCTAAATAATCTCTGTTGGAGAACCACCAAGTTGCTAACCTTCTGGGTAACATGTTTGAAAATAAGAACCACCAAATGAAATAAAACACTCCCAGAAAATACCACACGACTGTCAGAAAGATGAAAAATGGACGGTTGACTGTGGAGAATGCAATCCACAGGGCTTGAAACAGAAACACAGATCACTGTTGAAGATATTGTAGATAGGGTGAAAATAAAAACAGAGATTGACGAATTGAGAAAGTCAGTGGTTTCTTACTTTTTGCAAGACCGATTGGTTACTGGGCTAAGAGAAGAATGTAAGAGGCTTGCTACTCTCTATGTAGAACGAGCAGTAGAGGACGGTCGTCGATGGGATGCAGCGTTACAGAGAGACCTTTTACAAAGAGTCCGCAGAGAGGTACAAAGGGGAGTGCTTTTCCAAAGACTACGTGAAGAACTGAGGCGCCAAATAAGCGATAAGAAGTTAAAGGAACAATTAAGACAGGCTTGTGCGTCATGTTTGGAAGAGAAAGAGAAGGAAAGACAAGAGAAAGAACAAGTCGCTTCAAACGAAACGTTAGTGGTAACAGAGCCTCTTCAGGACAAGCCGGAAGAAGCCATCGAAACAGAAGAGGTAACAGAAACACAGGTATACGAAGCAGGTGGTGGTGAGAACGTGCACTCCTCAAAAACGGAGGATAGTGATGACTTCATGTTGATAGACACAAACAAAGAAGAAGCGCCAAAAACAGAGTCTGTGATAAATAACACTTCAGCAGAAAATAGTTGTTCGCAAACGGAAAAAGAAAGTTGTCCCTTGCAACAAGACTCAACAAGTATTGGAGAAACGAAGTCTATTTTGAAGGAAGAAGTTTTGGAGTTTCAGAGCTCAGAAAATAATACTTTGAACGTTTCAGACCAAAAGCCGAATACTCGGTATTCCCTACGAAAAGCTAATCCAGAGAGTGAAGATATTGGTCTTGGGAGAAGAAACAAATCCAGTCATTCGACAAAGTCCTGGAAAACATTTCGAAAGACTGATGAACATACGACACAGGAAACATCATCAGATATGGCGATTGACCAAGGACAGCTGGCACAAGACTTAGGAAATAGAATGATTGGTCGTAAGATCAAGATATTGCGTTTTACAGATACCGGTCAAATGAAATGGGTCCAAGCTGAAGTCCTCAAGTATAATAAACAATCCAAAGAACATCAGTTAGAAATGGCTAACGGAGAAACCGAATGGATACTATTTTCTCGAGAAAATATTTTATTCCTAAAGTGATAATTGAATAAAATTATTTTTTATCAACTCGATGGTGTCATGTGACAGTTGTTTTCCAAATTCAGATGCTTTGCTTTAGAGATATATAAGCAATTCTTTAGCTTGATAAGGCTGGACAGTTTCTTGGAATGTAAAAAAGTAGCAAAAATATAACCTGTACAAAATGCATCATAGCCTGCAGAATGAGAGGACTGTAAGAATGAAGAGGTTTTGGAAGACCAGTTGAATCGATTCGCAATCTTGTCTAGTGCATGTCCACTAGAACAGTTGTCCTTATCTTGACAAGCAGTATTCACATCACTAAGGCCATTCTGTTTCTCTAATACTGCTGCTGCATTTGTTGATATTGGAAATACTGAGGGAACAGGAGCCGTTTCTAGTTGACTGGGATCAACTGCTCTTATACATTCAATGCAAGTTTTCTTCTTCTTCTTCTTCAGACATCTACCATACACTGCATCCAAACTTGTGTCTGCATATTTCTTGGAATGACTTAACACTTTCGTATCATAAATGCAAGGAAGCAGCTGGTGCAAGTTCTTCACAAACTGTTCACTCGTGAGCGGTAAAGAGTCTTCGAAAGCATCATATAAAAAGGCCAGATCTAAAAGACCATTGTGAACAATAACAGGAATCCCTGCTTTCCCTAGTTGTGTCAATAAACCCAAAGGCAATAAACTCTGCAAACGTTGATTCCTATTGTTTTCACTTTGGTTCCAAGTACTTTCTGAAAGATGTAAAAATAAATCTTCTTGTTCCGCCTGTTTCTTTCTCTTTCTCTTAGAGTCTTTTTCTGTCGTTGTCTTATTGACAATGGGTGCTTGAACTTTTGTTGACTGTTGATACTCCTTCAACAACTGATAAGAGCTATTTAACTTTGCACGGGTATAACGTATGCCGTCTAGGAACATTCTTGCAAAATCGAAGCCATGTTGGACAAGAAAACTTCCACTAGAAGGTGATATAACGAAATCATCGTTTGGAAGTAATAAGAAATCGAAAGTCTGTACATAAAATTCTTTTGGTATCTGCGTTTCTGAGTCCGTCGAAGTTTCGTTTGTTCGTAAGTGCTGTAAAACATTTTGTGCAGTTGAGGCATCTTTGGCACCAAAAACACTTAAACCAACAGAAAACAGAGCTCTATTACTGATAACTTGTTTCAAGCCTTCGTACTTTTCTTCCAAAGAACTTGTAACCATTGTTTAATACTCGACGGAAAACAGTGTCAAGGGCAACTATTTCTTACTTTCCATAAAGAAGCTTGTAGTCTCCAATTCCTGAAAATTCGGTATCAACTGCTATAAAATACGCAGTTTCTAGTGCTTTCAATAGTGCTTCCCAGCCTTTATTGGCTCCACCCCGAGTGACCGGTATAATCGGTGGTACTTGCAACATTTCCATTTCAATTATGAAAACACACACAAGTTGCTCATTTTGATCTGGTGATGTTATTTTGTGAAGTGTCAATCTTGTTTATATTCATCTTTTATACATTAAAGACAATTTAGGAATATAAGCCTATTTCCATGACATAGCCAAATTTTATATTGGTCAGTATCTTGAGTTTCTGTGAAGTTGTTTCTAATTAGGGAAGAATATTTCTTATAACAACTAAAGTTTCTGAGAATGTCGCAAGACCCAGAAAGATATTTTTGCCAAAGTTATCAAAGCATTCGCAGTGACGTCTTGGTGTGTCCATTCGAATTTTGCTTTGGCAACGTTTGTTGAGTGCTGCTGTGTTTTGGTTGCTTTGGCGACGACTTACAACCTGTTGCCTTCTCTAGTTACCACCACTTTGTAGTTGACTTGTTTACAGAAACAAGTCTCATATGGTAGTCGAGCTAAGTGATGACGTCCTAACAAAAATATTTGGTATTCTTGATGCAAAGGACGTGCTAAGCTGCAGCTTGGTCTGTCGTTCTTGGAACAGAGTTACGCGAGCAAATCAGATATGGGCACCTTTAGGTGATTCTTATTTTTCACCTACCAGATTGAAGCATTTACAAAAGTGTCTTGAAGAGAATGCCTCAATTATTGCTTCGAATACGTGCCAAGAAGGAGTGATTTTGGGTTGTAACGAGCTGGCCTTTTTAAAAACTTCTTTAAATAAGCAAGTAGATTATTGCAGTGGTTATGAGAGTTCTGAGTCCTCCACAGATTCAGGACCTTATCTAGTGCTTTGTGGAACACAAGCGTGCTGTTGCCACGCCAGGAAGGAATTAGCAAAAATGATTGACCAATATCTGCAAGTTGGAGAATGCCAATTGAGTAAATATGCTTTGTTCAAATCACTCTATGAGTACTTTTCATATGGTGCCAAATATGTTGGTCGATTAGTAAAGGTCCTGAACACATTAGAAATGACTTGCCGAAAGAATAATCTTCCAGCCGCGAGAACTTTGATGCCTGGACTTGATGAACATTGTATCAATGAAATGCTGGGAAATGTTAGACTTCCACCAGATGTATATTGTTTGTATCGATTATGTGGTGGTCAATATATATCAACAATCCACAGTCGTTTTCAAGGTGTTCTTGGGGGCTATCTATTCTATGATGTTTTGGTTGATTGGAATTTTGCTCAACTCAATTCTTTTTCTATTTCTTACTGGAAAAACATTCCTGTTCTTAAGGTAGCTAAACTGATTCTACTGGTTTCGTTGATACTGAGATCCTCAAAGATAGGATTGGATTTGTTTTGGCATAATGAACGTGGTAGTCGTGGATTGTTTATTCATTTAGGTACAGGAGAAGTCATTGAGTTTACCCAAAGTCATTATATTGTCGCCGCAAAAGATACGATTAGTTATCTAGAACAATACACTCGTGATTTCGTTCAAGGGTATTTAATGGTAGATAGAGATACTAGACAGATATTACGTTTCAGTTTGTGTCCTACATATTGTGGTTTTTCAGACCGGACAACAGGAAATATTCGTATCCAAGCTACGTGTTTATTTGTTCCTGGGGTCAGTAGGTTTGGTGAAGAAGACGAAGAAGACGAGTTTGTATTTGCTTATCGAATACGTATATCGATGTTGCCCAGTGCGCCTCCAAACTGCATTTATCGTTTAGAACAACGACATTGGATAGTTACAGATACCAGTGGACATGTTGAAAATATTCGAGGTCCAGGAGTCATTGGTGAAGTAAGCAAAAAGTCTTTCAAGTTGATTAATATATTTCTGATCCAACTTAGTATCCAATATTTCAACCAGGAAGCGTTTTCGATTATGCTTCTTGTGCTCCATTGTCAGGTCCTTTTGGGAAACTTCGAGGTTCCTTTACCTTTCGTCCTCTTGATATGGAAGCACCTTCAGATAGGGATCCTACTTTCGAAGCCTATGTTGGTGAAATTCATCTCAACTTTTTTGCATCCTATCGTTTTCCTATGGATGTACCTGATAAGTATTTACGTTTACAGTCCCAGTGGTACAATGAAGGAAGAGTTTCTTATTAAATGGTGGCCTTTTCAAATATAATTATTGGGATAGTATCCATGGAACGGAATGCTGTTTTTCAGATTGTACAAGCATTTCATCTTTGAGTTCTTGAATAAGTTTGACTAGGGCAACATGCAACGTTTGCGTTCTTCCCAGTTGAAGGGTCACTTTCTCTCGAAGCTGAACAAGCAACTGCAGTCTCTGATTCTCGCTGGTGTTTGAAAAAAATGAATGATAGATGACATCTGCTTTCTTGGCTTCTTTTCCCTGTCGTTTTTGTGATTCTTTGTCTAATAGGATGGATATATACAAGGACAGTTCATCCAATGGGATCGATTGTAAAATGTGAAAGCGGACAAGGCATCCTCTCCAATAGGTTTGTATTTTGATAGCTGCTATGTGCCGAATCAGTTCTCTGGCATCATCATGTCTAATAACACCTTTCACTGTATTTTGAAGATGAAAATGTTTGCTTTGTAACTGATTGGGATACATCCGAGGAATTTTTTTGAGGGAATATTTCTTCTTCTGCCTGCGAAGGTGACACTCGAGGCAGGCATCGATAGCTATCTGTACTTGTTGTATTTTTAAGTTGATTGCCAATATTGGAACCATTTGTTGATGGAGAATGGATCGTATTTGCCGAAGACTTTGTATAATATTTCCTGTGTTGCAGAAAAAGGAATATGAGACAGACAGTGACTGAAGTAACAACTCACTCTACTTACTTTTGCAGTCATCCATCAATGGTTGTAGCATCTTTGATTCCACATAATCACTGGTTGTCGATTGATACTGTTGTGTCTGTTGCAAAATGGTAATCCAAGTCCTCATTTTTTGGATTTCCATTACAACTTGCTGTTGAAGACAATTCTTGTTGTTTTTACTTTTTGAAGTGTTGTTGTCATGGTTCTTATAATTAATGGATGTATTGTTATCTATATCCTGTTCCATTTGATTGTTTTTGTGTTTTTCATTTGGAATGATGGGATATGTATCTGTTGTGGTAGTTTCTAAAATGAGATAAGAAAGAAGAGATAAATGACTTTTTTGTATTTAACGTTACCATTTGGTTGTGTATCATTCGGGTTTCTATAAACTGAGATTGTTTGACAAGCTTGGGTCAATAGATACAGTCTTTCTAAATAGGAAATGCTTTAGCAATTGTGTTTTTTTTTCAATTCAACCTCCTTGTGCTTACGTTGTATTCTTTCTGAATAATTGACAGAAGCTTCATGTTTGTTCGAATTTTCCTCTTTATGGTTTGCTTCTATGGCAACGTAGAGTGCTTGTAATTCAGTTGTTGAAAATGAGTCTTTTAACCATTGAATAATCTGTGAAGAATAGGAGGAAGGAATAATATCTTCTGAGTCAAATAATTGCTTGGCTGTTGAATAGGATAAGTTTTCAGAAGAAGAAGAAGAAGAAAAACTATACTCTCTTTCACGCATATCTTTGAAAAACCAAATAAACAACACAAAGATGAAAACTCTTTTTTCTATTTGTTTGTGTCAAAGCCAATGAATTAGCATTTTTCTTTTCAGCCTTGTTCGTTGATTTGATCGTTTGTCGGCAATGCCATTACGGCAGTCTTATTTGTTTCTTTACAACTTTGTATCTGCCTTAGGATGGTAAGAATTGGACATTAAATATTAGAGTAACCGTTTATTCATGTCATCAAGGACTTATATTATTTCACGTGTGTGTAAACTTGCGGTCATCGGTTATGGTGTAGAAAACACCTATTCAGTGATTGCACAACCTATAGTACTTTGGCAAAGTCTACAAGCCTTGGAGATTGTACATGCATCGTTAGGAATTGTTCGAAGCTCTGTCTTGACGACTTTCATTCAAATTGCTTCGAGACTTGTCGTTCTTTTGGCTGTCATCTACCGCGTGCCAGAAGTTCAACGTTCCATCTTTTTTACAACCTTGACAGTTGCTTGGTCTCTAGCTGAAGTTGCAAGGTACCTGTACTATGCTATGGCAATAACTTCAAGTCCTTCAAAACTTTTGACGTGGATAAGGTAACGACGTGTTCTGTTCTTAAAATATCTCGACTGTTTGTTCACTTTTGTTTCTTAAAGATACTCTGCCTTTCTTATTTTGTATCCTTTGGGTGCTGGAAGTGAAATGCTAATCATCTATAATGCTATGCCTTTTATTAAGGAACGAAGGATTTGGTCGATCAGTCTACCAAACAAACTTAATTTTGCGTTTGATTTCTATAGCCTTTGCTGGTTTCTATTATTTCTTTACTTGCCGGTTTGTCGTGTTGTTTTTTTAAATTTGTTTTGTATTGACAAGTTCTTAAAGGGTCTTCCTTACATGTACTTGCACATGATGCGACAACGAAGAAAGTATCTGAGTAAATTGACGAGTTCTAATCAACCTGGGTCATATTCTCGGAAAAGGAATTGAGTACCGATTGATATGTACTTGTTTCCGTAAGACGAAGGACATCTTGGATACGAGGGATTGCCTTATTGGTTATGACATGTATATTTTTTGTGCTGTTTTGTTTCATGGAACAAAATGGATATCTAGGGAAACCTATTGGAGATCATCATATGGTTGAAAAGAAACAAATATGTTTATAAAGAATAAGAATTTCTCCTTTATTTTTAGTGATTATGAACATGATATAATAATATTCATTACAAGTTGGTGTTTATCTATTGAAAGCTGAAAATAACTTTGCATCTCATCTGCGTTGACATTTCACGATGTTTTCGCCAGTGATGCAACATTGTTGCATTTCAGTCTCTTGAAAAAGTAATTTGTATTCTTCGAGAGCAATGGCTTGTTGTTCCAACTGCTGTGTTTCTAATTGCAAATGCAAAGCGAACTGCACGTGTGCTACAACACCATCTTGTAACTGTTGTTCACGTTGTACTGGTGGTCAACAGTGTCGCTGTGGTGAAAACTGTGGTTGTGGCAGGTGCACACCTTTGACAAAGTGTTGTTCTGCTTGTGAAGGTCGAAAGTGTGGATGTACTGGTCAACAGTGTCCGTGTGAAGCAGCATCAAGTAGGTAATTGTGAGAGGTTTAGAGGCTGTAAAAGGCTTCTGTTTTCCCATCCTGAAGATAAAAATAGTCATGAAGCCCATTGTTTGTTGGTTCCTCCCTTGTACGTGGTTCTTCTTTGTTACATAAGCACATCACTTGTTTCTTTTTATTAAAAAATTCGTGTTGATGTCTTTGTGGTTTGACTAAAGTTATTGTTTTTTTGAAAGGATATGCTATCAGTAAGTTTCAGGCTTTTCTCTAAAACTCCAACACAGGGAGTATCCTTTTCAGGCAAAAAGAATACTGTCAATATTAAGACTCCATTTTCACTGTCTATATATACAAAGATATAAACATTAGCATTGAATGCATTGCTTTGAAACACTTGCCACTTTTAAACAGTAAATTGTTCAAATGATTGGCGAATTGAACTGCGCTGTTGATGATGTTTGATATTGAAGTATTTCACGTTATGAACTTGGGATTTTATTTAAACTTCATTGTCACTGTTATGTTCGTAGGAGTAGTCTTTTTTGTTTTGAAAAGGAAAAACTACTGCACTAGGTGATATATTCTATTAGTTTCTAATTTTCTATTTTGCTAAACAATCATGAAAGGAAAGTTGCTGCAGTGGTTGTACTTGGCGATTTGGAAAGAAGTCCAAGAATGGTCAATCAAGCACTATCCTTATGCGAATGTGGTTGGCTAGTGCATTTGATTGGTTACACAGAGTCAAAAAAGTTAACTTGGCAGTCGAGTTTCCCAATATTCAATAGACTACAAGTTGTTCCGTTACGACCACAACTCCGAACGATGAAACACTCAAAGTGGATTTACAGCTCAACTGCTTTCTTTGTGTTTTTGGAAAGATTTTGGTTGCTATTTTACCAATTGTGCTTTTTCTGGAAACCAAGATATTCTATTATTTTTGTACAGAATCCACCAAGTATACCAACCCTTATAGTTGCATGGTTTGCTTCAAAGTTTATTCATCGTGCAAAATTTCTTATTGACTGGCATAACTTTGGTTACACTTTGATGCAGCTATCCAATGCTCCTATTCATCTGATAAAAATAGCAAAAGGATATGAAAGATATTTTGGGAGATTGGCAGATGGGAACTTTTGTGTTTGTGCAGCCGCTCAACGCTTCTTATTAGAAGAATGGAGAATCAATAGCCATCTATTATATGATCTTCCAACGAAGCGTTTCCTTCAATCATTAACAAATGATGAAAGTTGTTCTTTGGCAAAACGATTATATGCTTCTGCACTTACTAATAGGATTGACGTAAATAATTCAAAAGGAAAGGAAACAGAAATGATCAATGAGAGACGTCCTTTGGTATTGATATCTTCAACAAGTTGGACTCCTGATGAAAATATGGATATTTTATTACAAGTACTTGTTCAATTGGATACTTATTTATTACAAGCGGCTAATCAGATAACTTCAGAGACACCATCTTATCGTCCCATCTATATGATTATTACTGGAAAAGGGCCCAAAAGAGAAGAGTTTAGACGTCGTCTTGCAGAATTAACCTTTACTTGCATTGTTGTGGATACATTGTGGTTATCATGGAAGGAATATATCCAAACATTGGCAGCTGCTAATTTAGGAATTTCTCTTCATTATTCTTCTTCTGGTGTTGATTTACCGATGAAAGTAAGCATAAGGTTTGAACAATGAATTAATGTTTATTCATTGACATTTTTCATTAGGTGGTAGATATGTTTGCTTGTGGAGTACCGGTAATATCTTACCGTTATGGTTGTATCGATGAATTGGTACAACATGGAAAGAATGGTTTACTATTTAATGATGCTGATGAATTGTATCAACATTTATGTATGTTAATGACAAGAGAAGGATCGGAAAAGTTGTTGAAAATGAGACAATATTTAAGAACACATCCTTTACCCAGTTGGGACGAGGAATGGCAACGGATTGCAAAGCCAATGATAGAAAGTCTGACAGAGAATGTTTCGACCAGTGATTGAATTGGTTTATTCTCTTAATGAAATTGCAAGATATCTGAAGAAAAGGAACCTTTATACATGTTTATAGGATTTATCCTTTTCTTGGAAAGAAGCAGAATTCCGCTAACAACAAGAACTTGTTAATAAAACATTTGATGCCTTGTCGCACATATTTGTATGATATGATATTGGAGTGACATGGATGTTTTGTCTTCTTTTGAATGCTTTTGTAATACAACTCTTGAAACTCTATATTTGTTATCCATTGATAACTGTGAAACATGCACTCTCATTTTTCTAAACAATCTTTTTGTTGGTGTACTCTTAAAAGTATATTTGAAAGTAAAATCTTTCCATTGATGTGTTCAAAGTTGTTAATACGATGGCATGGGAAGAGCAGCACAGGTCATGGATAGAACAGTGCAAGCTTTTGATCAAACAAGAAAGAGGAAAAGAACTAGCTCAATTGCTGTCCCTTGATCATTTGAATAACAATGAAACAGGAGTAGTGTGGAATGAAGTCTCATACTTGAAAAGCAGTATTCCGAGTCCCTATTCTGAGTTGGTTTGGCAGATTATGGGTGCCGCTCATCACAAGTACAAAGTAGATGTTTGTTTCAAGCATCTTGCAGAAGCGATGCGTCTGCTTTGTGGTTTTTTGAGAGAAGAGAAAGCATGGATAGTGCCTGTACTTTTAAAACTTGCTACTCAATTGCGTCAAGTTGCCGAAAAAGTATGACGGTCGTTTTCCATCCTTAAGAAAACAACTTATCAATTATTTTCAGGCAGACGAGAATAGTTCAAAAGATACAACTGTTTCGAACAAGTTAGAGGAAGCAGAGTCTCTACTTAAACGTGCTTATTCGTTGGTAGTTAACGATCGTTCTCCAACCGAAGACTCCAAAAAGTTGGCTTCTTTGGAGTTGGTCAATCAGTTGTTTCGTATTTATTTCAAGTTGAATACTGTGCATCTTTGTCGCAGTTTAATAAGACAAGTTGAAGGTCCAAGTAAGTTTTCTTGTTCCTAGCAACACCATAGATTGACTTATTGAAATATGGAACTCAGGTTTCCCTTCGTTTGAGCTATTTCCATTAGCACATCAAGTTACGTTTTGTTTCTATGCTGGTCGACTTCGACTGTTTGAGGATGATTTTAAAGCTACAGAACAGCATCTCCTTTTTGCCTTTCGTCATTGTCCTCCTAGTTATTGGAAGAATCGTCGACTCATCTTGATGTATCTTATACCTTCAAGAATGTGTCTAGGAAAATTACCAACTGCGTTCTTAATACGAAAATATCGGTTGGAACAATATTATGGAAAGTTAGTTCAGTGTTTTCGTGTAGGAGATGTTTGTGGCATAGACAAAGCAGTGAAGGAATATGAAGAATTCTTTATTCGAAAAGGAGTCTACTTTGTATTGGAATATTTAAAGTTGCCTACTTTAAGAAACCTACTCAAACGCACCTTTCGGTTATTGGGTACAACAAGGTTAAGAATAGCAGATTTGTATTGTGCGTTGAAGATTGTTGGCGTGGAAATGGAAGTCGATGATTTGGAATGTTATTTGGCCAACTTGATTTATCAAGGCTATATTAAGTAAGCTGAATTGTAAATATATGAAAGCAAGCAGAGAATAAATTTATTTAGGGGATATATTGCTCATCAGAGAGGAGTATTGGTTGTAAGCAAGTTGGATCCATTTCCTAGTCTAAAGAGTATCAGTGAAGACACATGAAATTGCCAAAGAAGAGCTTGAAAGAAAAAAAGAGCGCGCAAAAAAAAGAAATGGCATTGAATTTGAATTTACTGAGAATGAACTTGCGATGGGTTGCTTTTCTCTTGATAAGTTGGTTATGTTTTGAATGTTATTGGCAACCAGGTGTATTGGGGTTTATTCTTTTGGGTGTGCATAGAGATGTTATGCTTCTTAGGAAAGTTCTTCATACTAGTTTATTAGGAGACCCATGTAGAATTGGCTGGAATAGAGCACCACGAATACCAGTGAAAGTTGGACAAGGTATAGGTGGTTGGCCTCCTCGATGCCTGCAGTTGAAAGAATTGACACCATCAAATGCTCAAATAAAAATAAACACTTGTTTAAATGGCAGTGAGTGGTCGCTTTGGTTGTACGAAGAAGGGAAGGGTTGTATCCAGCAACTTGAGAATCGTTCTAACCCATCAAGAGAAGGAAATATCTATAGAAATAACTCACTTTTAACTTTTGAATTGAATTGCCAGACGAACTATAAAGTCCTTTTATTTTGCAAGTCTAGTGGCAATGCTTGTCATTTGAGTTTTTCGACTCCTGTGTGTGGAACAAATCTTATCAAGGATCCTTTGTTATCGAAACAAGGTATCCCATTATATCATTATTGGTTAGGGTTATTTTCTTCAAGAACTTTAAAGGAATGGTTGCCATTATTCTCTGGTGGCTATTACGTGGATAGACAATTTAGTGAAAAAGGTGGCGGTATGGTATTGAGTGCTTCTTCTATTGGACATCATTCTCAAGCGTTTGGTGCTTTGCAACCCATTTGGATACCAAATATATGGAAAGAGAATGCATTTGTATTACAAATAGTCTTTGAAGTGACAAATGTGTCTGATCGGCAAGGTTTTGTTGTCATTTGTGGTACCGAATCGATGTTCTCTCAAGGCAGTTACTATATTTGGACACATGTTGGTGTTTTCCAGTCGAATGAGGTCTCCTTAAGTATTCCTGCAATAGGAACAAGTGACTTTCTCTATCTGGCATTGATAAATAATGCCACATTTCAAACGGTGAAAATTCTCAACCTATCATTGAAACCCGAAAGGAATATTTCCACTCTTGCAGTCACACCACGAAGGATAATAAGAAGTATTATTACAGCATCAGGTTCCGATATTCTTCTAAATATCCCAAGTTGGATAAAACCAGAAAAGAATTCGTTAACCCTTGCAATTCCTTTGTCCATGGAGAGATTGGCAACCTTGCAACAATTCCATATATTCTATCCACATGGACCTATTGTGGTAGCTATTGGCATAAGAAACCATCAAGAAAAGAATGAGCTCATTGACTATTTATTCCATGCTTCTTATTCACTCCAAAAAAATGTAAATTTCATTTTGGTTGATATATCGCAATGGAAGAACGCATTTCCGATCAATCGACTACGTAACGTGGCATTGAAACACATTCAAACTGAGTATGTGTGCGTTCTTGATGTAGATACTTTTCCTAGTTCTTGTATGTTTTCTGTATTTCCTCAATTGATAGAAAGAGACCCATTATTGTTACCCATTGATCATCCCAGATGCTTGGTGCTTACCAACTGGTTAATCGATAGGAGAAAAGAGCCTCAACTTCCACGTTTCCATGAACAAATCAAGGCAAAGTATAATCATACTGTAGTACCATACTGCAAGGCTTCTCAAAGTGCAATCTCTTTCCAACGGTGGCTTCATGAGAAACAACCATTTTTTGTTTCATTTCAACCCAATTTTGAGCCTTACTGTATCATGAGAACTAATACATTTATCCCCTTTGATGAGCGATTCACTGGTTATGGATTCAACAAAGTTGCTTGGACAATAGATGCTAGTATTCAAGGAGTCGAGTTTCTAGTAGATAATCGCTTTTTCCTCTTCCATCAAGACCACTCAAGCTATCAAGATGAAGAAACTTCTACTTCATATTTGTTGAACTGGATAATTTTTTATGCTTTTGTCATAGAACGATTATACGAGACAGTAAAATAAATATTACTTTCGAGATAGACGCTCTTCTATTGTTTGATCCAATTGCAAAGGTTCAGACTCGCTTAGAGAAGGCCATCGTAAACGAATGCCCTGCATAATCTTTTTTCCTTTTTCAACTATGTCATTTGCTGCTCCTGGTTCTGCTGCTCGTTGGTCATACAACTAGTTTATTATGACATGAATGACAAGTGTTGTAGAGAACCACAGGAAAACTAACCTTGTACAAGCGTCTTACTTTTTGTCGAACTCTTTTACCTTTTCTTTTATCAGGTATAAAACGAGATAAATGCTTTATTTCCTCACAAATGTGTGTGACTTGAAGCCAAGACGTGGATGGCATTATGGGATAAACTTTGGCTCAAATAGACAAAGTCATTCAAATGAACCGATGGAAGTAGAGACTACTGCAGAAATTCATTCTTAGGGTGGGTTGGTTTGAATGCTTGACATGGTTACTGCAATATGAGTACAGGGTCCAGTACTTTTCACAATATTACGACTACACAAACAACCACAGAAGGCCAAGAAGACCATATTTTAAGACTGGAACTGGCCAGAAGACCAAAGAAAAAAGTTCGATGGACTCCAGACACCCATGATAATGAGAGAGAAAATAGACGCAAGTCAAAAATATGTTGCATATTTCACAAACGGAGAAGACCTGATGACTCTTGTAGTAGTAGTAGTAGTGATAGTGATACTTCAACGAGTGAAGAAGAAAACAGTTGGAAAGGCGAGAGTTCCTCAGACAAAGAAACACGTGGCCTTGAGGTGACAGACACGAGTCAAGCCAGTGATTAGAACAAATGTATAGTTTATGAGTTAAAGTTCTACGTGGAAAGGTTCTTCAACAGGAATCACTCCACAGTCAACAATAACGACATCCTCAATAGGTCTGTCTCTTCCATCCGTCTTCGTTTTTTCTATCTCATAGACGACTTTCATTCCTTCTAAAACTTGACCAAACACAACATGTTTGCCGTCTAACCAAGGAGTAGCGACTGTGGTAATGAAAAACTGGGAGCCGTTCGTATCTCTAAAAGAAAGCTTTGTTGGGTCTTTGCAATACTGTTGAAATAGTAATCTTACCGTCCAGCATTGGCCATTGAAACTCTTCCTGGAATGGAGTGTTTGATTTTAAAGTTTTCGTCGGGAAAGCGATCACCAAAAATACTCTTTCCTCCAGTACCGTCTCCTTTAGTAAAGTCACCTCCTTGGATCATAAAGTTTTTTATAACGCGGTGAAATTTACTTTCTTTATAGCCCAATCCAGGCTCACGAGTTGCCAATTCCTTAAAGTTTTGAACTGTTTTTGGTGTTGTACTACCAAACAGCCCTATAACGATCCTTCCTAAAGGTTTTCCATCTCTCTCAACCTCAAAATATACCTACACAATGCAATGATGCCACATGCTATTTCATTTTATTGCACATTTAGTTACCTTGTCAGTAATTTTGGGACTATTTGTACAGTTTGCTGTCGTATTTATCCAAATAAAACCTAAAAGTATCAACAGCAGAGTCCAACGCATTGTCTTCATCCCAAATGAGGAATGGATGTTGCCTTCAAAATTCGTTGCAATTGATGAAAGGTACGCTCGGTACTAATTTCATGAAATGTCAAAGGGTGTTGACAAATAATACAAAAGTGAAGTTCAGATAACCAATGAAAACTAGAATCAAAGCATAATGCAGATTGCTCACAACTTGAACAGCTTCTATGCTTACTACTCTTAATCGGCAACAAAGATAACAGACAGCGACGAAAGATGTGACCAACTTGACATCGAGAAAATAAAGGTATGTTTTTAGAGGATGGAAATAAAGTTCGATCATTACATAATGGACAGAGCTCTAGGAGGTTCAAGTCAATCTGGACAAAAGATATCAACTTTTGTAGTTCATCATCAATAGAGTCAGGAAACCAAGTTTGAAGATAAGATAACATTGCATGAACGGCACTGGTTTCAAGGAAACCAAGTTCTAATTTTGACTTGACTCTTGACTTGTTCCTAACAAGGCACGTGTCTAAATGACATGAAAGTTGTTTTAAAGACGACACAATATGGCGAGTCATTAATAATGCTTCCTCTTTCAACAAAGCTTCACTTGAAGATTCTGAGGTATGGTTTTCCAATAAACGTGTCAAGCAATGCTGAATTCTTTTAGAGACAATCGACTTTTCATCACAATCATTCATCGCCTGTGAAACGATCTTTCTCACTGAATCCAACTGATTCTTTATACGAGAGATTTGAAAAATCGCATGTTCAATATCCCAACTGATAAAAGGAAACGGTTCTTTTTTGGTAACAAGACTCTGTATTATAGCATCACACTCAGTACTTTGCATTTGTTGAAACACTTTGCCACTAACTGGTGAGTATATCTTTATAGAGGAATGAAGTTTTCCTGTTGGTGCTTTACGATTCGAATATTCTGTTCGAATATTTTCTAAAACCGCAAGACAAAGACCATTGGGTGAGAAAGCTATTCCATGCAAACTATAAACTTCTTGGTTCCTTCGTATTTCAATTATTGGTTCTAATATCGTGCTCCAGAGTTTCAGAGAGCCATCTAGAGATGCACTAGCAATTATTCCCCACTGATTACAACAAACAGCATTGACAAGGGCATCGTGTGCCTTTATCACAGTTGAAATTTGTTTCAGTTCTATTTGATCGTTGTTATTCATATCCACCTCAATACAGCATAAACTATTTCCTCCAGATACAAACAAATACCATATATTGCGTTGATGCGAATACCAACATTGTCCAGTTATTGTTCCTTTCACCATACTGCTGAACTGAGAAATTTCCTTTGCGTTCAATTTGTCATCATTTAATATGTTATAGACAGTCACTCTTCCATTCTTAAATCCAATACATACAAAAGACGCACTTTCTGGGATAAAGCTACATGAACCTCCACTCTCTCCAGTGATTTGTGTGACAAAAGTCGAATGAAAAGATCCTTCATGCGTAATGAAAAACTTCCATAGTTCAGCTCCAGAAGAGCCACATAAACACATCAATAAACTAGAATCTTCCTCTAATGATGCTGAAGACGATATTGGCGCTCGTGTAAAGGAACAATCGGTAACCAAACCTACTTTGCTATCGAAAGATGAACACAACTTCCAGGAACACCTTGCAGGATTATCCAAAACCGAAGAATTGAAGTTGTTCAATTTCAACCATACTTTTAAACCAGTATTAGTAACCGAGAAGACCATTCCACTGTATATGCATAAGCATCTTTTCAAATTATATGAATAGAGAGGAACTGCTTTCACACTGAAAAAATCCACGTCCTTTTCCAAGGATCTCCAGATATTAATTCTCCTGAACCTAAAACAGAAATGGATTCTTGTTCTTCATCATCATCTTCCAATTCTGCTAAAATATTTGCAAGATAATCTTGCATACATTTTTCCTTTGGATCCTTCAAAATTTCAAGGAGTGCGTTGTCTGATAATTGCGTTGAAGAAACGTCCAAAGCACTAAGTGTGCCTTGAAGACCAGTATAGATAAAATTGTCATCGTTCCAACACAGACAGTTCACACCGCTTGCTGGTAACTGAAAAGATTTTTGAAGAAGAGGGACCCAAGAAGAACTTTCTTCTTCCATGTAAACTCAAGTTTGTTAGTTCGTCCCGGAAAAAAGAGTTTCTTTATGAACCAAAATTGCTTTATACGCTATCGAAACTTGATAAAAATAGTCTCGAATAATGAAGGCTAACGGCCAAACTCATAGCCTCAAAAGCGCTATCCGGTCTCTATCCCAATGTGCAATCAGTTGATGTATCAACATCTGCTTGTCTTGTTCATTCCATGTCATGGTAACGGAGTTAATGTACCTGTAATAGCAAATAGCAAATAGGCAAAAATTGATACAGTTGTTTTATAATACCTACGTTGAAGCCGCTCGGGGTCCTAACTGATTGCGAACAAATACTTTTCTTAAAACATCTGCTAGTATTCCCACTGGAAAGAAACAGGCTATCTTGGCAAATTCCTGATATAATAGACACTCTGCCAAGTTGCATAAAATATCCTCAATTACGGAATCTCCTAAATAATATAACCTTTGTATGTATTTGGTCGTAAAATGAGACTGCCAACTATTATTTAATTTCATCAACAAAGAACTGAGAAGAAGACTGTCAACCGTTATTGCCTCTTGGCTTTCACTTTGGTCATGGTTTTCGATGAGCTGAAAATTTGTGTCTTTCAATAAACCAGAATGACAAGTCAGCAGTGTAATTCCATCTAAATAACGGAAAACATCGTAAACCTTCCAATAATTAGTAATCTTTTTTGTTAAGTTGCTAATGAAATCCACCATTGCTGCATAAGTAGCATTGGCCAAATTACTATGTCTCTCTGTGCGATAAAGATAAACAGCCACGGATCGTGTTAATTTCCCAAGGCAATGTGGTTGCGTGAAAATGGATACTTCTTGTAGGCAATTCTGAAAAGATTCTATTTGGTAGGTCTTGAAATAATAAACGGCGTGCTGTAGTATTTTGTCAAATTCTGCTTTTCAAAATCTCGGAATAAATACAAACCTCCTTTGCAATTTCATGATATAAATATCTATAATATAGCAAGCATTTATGTGAAAAAGTCCGCTTTTTCAATTTGCATGAAAACAGAAATTGTAAAATATGAGGAACGTAGCCCATTGGAAGGACATCGATATGGGCCTACTGATGTTTTCAGCCTTCATTAGTGGACTTTGGTTTATAAAATACCTTTTCCAGTGCGGCTACAATAACGCAGAGAATTTGTTTTTTTGGAGCTATGAGAATCTTTCCTGTCTTCTTTCCTGAGTAAACTGTAAAACGGAAAGCCCAATAGTCAGTCACTGATAATTCAAATAGCAAAGGATACTTTACATTTCTCTGAAACCAAACATTCTTGGAATTCGGAGTTATGAAAATGAAAGTAGTTGTGACACAACATCAAATATCTTTTGGAAACCGACGCAAGGGCTACAAAGTCTTTTAGACACAAGAAACCTGCAATATGGAATAGAATGCACTCAGGAAGAGAATTTAAAGTCCATTGCTCGTTGGCAAACATTTATTCAGACACTGACAATGCAGAGAAACTCTTATCAGGTAAATAAAAAGCCTATGTTCATATGTCATTCTAGTGCACACAAATGGCGCCAATTTTTGGAACACAGACCGCAATACTTTTTTCTTCAAGTCATTCCTTATTTGCCCCATCGACATTAGACGAGTCTTTTTCAAATTATTTTCCGCGCATTCGGCTAGCTCGATGTTATGGAGGAAGCTTTGGAACCTTTGCTTGAAAAATTTTCGAATACAAGTTTTGGTGCCTTAAATTCTATCGAAGAATCTTTCCTTTTTGAAACAAGTGCAAAGCTAGGCGAACTGCAGCAGTGGTATCAAATATGTGATAAGTTTCAAGATAATCCTCAATTGCTCGACAGTCGATTACAACCTGTAGTTCTATCATTAAACACCCAGGCAATTCACAATTTGCGAATGCTTGAAATTTTTTTCAGTTCAGGTTTTCCTTCAAACCTTTCGGAAGAAACAGTTACCTGTGCTTGTTCACCCTTTCTGGCTCTGTATTACGTGTCAAAAGTCCGAGGCGCCAAGTGTATTGCAAGACTCTTTCCTTGTCAAATAGAAGATCTATATAAATTTTTGTTGCTTTGGAGAGACTATAGAAATCTACAAAAGGTTGTAAACATTCCTTGGCAAGTTTCTTATATTTTGTTTTTAATTTTATCGAAATTGGCTCTATTGCCTTTTAATATTGTCGATTTGCGTCAATTGGGTACAGATCATTCAGAAAGTCAGGATAAGGCTTCTTTCTTGATGGATACTATTGACCATACCTTGGAAATGTTACGTAGCTCCAGTAAAGTTCAGGATGGAGCTGCATTTTATTTAGCTAAAATACTTACGAGACCAGACATAACTGTTGAAAGGATTTGTTTTTTGAACACACTGTTCGATGCTATAGGTAGAAGTTGTAAGAATGAATCGGATATCACACAACATACGCTGGATGCTTCTGTGGAAAATGCACAGATTGGATATCTTAGAACAGTTGCTTGGATGCTTGAAAGTGGAAGAAAAGCAGATTTTGAAGAATTTTTAGAAAAAATGTTCGATTTATTTAGTTGTTTATCTCAGTGTTCTTCGAATATTCTCATTCGTCATTTATGTGTGAAAAACATTCAGCGATTGGGTCTCTTACTTTTACCAGAGAGAGGAGCTTCTTGGTTGCATAAACAGAATCATCACATTCTTCATTTGGATCATTCATTTCACTCTAATGAAGAGTCTCAAAACACAGAGCAAGAAGATGGAGAATTAGAGGATCAAGAAGCCGATTTATTAAGCTCCATTATGAATGTACTCATGCAAATGCTATCCGATAAAAACACTGTCATTCGCTATTCTTCATCAAAAGGAATTGCACGTATTTGTATGCGACTTCCGAGACAATTTGCAGAAGATGTGTTGCATTGTTTACTTGAGAATATTGAGAATGGCATTGGCGCACACAATGATAACTTGTGGCATGGAACTTGTCTTGTTCTTGCAGAGTGCGCAAAGCGTGGAATTTTTCATAATAGCAATCTTTCAATAGTTTCTAAGTTTGTATCGAAGGCTCTAAGATATGATCTTTGTAAAGGTTCTCTGCATATAGGACCTCAAGTTCGGGATGCTGCCTGTTACGTGTGTTGGGCTTTTGCAAGAAGTTATCATGCCTCTATACCAACTCCTTTTTTGATGGAAATGGTAATGCGTCTGGCCTGTCTGGCATGTACAGACAGAGAAATAAACTGTAGAAGAGCTGCAGCTGCTGCCCTTCAAGAATTTGTTGGAAGAGTAGGGAAGGATATCATTCCACATGGTATCGAACTGATTACAACAGCAGATTACTTTTCTTTAAGTGATATATCGGAATCATATCTACAAGTTCTGCCAAATATTGCTACTCTTGATGTAAAGTGGTACAAGCGTCCTATATTCGATGAATTGCTGCATCATAAGATCGGACATTGGGATACAGAAATTCGAAAACTTGCATCAAATGCTCTTGCAGTGATACTGAAGACCAATGACGATGTATCAGTGGAGTATTCTACAGCCCTAGAAGAGCTTTTGACGATAAATCTATTCTGTGAAGATCGTAAACTTCTTCATGGTTCACTTCTGACGCTCGGCAAATTGATCAGTCTGTATGGAATGCATGACAAGTTTCAACAAACAATCTTTCAGTATAGAGAGCAAATCTCAAGATTTCTAGAGTTGCATGACAAGGGAAAATTTTCAGAACAAGACATGAAAGATAATTTTTTGAAGATTGCAACTTGCCAATTTCTGGAATCTTTGTACAACAGTCGACTTTTTTGTAATCGCTTATCCATTTCACTGTTATTAACATTCTTACAGGTAGATGACCCTGTCCTTCAGGATGCTGCAGCAATAGCTTTTGGCGCAGCATGCAACTTTATAATCTTCGAAGAGGAAAACAAAAGAACCGATTTAACTGTGGATGAATTTGTTGCAGATATTGTCTTGAAAATGATTAATACGTTACATTCGGACCATCGTCCCAGAAAAAGAGGATTTATTATTGCTTTAAGTTACTTGCCAACAGCGATAAGTCACAAGACCACAAAGGGCTTCAATATAAAAGGAAAGTTGATTGAACAGTATTTACAATTTATTAAGCTCACTTCAAATTTGGAAATACCACAAACATTGGATGAAGATAACGGTGTAGCAGTTGAGATGAAGATTGCAAGCTTAGAATCTTTCTCCCGTTTGATGACAACCGTACTAAAAGATATCAGAATAGCTGTTTCCGGTGAATTCACTGACTTTGAGAATCTCTTGAAAGCCATCGGTAATGGTTTGGATGATTACACAACAGATAGTCGAGGAGATGTAGGAAGTTGGGTTCGAATCACTGCCATGCATTGTTTCGTTTCCGTCGTAACTTGCGCTACTGAGAAAGTCTTATGTGCGTCAAAACCGCTATTGAAGTGTATTATTCATCGTGTTATTCGGAACTGTTTTGAAAGAATCGATAAAACAAGATTGACGGCAGCTGAAACATTGAAAGCAGTCTATCAAGTACTCCCTCTGTCCTTCATCAAAGAATTCTGTTTGGATGTCTTACAGCAAACATTAGACTATTTCGAATCTTCTCTCTTTCTCGATTACACTAACCTTTACAAAAAAGGTACAGTTATTTTAAAGCACAATGTCTTTAGAATTCCGATACTACTTGGTTTCATTGCAGCATTTGGAGGTACAGGTCTTCAGAACAAGGAAGCCAACAAGGAGTTTTCAAATTACATCAAAACAACTGTTGCCAAATCTACAAATGCAATGTCGTCCTTACTGAAAGATATTATGCTAATTACAACGAGCAGTTTAGACTCCAAAAGAAATAGAAGTTCCATCCTTCGCATGCTCATTTTGGTTCTCGAAACAGCTGAAGACAAAGAAGTTGTCCAGGAAAATTGGATATTGGAGCTCCTAGGACTTCTTGTGAAAAACTTCAAATCATCCAAAGACATAAATATACTTTCTTCACTTGCTGAGATGCTAGTTGAAGCAACTGTCTATCAGAATTCAATACGTCAACTGGCACTCCAGCATTTGATGCTTCTCATTGTTCATCCATATGCGAAAATCCGACAACTTGTTTCAGACAGAATGCAGATTCAGCTTCTTACTTATGAAGAAAAATTTTCAATGCTGTTCGGGAACGAAAAATATTATCTAATCTTGGATCTTTTACAAACTGTCCAATGGGATAAGAATTCATCAGCAGTACTGAAACAGAAGAGAAATGAACTTTGCCAACTTTTCGGTTTCGAGCCACCCAAGCAAAAACAGTAAAAAGTTACAAAGAAGCTAATGGCAACCAGATTGTGGTAAACCTTTGATTTGTAAAAATGATTGGACTGATTGACGACAGATAGGACAACAGTTGGATTGGAAACGTAGTCTCTGTGCACATTCGGAACATAGACACATGTGTCTACAAGGCAGTAATGTTGTGTCACGTGGCTGCGACAAACATATTGCACAACTTGCACTCTCATCAGCACGAGAATTATCTGACTGCTGTTCTGGTGTTACGGCAGCACTGCCAGCATCTATTCCGTAAATCTCTTCCAACTCATAGATGACTCCATTTACCAATATTTTCTGTTTCAAAATCTTCAGTTGCAACGACTCATCGGCTTTTTCTTCCGAGCAAAGAGACAAGTAGATGAAATATGCATCAACGTCATTAAATACTGTATCATTTCCTGAATTGTTGTTGTTTCCAGTTCTGAACTGCGAGTCAGTGGCGTTTTCTGTCGCATGAATATTCGACTCGGAAACTGCAACGTTGTCATGTTGAGTTTTAATGGAAATTACGATCGGATATCTGTCACTATGAACATCTGATAGGTCTTTCACTTGAACTCTGGTAAAATCTATCCCTTCACTCTCTGGTTGACGATATGTTTGTCCCAAACCAGCAGGACAAAAAGACTCTGAAGGTTCCTTCGAATACGTTGAACGAAAAGACACATAATTTCTATCGACAACTTCTTCAGCAAAATAGTAGCAGGTTATTGTACAATCAACTAGAGAATCGAAACAAAATTGTAGGACAAAAAGGTTCTTTCGGCCAGTGGAGGAAACTAGACGCAGAGAGCTCTTTGAGACCCGGACAGTATTTCTTACGGTTCTCTCATGAACTACTGAAGGAGGTGGGAACTAGAAACAAATAAGCACGACCTCCAAACAACGAGTCAAAGGCATTCCTTACATCTGCAGGGTTGAGACCATACTGGGTAAAGCCTTGAAAGAAACGATCTCCAATAGTCCACGAAAACTCAGAGTCCGGTAAGGAGTTTGTAAATATCTGTTCTCTTCGCGTTGAAGTTGTTTGAGGAGGTCTTGGTCCGAGACTACCACTTGGTATGTGTTGGTTTGTTTCTCTCGCATGTGAAGTTGCAATGCCCATTGACTGAAGCGTGCTCTTTCCACTCAATGGTTTCGTAGTGATTTTGAATATGAACGCGGACATCATGGATCAACGTCTAACACAAAAACTAGGTTTTTTAGGAGGTGGTGTTATGGCGGAAGCCATCATTCGAGGTATTATTGAAAAGAAATTGGTTGATCCAGCCTCTGTTATTGTTTATGATGTCGTGAAAGCTCGTTTAGAGGTTTTTCAAAAGATAGGCGTACAGACTTGTTCCAACAGTGCTGACGTCCTGCAAGCACAAGTTATTATTCTAGCTGTTAAGCCTGATATTGTAGAAGAAGCACTCAAAGCAATTAAAAGTAGTTGGAAACCACAGCAACATTTACTGGTATCTATTTGCGCTGGAGTAACAATAACCAAATTAGAGTCACACTTGATTGATGGTTCTCGAGTAGTGAGGGTAATGCCGAATACACCTTGTTTAGTTGGAGAAGCGGCAGTTGGGTTTTCTCGGGGTTCACATGCCACAGTAGAAGATGAAAAGTTGGTCGAAACGATTTTTTCATCGGTTGGAGTAGCTCGTTGTGTTCCAGAAAAGTTATTGGATGCGGTAACGGGTGTCAGTGGTAGTGGTCCTGCATATGTCTATATGTTTGTGGAAGCTTTGGCCGATGGAGGTGTCGTTAATGGATTGCCTCGAGATGTCGCTTTATCCCTGGCAGCACAAACTGTTTTAGGTGCTGCAAAAATGCTTTTGAAAGACAATGAACATCCAGCAAAACTGAGAAATGCTGTAGAGTCACCAGGCGGGACTACCATTCATGGTACAACAACTTTAGAAAAATATCAGTTCCGTAATGCTGTTATTCAAGCAGTAACAGCTGCTACAAATCGTGCAAAAGAACTCGGCAAATAAATATATCCCTCGGTGATATGTCAAGACCCGTATTATGTTGTCATTTTGCAATGCATAAAATGGTATTTCATGATCATTTGTCAAATTTCATCTGTTCAAACATGACTCTCACTGAATTTTGGAAAGGTAGGAAAGAAACACTGAAGAAAAGGAAAAGTTGTAAAGTTTCTTTTACGGCTATAGAGAAATTAATATGTGAATGTAAGAAAAACTGGGACTTGTTTTACAAACGAAATGGTACTCGATTCTTTAGAGACAGGTATGTTCTGTTATTGTAAGCAACGGTAGGGAGTAGATTTGAAAGTATTGGGGCATTAGGTATTGGGTCTTAAACACACCTGAAGAAGATGGATTCTATATGATTCTTGACCAATTGTTACAGAAAACACAAAAGGAAGGACGTCAACTAGTCTTGTTGGAGGCTGGCTGTGGTGTTGGTAACACGCTATTTCCGATTCTAACTTGGAGTCAATCTATTTATTTTTATGCATGTGACTTTTCACCTGAAGCTATTCGGTTAGTGGAGGTATGAAATGGTATCTCTGTCGTGTTCATGTGTCAAAACTTTCTGGATGGGTGTTGATAGGAGAATCCGAAATATGATAGCAATCGTATGACTTTATTCGTCTGTGATTTTTCCAAGGAGTCATTGAATCAACATATTCTTTGTCAGGTTGATGTGATATTTCTGTTTTTTTCTCTTTCAGCAGTTCCTCCCAGATTTCATAAAGACTGTATTGTCAATATGACCCATGTTCTAAAACCAGGAGGTTACCTAGTATTTCGAGATTTCTGTGATGGAGACTTGGCACAGAAGAGATTTTCAAAAGATAATACAATAGATGCTCAATGGTTTTTTCGACAAGATGGAACTTTTTCATATTTCTTTCAAACAGGTAAGTTACCTTTTCGTTTTTCAAGGATAAAGTGCGGAATGATGGTTATTGGCAGAGTTCGTTCAGAATTTGTTTGAAAAGTTAGGGTTTGAGACAATATCTTTGAAAGTAATAGATAGGAAAATAGAAAATAGGAAACAAGGAAAGACCATGGAAAGATGTTGGTTACAAGGCATGTTTCAATGGAAACCCAATGGCGTCGTATAAAAGAAATGTCATGGCATACTTTATTCAACGACGATTGGATTGGTTGGCTGTCTTGGACAAAGCCATTCGTGAATATGCCAAAGCTTTTTGAAATAAGTGAAGACTCCTTTCTAGAGCCTCAGACACCTTCTTCTCTGGACAAACTGCATGCACGTGTAGAAGAGTTTCGAGAGGTTATCACTGAATCAGACGCTTACCAACGTACGGCAGAAGTAGTGGAATCTGTGGTTCATTACTCCAAGAAGATTCTCCGATTCACTGGGAACGTGGCCTGGATCGGAGCAACTACAGCGCTTGTTCTGGTAGTTCCACTGGTTTATGAAATTGACAAAGAATTAGGGGTAAACGCTGCTGCTGAAACCACGGCTTCTGGCACTAGCGCCGCCGGGAATACAGGAACAATTGCTGAGAGTTCAAAGGTTTCTACCAAGTAAACCGCTTATGCTCGTCTATTCATATTGAAACGCTTTGGATATATTTTCAACTAGAAGATAGTTTCATTTCTTGGGCAGAATGCAAGCGAACGATTGACCGTCTGGGAAGGAAGAATAGAAGCATCCACGTAGTTGTACTTTGTCACTTTGATGAATAGCTGGTACAATTATCCAAACTTGTCTTGTGGATTGCTATAAAGTATTTGAATAGTTCTTGATATTATAAGAGTTTCACTTGTGGCCCATTGACCAAACGGTTGACAGACGTCCATTTATATAATTCTTCTTTTCGGGGAAGACTTTGAACGACTGTTTTCTTCTTCCAAAATCTCCTGTAGAATGCCACTTTTTCTTAAAACATCTTCCAGTGTCAACTTTAACTGACTGGATGATGACTCATCCAATGCTCGTGTCAAATCCTTTATCCACTGTCTAGGAGAACATTCATCAATAGTTCGAATACAAATCAATATTCGTAAAGAATTATATAAGAATTCATACTGCGCGAGTTCATCTTGCGTAGGGTCCCAAGCTAAAAGACATTGAGGATCATTCAAGTTTGTGGACACCGTTCCAAGCAAATTCTTCTGAAACAATTCTCTGTCTATTAAGAGATCCTTCAACGAAAAAGAACCGGCAAAAGGCTGCAACATATCACTTAAATAAGGAGACAAAGGATGAAACAGTCTGTTGGAGGAACGGGCAACAAATTCACTTTTTAGTTGCAACATCAGTTCCTTCGCAACATTTCTTTTGAAAGAAGAATTGTTCGTCATTGATGTACTAATCATTGTTAAACGACCGAATGAACAAATACAACGCCAACTGGATGACAGAAAGATTTGAGAATCTTGTCTCAACAGCCTCTTTAGACAATTATTCCATAATAGAATGGCCAAATCTGTATTGTCTATGCATTCCTCACGTTGGCGTTTGAGATGCTCCTCAGAATGTTCATGTTGCTCTTGCAACGGAGATAAGGACTGTTTTGCTTCAATAGGTATAGTATTGATTGTTTGACGGTTCTTCGACTGACCTTTCCATGAAGCATGTTGGACCAACCATGTAACACAAATCTCTAAAAGCATGGAACATGCATAAAGTATCATCTCATCTGCTGATTTGTTCATAAAACCAATCAAACACTCTACAATGGAATTGAATCGATGAGAAAAACTACAATCAACGTGAAGATACTGAAAGATTCCTTCATTAGTTGTTGTCTTCTCTGTTAAAATATTTAATAGACACCCAAACTCCAAGAATATAGGAAAGATGGGATCGGTGTTGGTTTCTAAAGAAGAAATGATTTCTATTCTACTTTAATATTTTCAAATAAATGTAACTTACTTTGAACTCCCATCATGCAGTCTAAAAATGGTTCCATGAACTCTTTTTCCAGTCTTTGAAGTAGAAACTGTTGAGTAGAAAATTTCAAGGTGGTAAGAATATCACCAAAATATTCGACTGTATCCAAAAAATTATTCCAGGCATTCCTTAACTGTAACGGTGATGCGACTTCTCTCTCTACCTTCCAAAATTCCATCACGTTTCTTGAGAAAGTTTGTATTCGATGATATCGTTGCTGTAAGAAATGATGTGCATTTCCCTCCACATCATTAAGTAAGAACTGTTGTAACGCTTCATCCTGCAGTTGGAAAATCTGCAGTATAATATATTTGACTACGGTCGATATCATTCGTTCGGGATAATCAACGAGTTCTACGGCAGTTTCATACAGAGGAAATGAGAAACTAGCTCGGTCAAATAAACAGTCCAGATTTTGGTTATTCAACACCCAAGTAGTTACTTTCAAAAGTTCAACCAAGTGGGACACAACATCTTCGCTAGTTCTGTCGAAAGGAAAAGATAAAACTTGGTTAAAAACTGGACTTGATAGAATAAAATATAATACAAACTCTTCTCTAGCATTCTGTACCAACAATGATAAAGAAGATAAAACTCGAGTTTGAATATTACGACTTGAGTAGTTTTGTAAACAATTCAAAAAGTTGTCCATAACTTTGTGTTCAAAAAACACTTGCCAAAGTGACTCAGCTTGTAAAGGTTCTGCATAGAGTGGGACTCGCACCACTTGAGTTAAAAGTTCATAAACCTGGGCTTCAAGTATGTCATCTTTATCATAGTTTTCAGGCAAACTGACACTTGAACTAAATTGCTCACAAATATAACGATAATCCTCTATGGCCTTGTTTGTCATTCAGTACTTTCCACAATTGACAATCAAAGACCTGTTTAAAAAATAAATTTCATTCTTTATGAAACACAAGTCATCTATTTCACTTTGGCTTATTTACATCCAAAATATGCATGTAAAGACACTTGAAAAGCCATTGATACATATACTGACAAAGCATCTATTACACCATCCTATATCAACTGTAAAAGAACCTCGTGCAGCAACTCTTTCTCTACCAAGCTAAATTGTAGTGTTGCACATCATAGCTTCTGAACCTTTCTTCATCCCCAAACTGTTTTTAAAACAAGATGAACAAGTTTTCAAAAGTTCTACGGTCAATTTCTTTTTTAGCCAAACTCGAACACCAGACAAACCCACGTCAAATACCTCTTAGACCACGGAGTTTTATCATATCAACTCACCTGTCCACGCATAAAATATACTGAATGAATTAACAGCAAGAAGCTCCTCTTGTTTACATAAGTTCCCCAGCCCTTTTTCCCTGATGAAACTTCTTAATATCAGGTTTCTCTACAGTTGATGAGACACCTAACGCACAATTTAGACGAAAGCATACAGTCTTTCCTGGACGCAGTTTTGTAATATCACCACAAAAAGAGCACTTTCCCCGGCTGCCGGTGAAATACTCCCGTAAAACAGTATTGTAACGATCTTCTTCGCTAGAGTGGGTTGATTTGACGCTAAAAGGAAGACGTGGATGCTCCTCATGCAACGTTGTGTTTAAAACCTGCTTCTGAAACACTTCAGAATACTTTCTGCTCCTCTTTCGTGGGGGTTTCGGTGGCTTTTCTAAGGAAACCCTTATTATCTGCGAGGGCGGTGTTACATAACCATCAACCTCCGAATCTTCTTCCACATAAACTACTTTACAATTACTCATAGCTTTAGCAACATGGTTTCTTAAAGTAACCGCTTAAATGCTACCGCAAGAAAGTAGACAAGGCGCGACAAACAATCAGGCTCGAGAAAAAATGCAGGTTCCCATAAAAATGGCGCGAAAAAAGACCAATTTGCCAATCAGAATCAAGCAGTCGTGGATTGCAGACGTCATTTTTTTCTCGAGAAGCGAAACGGGGAGATAAAATTTGCGATCGCCTCTGACAAATGAACCAACCAATGGAATCCTTAGGGACCTTTGTCATCAGAAAATAACATTTGAAGATCGTAAAATGTCAAATTTTCTTCTTCCATGCCATGCTTTGAAAATTTTCCTAAAATAGGCTTTTGTTCTGCACACATGTCTGAAGCAACAACTTTCCTTCGTCGTCTCAGTTCCTCTATTCTTTCTTCAATTGTGTTTTCGATCCAAAACCGATAGACAAAAGTACGTTGTGTTTGACCAATACGATGAATACGACCAATAGCTTGTGCTTCCGTAGAGTCACTGAGTAATGGTTCTATCAAAAACACATGAGTAGCCTCTGTCAAATTCAAACCGTTGCTACCACTTCTCACGGGAAGCAGGAGCACTCGAATATTCGAATCTCGCCGAAACTTTTGGATAGCCTCGTCAAACTTTTTCCCACGATTTCCCTGAGTACGTATGAATGTAATGTTGACGTGTTGAAGGGCTTGAGACATTATTTCAAGCACATCGTTCCATTCCGAAAACAACAAACATTTACAGTTTGGGTGTCTTTCTGTAATCATCTTTAAAAAGATAACAATCCCCGATATTTTGGTTCCAAAAGAGTCACGAACAACTTCGCCTTGCATGGTGTGCCACATTTCCTTAGCGTATTCTTTTGTGATGAATAAATTTTCTTCGTTTATGCCAGTAACTTCCGGTGTCGTTCTCTCGATATCAAGGATACATATCTGGTCCGAATCCGACTGTGCAATATAACAGAGTTCACTCAAACAAACTTTCACTCGACATGTTGGACATGAAACAAAACGTTCATGATCTGATTTTCTTTGTATATCCTGTTCTTCAGAAACTTTTTGTTGAATGATATGAGACATGCATTCAACACAAAATCGATGACCACAAGGAAGGATGACTATCTGAGTGCCTAACTGACGCCAACATACTGGACAAGAAACTTTTTCTGTTTTATCTTTACTTTGCTCCTGTGACTGGGTTTCTTGATCTGATTTTAAGAGCTTCAGATAAATAAGTTGGCTCTTTTTCCGCTGTAACTCTGTTTGAGCAACCATGCGGTCTTGCTCAAACTGCATAGACAGGATGGGAATCTCATCTTTTGATATTAAATAAATATGATCATTCTTTCTTTTCTGACCTTCACCAGCTATGCGAAAGGAAATTCGCATCTTGGACATTTCTAATTCATCCAATGCTGACAAGAGATCATGTTGAGCTTCGAAGAATTGATGACAAGCTTTAAACTCTTCCTTCAAAGCTTCAACTTCTTGAAAATGTCGTTCCATGTCATCTATATATGATAACTTTTTTCGATGGTGGCGACGAATACATGCCTTAATGATACGAAGCATCTAATATTGAAGTACATTCATGTTCAATAGTTTGTATTTCAACAATCTTCTTTATCCTTACCTTTTCAACTTCACTTTGCAATCTTGCACCTTCATCTCCTTCAGAAATTACACCAAAGCGGCCTCCTTCCGTTTCCTTTCCAATGTTTTTCATTCGAACTAAAAATAAACTTCTTTCATATGCCAAAAATTTGGACTTGGCTTGACAATGTTGACAAAGAGGACCATTGCCTTCTATACGACATTGGCGACAATTTCCTGAAGTCAAAACTTCTTCACAAGTTGGTGTTCGAGCACCTGGTAAGCTTTCCAATGTTTGTAAAAGTTCCATTCGATATTTATCCCTCTTATCCAATTCTGTCAGTAAAACATAGCGTAAACCATCAATATTATGAAAACGTGAAGCTAAACTGGTTTCAGCAAATAACTTTTGTGAGTCATATAGCAACTGCGAGCGTATTTGTTCCATTATTTGTTCTTCCAATTTATAATTTCCAACGACTAGTTCATCTAAAGCTTCCATCCACCATGGGACTTTGGAACGCTGTCCGACTATTTCTTCACAATGTGACTTGCAGCAATCATATTGATTTTTTGCTTTTGCCACTTTTGCAACTTTATCCGCCGTATATTCAGCCTCTATTTGTTTTATTTCTTCTTTGTATATTGACTCTATTAACATTTTTCCGATACCACGCAAACGAATCAAGTTGTTTTCTTGCTTTTCGGTACGTCTGTTCTTTGGTACTTGCTGAATTTCTCTTGTATTGTTTTCTATGCGCTCAAAAATATCATCCAAGTTGCATAAAACATGCAATCTCTGTAATGGGTCCATGGTAACATATTCTTCATGCGTTTTCGCAGTTTGTAAAACACTCCTATATAGATTTACGGCTTCTACAAGATCATCTTCCAGAATCTTTAATGCAGCCAAACCATTTAAAGAAGTAATAAAAGATCGTTGAGCTTCAGCAACTTCCACTGTTCTTCTCTGAACGAGTGCTTCAAGCACTTGTTGCATGGTCATTGAGCTCTTTTGTAATACACGAATACCATCGGAACCAACTTGAGGATGACAACATGCTTGTCGAAGTCGTAGTAATCGAAACAAAAACTTTTTGCTTGAAACCAAGTCTGGAAAATGAGGTTCTGTATTCCAGTCTTGTAGCGTTCCTGATGATTCATTCTTTCCTAAAACTTTTGAAACTTCACTTGCACAAAATTCATATTGTCTTTCATAAAAATGACGTTCTATGGGTCCAAAAGAAAGCTTCACTGTGGTCATCGACAGAGGAGGAAGATGCAACTCTTCTTTCACCATGTTTTTAGTGTTTCTCCAAACCAATCTTCGAATTAAATCCTTCAAATGTGTATCCATTCCCATTTGAGCAGGTTTCCACACAAATCGATTCCACCAAAAGTAATCCTGAAAAGGTTCCACCTGAAGAAATTTCAGCAAGCCATAAAAGTCTGCCATATCTCTTTTATTGGCGTTCCTGTCACACACCATCGACGATATGATGAAAGAACTTGTGCCATATCTGCTGCTCCATGGGAACCTCCTTCCACCACTTGTGCTTCATCCAAACAAATACGATACCATTGTATTCGACATAATGGTGTAGGTACTGCTCTAAATACTTTAGCATAACGTAAACAAGGTCCATTGCCAACATCTGCACGATTTAAATCACTTCTTAAGGCATCATAAGTTGTTAAAACGATGTCCATTTCAGCCATTTTCTTCGCTGGTGTATAACTATTTTCCTTAATTCCTTGATAAATAAGAACTTGAAGATTACTTTGTTTGGTACTTCGACTAATTTCTTCCTCCCACTGTCTTAATATGGTTGAGGGACAAACAATAAGTGTTGCTCTACTAGTTAGCAACTTTCGGGACTGGTAATCACTCTCACATTCATAGCATAGATGGGGTGTACTTTGAAGAACTTTGATTGCTCTATCGAAACGATAATTGGCACACCAAGCATGTTCTACCTTTCCACATTCATCACAACGGACAAATAATGAACGAAATCTTTGTGGTGTGTCATCATTGTCTAAGCAGCATGCATTACAAGATGAGCATTCTTCAACCGATTCAATCTCTGTTATCATTGAATACAAGTCCTCATTTTCACTGTCAATATTTCTTTCGGCTCTATGCTTTGTATACAATGAAATGTTTTCATTGTTTTCATCAGAAAACATTCTTCCCCAGAAAACTCGGGCAGTCTTTTCTTGATGAACTCTATTCTCTCTCTTTGGCAATGTCAATACAATCAGTGATAACACTTCCAATGTCTTTCCTAATCCCATTTCATCTGCTAATATACCTCCAAATATATCGGGAAAATTATCAAAATGATATTTGGATATTTGACCAGTACAAGGATTATAATAGAAACTCGGAGATGACGGAAACTTTGGATTCCAAATAGGAAACCACAGCGGATTTCCATTGTTATTATAACCCAAATTTTGCTTCAAAGCACTTTCACGATACAACATCCAGGCTATTGCTCTTAGCTGATAGGGTCGAGGACATATATTTAGCCGAGTCTCCATATATTTCTCTGTTCATTGCTTAGATGATGTTCTTTACTTTGACGCAATGCATTCTCTTCTGAATGAAATTTCTCCAACAACTGTTCAAACCAAGTAGAATCTAACACAGTTTTGCTCGTCTTTGCTCCTTCAAAACCACTATAAACACTAAATTCTGGATGAAGCCAAGATATCAATGTGTTTGTGAACCTAAACAATTGTCGATTTTTGTATTCACAAGGACTAGTAGGAGAGTTCAGAAACATCTTTTCTGAAAAATAAAAGGTAATATCCAATTCGATATTTTCTGTACACTCTTCAATAACACAAGGGTGGTTTGATACCTTTCCATACAGTAATTTGTTACTCACAAGATAGTTTAGTGCTTTTGTTACTTGCAAGGGCACGATGACATCCCCAATAGCAACAACAGGTGTTTCTGTTTCACTATCACGAATAGCGAACCCTATAGAAACCAGAGCTTGTTCATCTCTTAATGCGATATTGTCATTCCAAAATCTGAAGGCTAACCAATCACTTGACTTTTCTGAGTGGTCTTCTATCTTTCTTCGCCAAAACGTTCCAACAAGACGCTGATTCCCACAAAAATACAATAGGTCAGACACATTCGCAGTTTCTACAAGCTGCAAGTCATAGTATTCAGTTCTTGAAGAGGGCCATAAAACTTTCCAAGCCTCGTCAGTGACTACATTTGTTCGGTAACTTACATCATCAGTTTCAGTGTGTTTTCGTCTTTTCGCTTGCAGAGTTTCAAAATCACAGGACTCTATAAAGCTGTCATGTGTTTCTAGTGTCTCTTGAGCCGTAAATAAAGTGTTAGGAAAGGCAACCAGAGTTTCCGATACACTGTCGTGTCTCCTTCGTACACTGTTTGACTTTCTCCGCTGCATGGTGTTTGGCCTGCACCAAAACCAAAACAAGAAATCTCATGAAACTTGAAAAAATATTACAAAAAGAACAAAACCAATTTATTGTAGTTAGACAACAACCTGCCAAATCTATATTAAAAACCGCTCTACCCACGACTTGTCATATCAGGGCTTAAACAAACTATCTGGTGCAATAGAAGTTGTCAATCCATATCTTTGCAAACCCAAACAATATTCTTCAGCCAACTGCTTCCAAGTTGTAGTGACTGTCGAAACACCACAGCTGTGAGCTTCCATAGTGACTCGGTGAGCTTTCTTCCGAGAGATGACTTTGACAACACTCACGATAGCAGATATGACATAGTCAAATGTATGAATGTCATCGTTGTGTAATAATACCCGCCAATTATGTTCCAACTCTTCTTTCTTCTCCTTTCTTGTTTTTCGCTTGGGTTTCACTTTGACAGCAACACCTCCTCGGCCTTGTTTCTCCGCTTGTTCCGTGCCAGTGCCACTCCTAGAAAAATCCAATTTACCTGGTTTTCCAGTTACAGAAGGTTTTGGTCTTCCAATTTCCGTTTTGTTATACACGTTCTCTGCGACGGAAAACACCAACGTGGAGACAGGTATTGAGCAGCTGGTATCAGTAAAAGCCCTTCTTTTCCTTCGTGGCTCATAAACGAAACCTTTATGTTTTCTAAAAAATATTGGTTGGGAACAAGTTGCAGTTTTGTGCTGACATAGCAGAGTTTTCCTGTAACAACTTGGTGGCAATAAGTTCCATACAAATCCACTCGTCACCATTTTTACCCAAAAATTGTGCCAACTGTCCTCATCAACCCTAAAAGTCACACTTTACGAGTCAAAGGAATGGCCACATGAAGTATGTTTTTTGGTAGCTTTACAAGTTGGAAAGAAACACAAGCAAGTAGCCATTCAAAGACCGAAGGAGAATTTGAAAAGAATATTTTGGCAATCAGAAAGTATATCTTTTGGTTAATGTTTCATTGACAAGTGAATAGCAAGTTGCTGAAGATGTGAAAATATTCGTTCGTTTCCATAGCACATAATAGTATGTCTTTATTTTCTTAGAAAATTGTTGACTGGCAATCAATAACTTTATATTGTGCATTCAAGAGAAAACAATTTCGACCAGGAGAAAAAGAATTTTGTTTTCTTGTCATTGACAACAAGACCTGTGCCAAGGCTCATTTGGTCTTTTGCAAACGTTTCTACACTTTATAAAGAATGACTACAACACTTCTAGGCGATACACTTGTTGATATACCAAACCGATTAGAGAAGATTGCCTCCAAATTAGCTGTTGGAATAGCTGGAACTAACCAAAGTCTCACCTATTCGAAATTAAGAGAGAGAGTTGCTAATGTTCGTGATAAAGTACAGAAATATACCAACAAAGGGGATGTAGTTGCTATTATTATGCCAAACTGTATAGAATTTGTTGTATCGTTTCTGGCAGTAACCTGGGCAGGTGTTGTGGCTGCTCCCTTGAATGCTGCGTACAAACTAGACGAATTTACCTTTTATCTGAAGGATGCTTGTGTGAAAGCGATAATAGTAGTGCAAGATGAAGGCCCTGTAGAAGCTATTCAAGCAGCAGAACAGTTAGGGATACCAGTATGGAACGTGACAAAGTTTACAACAGAAACAAGTGAAATTCATCTTCATATTCTAAACCAAAAAACAACAGGAACATCATCTTTAGCAGGAGTTGGAAAGAAAGAGCCAGAATCTGATGACATTGCCCTGTTTCTTCATACCTCTGGAACCACATCAAAGCCAAAAGGAGTCCCCTTAACACATAAGAATTTAATGACTTCCATCAAGAATATTTCAAATACGTATGAACTTTGTGATACAGATGTTACGCTGTTGGTGATGCCACTTTTTCATGTTCATGGATTGATGGCTGCTTTATTATCGACTCTTGCCACTGGTGGAGAGGTATGGATCCCTCCTGAAGGAAGATTTTCAGCATCAACATTTTGGAAATATTGTGTGCAACACCAAGTAACATGGTATACAGCTGTGCCAACGATTCATCAGATTCTAGTTTCTCGAGCAGAACAGGATTACCCCAATGACAATCCCCCGCCGCTGAGATTTATAAGGAGTTGTAGTTCATCTCTGGCACCTAGTATTTTAGAAGCAATGGAAAAGCTCTTTCATGCACCAGTATTGGAAGCTTACGCAATGACTGAAGCTTCACATCAAATGACATCAAATCCACTTCCAAAGTATGGAAAACGAAAACCAGGAACTGTTGGCAAAGGTCAAAATGTGCAAGTTGCTACTTTATCAGACAATTGTGAAGTTTTAGGACCCAATCAAGTTGGTGAAGTTTGCATAAGAGGAGACAATGTAACCAAAGGCTATTTAAATAATCCTAAAGCTAATGAAGAGGCATTTGCTGGAAACTGGTTCCATACTGGTGACCAAGGATATTTGGATGAAGAAGGATACCTTAGATTGACAGGTCGTATTAAAGAACTAATTAATCGTGGAGGAGAAAAGATATCGCCATTAGAAGTAGATGCTGCTCTCTTATCACATCCTAATGTTTCGGAAGCAGTTTCGTTTGGCGTTGCTGACGAAAAATATGGAGAAGAAGTTCATGCTGCAGTGATACTTAAAGACAAGTCTTTAGGAACTAGTGAAGGTGATTTGATTGAAGATTGTAAGAAGCGAATTACATCATTTAAGGTACCAAAGAAAATATATATTGTGGATGACTTTCCCCGGACGGGCTCTGGAAAGATTCAAAGACGTATTGTCGCACAACATATGCTAGAACAATTTGGAAAAGGTAACAACGTTTCCAAGAAATTGACTGAGCAGAAAGATAGTACCGAAGCAAATCAGTTGTCGGAACTAGATGGTTATGAGTTGATTTCAAAGATATTAAAGGCATTAGGTGTTGAAGCAGTATTTGGAGTCCTGGGAATTCCAGTAACCAAGTTAGGAATAAGTTGTCAAAAAGAAAGTATTCGATTTATCTCGACTCGTCATGAGCTTCCAGCAAGCTATGCGGCTGGTGGATATGGTTATTTAAATGGAAAACCAGGTGTTTGTTTAACAGTCTCAGGTCCTGGTTGTTTACATTCTTTAGCTGGTTTGGCAAGTGCTACAGTGAATTGTTTTCCAATGATTTTGATTAGTGGAGCTGTAGATAGTTCTCAAGTAGGACGTGGTGGCTTTCAAGAATGTGATCAATTGCATGCAGCTCTACCTCATGTCAAGCAGGCATTTCGTGTCGAAGATATTAAAGATTCTGCTCGATTATTGTCTCGAGCTTATCATATTGCTCTTAGTGGACGACCAGGAGGAGTCTATGTAGAGTTTCCTTCCAATGTGTTGCATCAGAAGTTGGTTTTTGACCAAGCAGAACAACTTGTATCGTTTGCTAGAGATATAGCATCTTGTCCAAGAGCACTTGCTTCTCCTTGTGTGGAATCCATTCGACAGGCAATCGATATGCTGAAAAGTGCATCAAGACCACTTGTAGTGATTGGTAAAGGTGCTAATTATGCTCATGCTGAAAAGGAATTGAAGAAATTTGTGGAGAGTTTGAAGATTCCATTCCTTGCGACACCTATGGGAAAAGGTTGTCTTCCTGATTCACATAATCAGAGTGCAGCAGCTGCTCGTTCATTTGTTTTGAGAGAAGCAGATGTTGTGCTCATTTTAGGTGCTCGTCTCAATTGGATTTTACATTATGGACAGACACCTCGTTGGTCTGCAAATTGTCGTTTTATTCAGATGGATATTTGTGAGGATGAAATGCATCGCAATGGATTGATTACACTTCCAATAGTAACAGATATTCTAAAAGGTATTGAGAAATTGAACGAGTATACAGAGAAGGATTGTTTTGAAGTGCCTCAAACATGGCGTGAAAGAGTTCGACAAAAATGTGATGAAAATGCGAAGAAATTATCAACTCGCTTACAACAAACTCGATTTCCATTAGATTTTCATAGTGCTTTGGAAGTTATGCGATCTACTTTAGTTACGATGCCTCATCCGAAACCTATTTTGGTGAGTGAAGGTGCAAATACTATGGACTTTGGTCGCTTGATTTTATCTACAGAAGAACCAAGAACGAGGTAAGATTGATAGAGGTGGTATATTACAAGGATTGCTAACAAGTCTTTCACTAATAGATTAGATGCAGGTACCTGGGGTACGATGGGTGTTGGATTAGGTTATGCCATTGCAACTTCAGTGAGTCAACCAAATCGACCAGTCATTGCATTGGAAGGAGACTCTGCATTTGGTTTCAGTGGCATGGAAGTGGAAACTATTGCTAGATACAATTTATTTGTCATTATTGTTATTTTCAATAACAATGGCATATATGGAGGAACAGAAAAGAGTGCCTTGTTGAACGATCCTGCGCCAACTACTTTTGTTCCTAATTCTCATTACGAAAAGATTGCAGAGGCTTTTGAATGTGCTGGCTATTTTGTGGAAACTGCAGAACAATTCAAAGACGCCTTGAACAAATCACTGGCAGCAAAGAAACCTGCACTCATTAATGTAAGGATTGATCCTGCTGCTGGAACAGAAAGTGGTAGTATGATATCTCATAACTAAATTCGATATTTGTATGCTTGTCAACTGTGTCTTTGTTAGATATATATTGCTGGTTGAACTTTACATATGACTGTGTTGTTTGTTTTTCCTAAAAACTATTGGTAGCCTACATACACAGCAGCAAAAATAGCTCAAAAGTCAATTAGGGTCACCTTCATAAGTATCTATAGGATCCCTACAAACATTATTTCTACCTGATTCATCTTGCCATGCCTCCGAATTATTTTCGTTCCTCTTGGCCTTAACAGACTGTTTGTTCAATTTGCCTAATCGAATTAAATAGGCACCATGACTCTGAATTTGTTGACGAGACTTATTCGGAAGCACCTTTTGAATATACTTCCACCGGGTACCATACTGTTTAAAGGCTTTCATAAACAATCTATCTTCTTCTGGAGTCCATAAATTGGAACGAGTCTTTCCTGAACTACCTGACGATTGCTTCCAATCTGTGTCTTTCTCTAAATACAAATGAATTATTTTCTTCAAAAGTAATGTTATTATCTTACTTGTTTGCTTCCATTCATTAGGATATCTTTTCTGCGAATCTTCCAGTTCTCTATGAACTACTGAATCTTCTGAAAAATCAGAAGGATTTTCCGCAGTATCTATAGCTGGACGCTCAGTATCAACGCGACTCGACTCGCCTCCTAATGTGACTGCTGCAGAGGCACTGGCACTGATTTTAGTGATGTTTTTGTCGCTATGACATACAACAGTCGCGTTATCGTCAGACAGCTTGGTCTGCCCTTCCAAATGATCATTTGGAGCAGGTGTGGAAGCTCCATTCGTATTCATTCCAAAAGATATAGTTGGAGTCGTTATTTTCCGAATAACTTCCTTAAATTGTACCATTGGAATGCTTTCAAAGGTACAAACCAAAAACTGTCTATATTTGTTTAAAAGTTGAATCTGTCTTTCTCTTTCTGTCTCCATTTGTGAGGTAAGAGACTTCAGTTTTGCTCTTTTAGATTCTAGCTGTTTCAAAACAGTTTTGAGATGTTGATTCTCATTTTGAAGAGCATCTATTGTCGAAAGGTTCTCAACGTGTTTCGAATCGACTTTAGCTGCGTTTTTAGCTTTGGGTGACTCGACTGACAAGACAGATTCCTGTGTGGTTTCTAATAAGGACGACTCGTTTGGTACTGACGCCAGTGGTGTTACAGTGGAGGCGTTTTGTGTTGAAGAAACGGAATTAAAAGGAACGGCTGCTACAGAAGATGTCTGAATCTGTCCCGCATTGGAAGGTAGAGCGCCTACCATGGTTACTACTGTGGTCTGAAGCGTATTCGCAGGGAGTTCCATGCTGTTTAGTTCTGGTTGACAATTCTTATTGACGGTAGTGACAACCGTTGAAACCGTTGCGGCCTGTGTAACTGGAACATTGGGCTGAGAAGTAGAAACGCTTGTTTGCGGTATTTCCAACGAGGTTTCCGTAAACGGGCTGTTTGACTGTTGTTGTGTTGCTTCTTGTGAACACATTTCACTTCCTTCTTCTATAGGCTTCGATACTTGATTAGCTGACATATTGCTACTCTCTGCTTGGTTTTCTTCTGATGAAGAAAAGCCAACCTTTTTACGTTTCACTATCTTCTTTCGCTCGTTCATTACTGTTTGTCGTAGTGTTGCATTTTGATTGGGAAAACGAGCATTTTGACGTAGGAGAAACTATTATGAATTGGTCGAAACTTGTCTGGAGAGGTGCTCAAGTGCAGTGGATTATCAGATACAGTCAAGGTTATAAGACTTCACTGACTGCGTTGTGGCACTGCAGAACATTGTATCAGACAGTATCCAATCTTGATGAAAATACCGATGTCAAGCATATACGAATCTACACTAGAACAGGCGATAAGGGGAAATCGAGCTTATTTACAGGTACTTTACAGTTATTTGAGACGTATTTATGTAATAAACTTTCCAACAATAGGAGAAAGAAGATTGAAAGATGATGCTATTTTTGAGACGTTGGGTACTTTAGATGAACTTAACGCACATATTGGTATAGCACGAGAATATTGTCTTGCAATCTCCGCATTGATAAAGAAGCTTGAGCATATTCAATCTTGTGTGTTTGATATGGGAGCAATCGTGGCTTCATACACGGGAAAGAAGAAACCACTGAATTCCAGTGCTTTACCTATTCTAGAGAAAACCAAAGTACGTTAACATGCTCCCTATGACGTTGTACGACTGTACTAAACTCGAAATCATTATCTATGAAGATAGAAGAGCTGGAAATTTGGATTGATGAACTAGAAGAAACGTTATCACCACTAAGAAATTTCATTCTTCCGGGTGGTGGTTTAGCAAGTGCGCAACTACACGTAGCAAGGGCAGTCGGAAGACGGACAGAAAGACGATTCTGGACGGTTTATTATCAAGCATTGCCACAGCTTGAAGAATCAGTGGAAGAAACCCAAGTTTTATTGAATGTTGGGCAGTATTTGAATAGGCAAGTAGTATTTATAGTTGTTTATTATTGTCAGTGACTGACGACATAAAATATAGATTGGGTGACTTTTTATTTGTTGCAGCAAGATTCGCAGCGAAAGAAAACGGTGCAAATGAAACATTATACAAACCACAAAGACAGACAAAATCATAATAACCAAATGAACTATTGTGCATATGATAAAGGACTTGATACAAAGTTTAAAAAGTGTGTGTGCGCCAAAACTGGTAGAAAAAATGCCCAATTGAACCCATTTTATTCCTCAATTTGTGAGCTCGAGAAGTTATGCGTCGAGCGGGGCTTTCAAGGAGAGGCAGAGGTGGTGATAGAACAGTCAATAAACCTAGAGTCACAGACGCTAGAAAACAAGGTAGACCACCTTCAAAAATACAATTATTTTATCGAAGTATCTTCGAAGAAGATACGAGAAAGCTTCGAGAGATACTACAGACAGAGGGATTTTCAGCAATTAAACCGTTTAACGATGCAGGTATTCCTCCTCTACACTTTGCTGTTTTGCATAGAAAATTGAAAAGTTTAAAATGCCTTGTGGAGCACATCGACAGAGTTCAGTCCCAGCAAGAGATTGACTTTCTAGATGACGAGCACCTTCAGACTCCGTTGATGGTAGCTGCGGAAATTGGTTGGGTTGAAGGCGCCAAGGTCTTGCTAGATAATGGAGCCGACATAACTGCAAAAGACGAAGAAGGACATACTGCACGTGATTATGGTGTTCTTTCAGAGTCGAAACAAATTTTAGAATTCTTTGACAAATGGAAAAAGGAGCACGACGTTGCAGAAGAAGTTGTGGAAGAAGACGAAGTTGTTTTTGAAACGCCAACACAACGGAGCCGTCGGAAAAGAAGAGATCTGGAAAGACAAGAGCGCTCTGGTATGGAATTGGTTAGCACGGATAGAACTCCATCACAGAAAGGGGACACAGAGTCGGAGAAAGCAGATAGCGTTGGAATTGCATTGAACGATTTGGATAAACGAGAAAAACTGAGCTCTTTAGCTCAATGGGACGAATTGAAAGTCGCTATAAACGAGTTGCGAAGAGATTTGACAGTTGATCGCGTGAAAGAGAGGAATCAGACAGAAACCTACCCTGATTCCGTTATTGATCCAGCTCTTTGGAATTATAATGTACTGCAGCGACTGCAGCTTCGTTTACCAAGTGGATCCATGGATAGCTTACCTGCAGAATTGTCAAATTTGGTGAATCTGAGCTCTTTAATTATAAACGATAATAGCTTTAAGCATCTTCCAAATAGTATAGGCAGTTTACGTTCGTTGCGAGTTTTAGAAATAGAAAATAATGAGCTGGAAGATTTACCGGAAAGTCTTTCATCTTGCACAAAGCTAGAGGCAGTAAGGCTTACTGGCAACAAATTGAGAAGCTTAAAGCCTTTGCAAGGTGCAGTCGATTTGGTTTCACTATATTGTGATAGGAATCAGTTAGAAGCTTTGGACCTTGATTTTTCGAGAATGAATCGTCTTTCTATGTAAGTTTTAGAGAATGTTTTCTTGCCATTGCGGTCTCACAATTCATATTGCTGCAGTTTGTCAACCACCTATAATAAAATTCGGGAGATACCGGATTCCATTGGACATTTGGAGAACTTGACAGTTCTTCAGCTCTCAGGAAACTTGCTGGAAGAACTGCCAAGTAGTCTTGGGGATTTAAAGAAACTTCAGACGCTAACTTTAGATGATAATCCTATACGAGTGCGTATTAAATTTGTGCAACAATAGGAAGATATATATGACTTGTTTTTTCTTAGGACCAAAAAATATTGAAGATACTTACCAAAGGAAAGAAACCCATGAAAGAATTCCTTCAATATATGAAAAAGAGAAAGGGTAGAAATAAAAAGAGTAAAACAGAACAACATGAGCAAAGTGATGAGGAGAGTGAATAAAAGTAGTCCAGTTGGACAAAACTTACTAGACAAAAGCTTTCTTTTTTGTCCACAGGACAGGCTCATGTAACTTGAGATTTTTGGAAGGTAATTTCTGTTGACATGGATGTAGCTGCAGCCGTTGTAAGTTAGTTTAACAGTTTTCTTGTAGCCTTTCTGAATTTTCTTCGCAGACTGTAGTAGTCTGGATAGCAGCTATGATATTAACGTGTGGTATTTTTGCGTACCTTAGGAGGAATAGCTTTCGAAGGTTTGGTAGAAGGACAAGTTGGAACGAGGAACCGGGAAGCACGGAGCAAGGCGCTCACAGTTCACCATATGGAAGAGTTCCTCCCTATGTTTTTCTTCATGGCTCGCCATCTCGTCAATTGGAAACTGTTGTCCCAGAATTGGTGTATGGTGATAAGTCGTCCTTTCTGCAGCAGTATCCAATTCTCAAGAGGTTGCTTGGGAAGGAGTCTGTTAAAGGCGTAAAAGATGTTACACTTGACATACAGGATCGTATGAGTAGTGTGGAACACCAGGATAGTTCTTGGGAGGTTAAAAATCCTTGTTCAAGTTCCAGGAAGAGCATTCTGGCCGATGAACTAAAGTTGGAAGGCTCTTTTCGGGAAGAAGAAAGTGCGATAAAAGAGTTTGCCAGTTTTCGAAAAGTACGGGATGTACATTCTCAAAATGAAGATGAGGAAGCTATTCTGCTCTTTGACAAGGTTATGAAAAATCAGACACTTTGTGTTTTTTGTCTTGAAGACTTCGATTGGGGTTGCTCCGTACGAATATTGAAATGTATGCATTTGTTTCATACTACTTGTTTACGACAGTGGCTTCGAAAGTCAAACAAGTGTCCTTTGTGCAAAACTCCTGTTTTCGTAGAAAACGAAAACATACGCATGATGGGTTCTCTCACCATGTCAAATGCCTTTCAGGAAAGAGCAACGTCTTTAGAAACGTTTCAACAATTGACCATGCACACAATACAATGGATGGACATAGAACGAAACGAGTATCGAGCAGGAGCACAAGCTTGGGAGCATCGAAACATTTTTACTGCATTCATTTAACAAAAACTTTGATGGTATCTTTGTATTGTTTATTCATCATGTAGTTAGATTCCTACTTTATTTGCGAAAAATCCTATGGAGTATTTGGTCAAGAGCAGCCTCAGGCTCTTTTGCACACTGACTGTCTTTATTTATTACGTCATTTGAAGAATCTACAAAGTGCTTTCGCTTGGCGTCAAGCTTCTTTCGCTCCTTAGTTAGAGAAGGTATTTCATAGAAAGATCGTTGCTTTACATCTCTGGCGGAGGACTCTTCATGAGATTCATTACTTGTTGTATTCCTTGATCTTCGTGCTTTTATTTTTGCATAATACTTTGCCTTTTCGACACGAGATATATAGAAGTCTCGTTCTCTTGCCATTTGGGACATTTCCAAGTTCCATCGCTTGTTTTTTTCCTTATGCTCCAAAACTAATTGTTTGTAATTATTTGTTGTTTGAAAAAAATTGGACTTTAATACCTTGTTCTTCAACGAGGTGGTGCCATTTGAAACCCTTCAAATATTTCAGAGTCCATAAATCGTCACTAAACGGTTTTCTTCGCAGTCCTGTGGATGCTCCTACAAACACGTCTGCGCATTACTTCTCGGCAAGAAATTAACAAAACACTAAACATACCTATCGGTTTATTGTTCAACAACTCTACTGCAAGTTTTGCTTGTGACTTGTCGATAAATTCTATCCAACCGTGTTTCATCCTTCTTCTACGACTCCCACCTTCCTTAATACGAATTTTTCTACTCTCTTTATCTTTTGTAGAGTTAGGAGATATAGTATAAAATTAAAGCTTCACCGTTGTACCTTCTGGCTCCAACCATATCCTATCAACTGGTCCAATCTTCGAGAGTATCGAACGAACTTCTGGCACTGTCATTCTGGGAGGAACCCTTGACATAAATACAACACCCCGCCGACTTTCATTGGTCAGCAGTTCCTTTCCCGATCTTTTGTCCACTTCAGCTTCAACAACGTCTTCCAGTTGTCTCGAAGGCGTATCAGTTGGCTCTGAATGGTTCATCATGCACAAGTGTGATTGACCAAACTGTGGCAAAGACTGGTCAACATGCGTTTGTTGTTGTCTTGTTAGATAGAAAGTTTTGTGTTGGTCTTTTTATATCTTAATTTGAAACTGATACTTTCTTTACGTCAATGAGAGATGCGCTTAGTAAAGTTAGTCCAGGTGAAATTGGCCCTCTTACAATCTATTCTCTTTGGGAAACGAACAGTAAAGTGCAATAAATATATCCAATGTAATGTTCTCTTATGGAGAGAACATTAGAAAAACAAATACTATTGTCCAGACTTGTTGGGGCTGACGTCACATTTAAGAATATCATTTGGTACCATAGCCTTTCCAAAGAATACCAATTGGACGAGTAACTAAAGCCATGACTAGTCTAGATATCCAGTTTTCGTCTAGTATGCGAACGTGTGCATTTTAATCAGTTAAACATGCAAATATGTCGTTCCCAAGTACTTTCATTCACCACTTTACAGTATAACACTTTTTAATAATTTTATCCTTCCTCTTATCATAGCTTCCTTCATCAAAGACAACTGAACCCATGTAGAAGTTTTCGAAAATACATGCAATCCAAAAATCAAACGTTCTCTAGAGTCTTCAAGTCCAAAACTCAGAAACGCCTTCCATTCGTCGTCAGGTAACATAAAAAACGCCCAAAAGAAGTCTCTCATTTCTCTCAAACAAATATCTGAAAGATATTCACCTCCGAATTGAAAGAAACTTCTCTGTAACAATCTTTCACCGGACCAAAGCTCATTCCAGACTGACTTTGCAATACGCGTCGAACTTGTTTCAGAATGAATGAACTTCTTAATGGTATGAGCTACACATGATGCCAAATTCATTGTTCTTGAAAACATATATCCTGTTGCTGGATGTACCATCCCTGCTGAACCTCCAAAACCCAATACTTCTTGGTCTAGTTGTGGCAATGCTCCACCCTAAAATAGACTGAGGCAAAGTTTTGTTTCAAATTAAGGACTTTACCATTGGGATCAGGCAGTATTCTTCGTCAATAACATTCTTCACTTTTATTTGAAGAAACTCTAATCGTTTCAGTAGGCGTTCCTTTAGGTGCTCAAAAGATACGGCAGGTCGACGGATAAGTGACGTTTCCTCCAAAAATATTCTGGTCGTACTACAAGGCATCGCGTATAGAAAAGTGGGCACTTGTGAGGAGTCCCGCATATCTTGTTCACAAAACCTCATATGAGAATCACGAAAGTCCATAAGTAGCATTTCATCAACGGGGAAACAATGACTTTCCACTTCTACTTCTATACCATATGCAGCTTGGAAACCCGGTTCATGAGGAACATCAAACTTGACAAAGGACAAATAATGTCCAGTTGCATCGACAACAAGGCGACAATATATCTCATCTCCTTGAGAAAGATGTACTCGACAAAATTTGCCTTCTTCTTGCGTCACATTTTTGGCTGTCATTTGTAAAAACACAACACCATTTGCCAGACACTTATGCATCAGTTTGGATTTCATTTTCGTCTTGTCTACTCTGCCATATGCATATGGTAGTAACTTTGTCCTATCTTCATCAATATACACTCTTGTCTCAGGCCAAATAGGATCAAGACAGTCTGCCAAGTTCAACTTTTCCAACTCATCCAACCAAACACCATAGTTATTGGACCAAGGCCTATCCAAACGAGGATCAATAACTGTTATACGCAAACCTAACTCACTGAGGGCAGCAGCCAAAGCCAGGCCTGCTGGACCACAACCAATAATAACCACATCAAAAATATCCTTTTCCGTTCCCTGTGTTGCATACGTAACTATGTTTTTCGTATTGGAGAAATTCTCCATGCCAGTTTTCATTATCATGACTGGCGCTTTCACTCTGAATATAGGATCTCTCCAACCACGAACTTTGCTAGCAAAAAACGAACAACGATGACAACCAGATTTTCTACCAGCAAGATTGCCCCAAGTGCTATTCAGCTGAATACTATGAGAATTTCTAGCTTGTTTTTCTAGACTGTAAGTATCAACAAGATAGAGCCAAGCCATTGGTGTTTGAGGTAACCACATCAGCTCCAAGATGATTGGCAATTCAATGTGTCATCAGGAAGGAAATTTTCTCTCTAGTGTTTTCGTGGCTCGTTGTTATCTTGCGAAAGACTTTGGTCACGTTGAGTGGAATGGAGTTGCCTACAGAGCAGTCGTTTGATTTAAATCAAAAAGAAAGCGAGGATATATCAATGCTGAAAGAAAGAGTATTGACACTTCCACCTGACCAACTATCTGCTCATGAAAAGAACCTACGACGTATATTCCGTAATAGAGCATCCGCAGAGCGTTCTAGGCGGAGAAGAATAAAACTTATCGAGGAATTAGAAAGAGAAAATCTTTCACTAAGGCAACACTTGGAGTCTCTTCACTCTATTAAGCTTGAAAATCAGAGGCTAAAAGAGGAACTGGTTGAACTAGAGAAGAAAGCTGCATATTATGAACAACTTAAGAAATACAGAGAACAATAGAAGCTGTGTGATATATTTATGCTTCAAAGAGACAGAAAGTTTTTGACTGACAGAAAAGACACAACACCAGTTGTCTTTTCGACGCACCCTCATAATCTTTAGAGGTCGTTGATACGACTCTTTGGCGGTCGCATTGATGAAACCAAAGAAACAGTCACCTTCTCTCGGATAATTACTTGGTCATTAACAATGAGAACTATGTGTACTGGTCTTTTCATACTTTTTTGTTGTATTTACGTTCATTATATTGGAACTGTAGACAGTCACATGGTTACAAAGGACGTGATAGAGGTAGGCACTGCAACCATGGTATTTTTATGACCTTTTTTGGATTTACCTTTGCAGAAATATATATTTGTTCATTTTGACAAGAGAAATTGTTCCAAGGATGGAACAAAGGAATATATAGCCAGTGAAAATATCTGCGTTTGTAAGACAGGTTGGGAGACAGCAATTGACCAGAATCCAGCAACAAGAGTATACTGTAATTTATATGTTGGAACAAGTAACAATAGAACGTCATCTTCAACACCCACCATGACCGAGTCTTCTATAGTAAGAGACGCTTGCCTTTTAGAGAAATATAAAGACTCATTGATATTTTCAAGATTATTATTATTATTATTCTAGTGATAATTGGAATATGTGTCTGCTGCTGTTGTCGAAAACCTATGATGCATTGTATGCAAGACCTTTGCTGTGGATGCTCTGAAAGCTTCTCTCCGTTGGAATGGGGGTTTAAGAGATCAGCTACCAATACACAGAATAGGTCCAGTACTTGTAATTGTCATGCCAACCAGAATGATAGAGAAATGCCTTCTTGTCATCCACATTCACATAACTGTCACAATGACTATCCTTCTTGCCAAATGTGTCATTCTCCAAGACCTCCTGCTTATATTCAGCATCCACCTACTGTTTGGATACCGAACATGGATAGTTCTCCCGTAGCATGGCAGCCAAAACAATATTATCCAAGCATGCCTACTGAAATCTTGTCCAATGATGAGAGAGATATTAAACACCAACGACCATATAAATATTCCACCAACAGAAATTTTTCAGAGATCGATGTTGGAGAAAATGGTTTGGAACACACCAGTGTTCCTGCATATCCTCCACGTGTATTGGTCGTTCCTGTTGACCAGTTGAAGAAACATCTGAATTCCGATATATTTCACGCTTCTAAAAAATCCGACGATTCATTCCCAACGTCGAGGACTGCATTTTGTCAAGCTTCGGTGGAGCATTACCAGAAAGGTAAAAAGGAGCATGTGCGCCATCAATCTCGGAAGCATAATAAAAGCTGAAAATACCATTTGTAGCTGTGGCACTTGTTTCGTATCTTTGAAAAATATTGTAGAGATAGCAATGTCATTGACAAATAGTATGCGTAGGAAAAAGTGAGAGGATTACTGGAACGAATGATGGATTCAGGATAACCAAGTGATATATTATTAAAACTATGAAACATATTCTATTCTACTGGTTGATTTTCAATTAAAAACTAGTTCTGTAGCAATAGAAATAATTCCTATCGATAGTGTCCTGATACATAGTGTGCATTTTTGGTATTGTGAGCTTTCTTATGATGTCTTCTTGCTTCATGTCTTACGTTCAACTCTGGAAGATTGTTTCTTGTATAGGACTCCAAATATTCTTGAGAGGACCCATTATCCGTGGATACTGGATGAGAAGCCTTTATATGATGATGGCGAGAATAATAATGATGATGATGTTTTCTGGGTACAGAATGAATAGCGGCAGGAGGTGAGATATGAGTAGAAGTTACATAGTAACGAGAAGTCGTTGGTGAGTTTGTCTGTTCTCGAGACGAATATCGTCGACGATTTTGATTAATGGAAGGTACTTTAAACATATTCATGAAGAACTTGACACCAAAAGCCATGAACAACTTGACACCAATGCAGCCTCCTACGACAAGTCCAACGACAACCAGGACAACATAGAGAATATTCAACCAACAACCGTGTTCGAAGAAACAAATAATATTCCAAAAACTGCCACAGTTTTTTTCACAAGAACTGGAACTTCCATAATTGGAGGAGCTCGTTCCATCAGATCCACTCGGTTGACCTGCTTGAGGTCCTGTGCTAACATTGATACCACTAGATACTATCATAACTTGAGAATGTGCAATAGACTCTCCTATAGAATTTTGTAGAGATATGTTACAAGAAAAGTTTCCGCCATGAGTATCTTCAACATCAACTTGAAAGGTTACATTTTTGGTCTGACTGGGCGAGAGATATACTTCTTTGGCTAAGATAGGAAAAATACTTTTGGTACAAGAAGCAGTGACCTCATAAGCAGCTTCAACAGCACCTGTATTTTGTAATGTCACCACTATTTCTCCATTTTTAGACAAAGCTTCCGATTGTGTAGCTGTCGCCTTCACAATGCTTCCTTCACTAACATCTACGACATGAAATAGACTTTTTGCTGCGAATTCTAACAAGACATCGCTGTTTTGTATTCGATCAGTCCAGAAACGCATCTTTGGATTGGAACCTGAAACATCAGATCCATCAAAGTCACCATAAAACTGAACAAAATATTTTCCGACAACCCCATCTTTGAGAGCTGTCATATCTTGACTATAAAAGTTCTGGAGTTGATTGCTTAAGCAAGAGTTAACAGCTCTTTGACAGCGACTGGACTGAGCTTGAAAGGCAGAATAACTCACTCCAATTTTATTGCATTCATCGCCAGACAATGTTACTTGGTCGGTGTCAACCAGCATCCATCGTTGAATTTCAGAAGAAATATCAGCAGTACGATTAAGGCACCACCATTGCGAATCTTGGCAGTAATCAGGTTTCATCATATACTTATCGGAATAAGAGGGAGTACCTTCCCAAGGAGAAAAATCTCCAATGTCTTGTATTTCCATTTCGAGTCGTTCAGAATATGCCAGTGGACTTGTCGGTCCCACTTGAAGCGTTTCGGTAGAACAGATTGTTGAGTTTACCACTGTAGCATTCAATGGACAGATAGAAATATTGATTGTAATCCAATAGAACAACTGTTATATATGCACTCGGTTAGTCTTCTATTATAAATCACAGTCATATAACGAACCTCATAAGTACCAATTTGAAAGCCGCTATACCAAAGAGGGTCAAAACGCAAGCAATGAGCAGCTTGATCTGGTTCTACTTGGAATAAACTTCCCAGCAAATTACAAGACAAACCTTCTCGTGTTCCCAATGCTAGAAGGTCAGAAACACCACATTGACAACAAAACCCTTGACTGTCATATATTCTGTTTGCTGCATCAATCTGATTAGGAGGATTGTAAGCATAGCCACAGGTAGGATTGGAAGCTCCCCAGCTGTCAACACATGAATTGGTATCTGATTCTAATGGTCCATTGGAATTGGCTTCATATACAATTTCATAGGGTTGGTTGTTGAAATCTTGTAGATATATGAGTGGATACTGAATGGAGATTCTGCTTTTACTTAGAGATATGTGAAGGCTATAATTGAATACATAGGCCTTGCTTGGATCAGTTGGGTCCTTTAAAGGCTGGGCAGTATCTCCACCAAAGACCTGTGCAACCGTAGAGTCTACTCCTTTTTGGCCATTTTGTACTGCCATTGTAACTACCTAATATTAGATATGCGAAAGATTAGAAAGACTGATTGTGTTCGATAACAAGAAACTCACCCATTTCTTATCACAATGAAGAGAAGAAGAGCCATTATTAGTACAACTTTGAATTTCACCAGCACTAGTTAAGGTGCTTGTGGTTTGTCTAAAGAGGAAAAGAATGGAAATAACTAACAATAAAAGTGCTCTGTTTTGCATGCCTATGCTTTATATGAACTAGATTTGATTGAATATCGTTTCTTGCAAGGAAACAATTCAGAGAACTTCTTTTACGTGTGCACAAAAGGAGGAGATAATGAGTGCTTTGCAACAAGCATTTGCGCTGTTGCGTTCTCTTGTGGCGGAGAAAGCGTTAAGAGTCATATTTAACGTCTCAAAGGACACATTGGGAAATGTCTGACCCTTCAAGAGCTTCTGGGGGTGACCTCTCTGTCCTCTTCATGTCTCATCAAGAATCGCTATCGTAATCAAAGAATTATTTCTTTATCCACAAACCAACCCTTGAAACTAATCATCCTTAGTATACCTAAATAAAAAGCACTTTAACCAATATATTCAAGAGAAATGATTTGTCCTCGCGTACATATAATATTGGATCATTGGGACGACACAGGCAATGACAAGTAAAGTGACGACAACAAATATATACTTTCCCTTTTTTGGCTCTTTAGTTGTAATTCCCACTTCCTCTCTTTCTGACTCTGCTCTTATCCAAGACTCCCAAGGTGTTCGTCCTATCTCGTCAATATGAGCATAGGAATATGCCATCAAAAATTCTTCAAACCGACCTTTCTCAAAGTATGCAGATATGTTCTCGACAATTGTGTCTTTATGCTGGTATGCATCTGTAGAGACATTCGTCACGTTGAGTAACTCTAGGGGCAGCCAACCTGGAAAGAATCGTTCTGTCACTAACATTTCCGAACAGAAGCATTGTATGCATATTGGAATTCAACTAACCTTTAAGAATGAATGGTGAAGGAATAAAAAGTGAATCAACCCCAATAGATTGAGAGCTGCTGACACGAATAGAAGGAAATTTGGTACTACCTGGGAAAATACCGGAGCTTTCTATGGGGATGTCTTGTTGCAAGTTATGAACCATGTCCAACTTTTGTGTTTTAACCAATCATAAATGTTTTCCTATTCAAAGAAGAAACCAACCTTGTCTGAAAGATACGGTTTGCTGTTGATAGATTCTCGGTGAACATAACAACTGTGGTGACTGGAATCTGTGATATCTTGTGCTTCAACGGAGCACGGTGGAAAGGTCGATGCTAAGCAGAGCGCAACCGCAACTTGTAACGTACGAAAAGAATATGATTGAATATCGTTTTTAACGCTTTGACTATCCAATCGGCAACGAACATCGAATATTTTTGCTGAATTTCGACAAAGTCTAGTCTCACAGTGAGAATACGCTCTACTATGGAAACAACGATATTGCTGTTGCCGTGGAAAAGAAGCGAAAAGAAAGTTTAATGGCAGCTCATGAAATGGCTTTTTCATTGTTTTTGTCTCACATCCAAGACCAGCCAACATGACGCTTTCTAATCCACTGAAGATTCTTTTCATGAGATCATTCAATACCACAAAAAAGAATTTTACTTTTAAACCAACGAGAAGGCTGTTCCAATTGCGACGATGAATTTGCCACTGGAGCAACACTATTTCATACTCTCAAACAGAACTCACAAACACAACATATGAGAAAAAGTTTCACAGGCTAAACTTGAAGACGGATATCCAATCGTAAGGAATAGATTGCTTGGTTAAACACTATAAAGGCAGAACTCCTTTTCCTCTTATGTGTCAAAACCTGAAGACGACAAATTCTGCAGCAAAGTCACTCTTCTGCTCACTCTCTTCAACTACCAATATACCAAGTTGCTAACTTATCAAGAAAGACGCATTTTCTCCACTGGATTTTCGGTCAAAACCGTTAAATGATAAGGTGTTTTCAATTCGTTGACTACAGAGAATTCAAACTGTCTTATTTCCAACCAGGAGCAAAGTGCCCATAATCTTCCAAGACCAAACCTTCCGAAAATGTTTGCGAAAAGGAAGAAACAAATGGTGAAAAACCACCTGCCATCGGTTTCTGTCGTCCAATACCAGCAGTCATATTATTGCCACCACTCATCTGACCATTTTCTTGTAAGTCTTGCCTTCCAGGAACAACATTTTGTCCAAAGCCATTTGCTCTGAAAGGAAGAAAATTGGAAAAATTTATCGATCCGTCTGATACATTCATAGTTGGCATGGCTAGCTGCATAAGATTGGAACGACTTGTACCAACTCCTTGCGGTTTACGTGGTTTGGGAATTTGAACTGCTGATGGCTTTAGTCTCGATAGTATTCCTTCCACAAGGACATCATTGTCCTTACAATGCTGCAACAGACAGGCCCAAAGATATTTTCTGGCTAGAACCTTAGGATTGCCTAGAATGATCAATCCGAACCTTGCTCTCGTTAAAGCAACATTTAGCCGTCTTGGATCAGAAAGGAAGCCAATTCCTTGATGTTCGTTAGAGCGAACACAGCTAAGAATAATAAAATCCTTTTCTCTGCCTTGAAAGGCATCTACCGAGGCTACTTCGATATCTTTGTATAGTTCCAATCTCATGGAGCCTGTCCTAAGAAAATGTTGAACAATATAGGCCCGTTGACCTTCATATGGGGTAATGACTCCGATTCTCTGCGGGTCTACTCCATTCTTTAAAAAATGTGAAACAATCTTTTCCACAGCATCCGCTTCGACACGATTCAAAAATGATGTTCCGGAGGCTGAAACTTCTTCTGGACCCGTTTGAACATAGAAAAAGAAAGGTTTAGATGCGACAGGCCAAGGAAATGACACGTTTGTTAGCTTTCTTTCAGCTGCTGTAATGCCGTTCTGCAAACTACCTTCATAAAACATGTTTGAGGGAAACTCGGTTAAACAAGGATGCATTCGATATTGAACGGTTAATCTTAAAGGACGAACACCAAGTGCCACAAGTCTTTCAAAGAGAGACTGCGCAAAGCCTGCTTTGGCTGCAGTTTTCGAAGTGACAACAGGACCAAGTTGACAGTGATCACCAACAAAGACAACTTGTTTACAGCCATGAATCAAAGGCAATAGCGATTCAGGTTCAGTTGCTTGCGTACCTTCATCGATAAGTACGACACGAAACCTGAAATGTGCTATTCTTCGATCTCCAGCAGTTGTGCATGTACAACAGATAACATCAGTTGACTCCAGTATTTCTCTTTCACAGCTTCTCTTTAGCTTCCGTAATCTTTGGTCATCCTTCTCATTTAACTCTCCCAATTCTTCATGTAGCTGTAGTAGTTTAACCAATTCTGTTGACATTGAGTTGTCTTTGCTCTGGTTCCGAATCTGATAATGCAATGTCAAATGATCAACATTTGAAGAAACGGCTTCTCTAGACTTTGCACAAAGACGAACCACTTTCAGGCCTGTGCAACTAATTTTCTCTGCTAATTGGTCTACTGCAATATTGCTTGGAGCACATACAAGCACCTGTCTAGCATATTTCTGTACCTTTTGTTTATTCACTAGATGCTTCAAATTATTCACAAGATGATAGACAATAGTCGCAGAAGTGACAGTTTTCCCAGTGCCAGGAGGTCCTTGAATAAGAGATAAGGGTGAATCCAAGGCAGTTTTTACTGCTGCTTTTTGAGATGGATTTAACTCTGGTAAACCAGGAGCATTCAAATTATTCAAACGTCTCTGCATGTGATTGACCTGTCGACTAACTTCATGGCCTAAGATTCTGTGGTAAATATAACCTGAAACTGAAGTTTCATCTACTGCAAATGCTTTCAACGCCTTCTGCATGCGATCAAAGGTTGTAGACTTCCATATGACTTCGACACTAAAATCGGTCGTACTATCTCTAGGAGCATTGGCACTTGCTTTTCCGCTTCTCAACTCAAGTGCAATTTCTTCATTGGCAGTAAATCCTTTTACGTGACCTGTGCATTCCCAGTTGGTTGATGCATGTTTCAAACGGAGTTCATCTCCAACAAGAATCTTCAAGTCTCCTTCTGCAACCTGAGGCATAATAAAGAAAGCAACCAGTCTTTTGTTCAGTCCCATATCCCAGTGAACAGATATTCCTGGTCGAGACTGTTCTGCTTTAATTTTCATATCGTTTTCTGCCTCCAATTTAACCAAAGGACTTTGAATTGACTGATAATGAAAGCCATCATTGTAACGTAATAAGACTGGCTGTGGTTCATCATCGACTTTACTCTTTTCTAAATCTTCCAAGGTCGCATTTGGGTTTGTCTTCCATAGTTCTTCTAACTTATTGACTTGTTCAATAGTGATATGGCGTGCTCGAACTAGTTCCTTCTCTGATGGAACTTTGACTAGCCAAGGAAGGAACTGGCGGTCTTCGATTAGAGGCTGCCACTGATCCAAATCCCAACCCACGTCCTTCTTGGCTAAAGAATGCAGACAAGGGTCTCTACAAAGCAGAACCACCACAGAGTCTCCTTGGGCGGGCACAAAACCCAGTAAAAAAACATTCCTTGTTCCACAATAATAGCACTCTAATACCGTCTCGCCTAGAGGGTTCTTTTCATGCAAGCATACCTCCTTATGTCTCGTGCGAACCAAGTGCATAACAATGTGGCAGCCTGGAGTTCCCAGTCTAGCATTGCAGAACCATTTTCCGTCTCTTACATCTTTCACAACACAGGCAGGGTCATGCAAACCACAATAAGCACAAGCATGAGGAGGCAACTCCGTTGGAATACTTTCTTCGTCTAACAAGTCTTCGTCTTCTTCAAACTCCAACTCTGAAACTTCAATTGCACCGAAGCCAGCAGCATTGTTTGAGTTCGCATATGAAGAATGCTCCACATCGTGTTCATAAGTTGCAGCAGAATATGTTTCATTCCTAAAATGTGCCTCACTTTCATCTTCTTCGAGGAAGCTAAAGTCTTGGGTGACAGCTTCCTGTAAAATTTCAAGCTCGTGCTGTTCTGAAATGCTCATGGTGTGCAACTTGGTTAACAGACTAAATGCTCTGTTTCGACTTTGCTAGTTTCAAAAAACAGCTACCGAATCTGTCATGGCAGACAACTCCAAGAGGCGAGGCAAAATCAAATCGAGTCCATTTATTGTGTTTCGACCGCTCTTTCAACTTTACAAACCACAACAGTAATATCATCCACCTTACCACCTAAAAACATATATCCACATCTCTTGGCGTTTTGTGCAAAAGGACTGCTCCTTTTAGAATCAAAGGAATATCTTTGTGCTGTTTTCGCTAGGAAAGTTGCACAATCCCGGGGATGGAAACCTATGGCAAAGATCAACCCAGTCCATTCCAGTCGAAAACAATAACTTTACTTTCCTTGTATTTTTTGAATACAACGAAGTATATCGTGCGAAAACAGGTTATCAAATAAACCATCTGTACCAAGCACAATAATGTCACCTTCTTTAACACAAAAATCTATTGACCTTGCAATCTTATGAATAAAAGAAAATTCAAGAGAAACAAGCGTAACATACTGGCCCATCTGTACAGTATCTGCTGAATCACATCCTAACTGATATGGACAATTGAAATAATGTTGTTGCTCTTCTGTTCTGTACATAATGGTGTTATTCCTCAAAACCACTAGACCCGAGTCACCAACATTAACCTGTCAGATAAAATAAAAGATTGCACGAACAAGACAAAAGACAAGAACAAACCCCAATTATTCTATCCTTACAAAGTCCAACTACTAGAGCTGTACTACTTCCTACTTGACTATTTTTCATAACTGCGTATTCAAGTGCTTCAACAACACTGCACGGACCCAGTTGTCCAATCTTTAACAGAACGTTCAGAAAGTAAAGACTGATACTGTGACCGACAGACCTTTCTTGCGTTAACTGTGAAAGTCTAGCAGAATAAAGACCAGCATCAACACCCACAGAAGACCAACCTCCGACCCCATCAAAAACTCCAGCTGCAACTTCTGAAATAAAATATGCATCTTCTCCACCACTTGCACGCTAAAAAATATTTAAAGCAAACAACAAAACGGATAGAACAACCAGCCGAACCTTGTCAAAATGAGGAATCACGCAAGCTCCACAAACAAAAGAAAGACGTTCGCTTTGTTTCTTCTCTACTGACCTGTCTTCGGAAACCGAACATAATGACACCGTGAATGCAACACTTTGGCTTTTTTTGTTGTTACAAGAAGGTTTTATAGAAAGATGTCTTTTAAGGAATATCTGACGTCCTAATGTTGACGTCTTGAAAGAATTTAACCTTGCAGCATAACTTGTGACGCGTGTAGCAGCATAAAGAAACATTTCAAAAATTTCATCGCTCTGATGAATGGCAGTTGGCTATCTTTGTATGTTCTTGTTGATGCTTTTGCTTGGCTCCTATGGAAGTAAGAAGTGTATTAGATCTTTCCCTGTTTCTTATGATTTTAATGAGTGTTATGCATATTCTGAGAATACTTTGGTGTTAACTGTTTCTGAAAATCAAAGTTATCTTTTGGGTAGACTGTTCACTGAGTTACAGTCTGTAGGACTCAAACCAAGTAGAACGGCATGTGGTTTAAGTCTTGATAACTTTGATTATTACTCTAAAATAGGACACAGCCGACTGAGATTGTTGCTTGAAACAGTCAAAATGCGTACTGCAATTCGAGGAAAGCTCTCTGTCACAACTGGAGTCTTGTCCAATCAAGAAGACTCGTTCTGTCGTAAGAACTTTCATATTTGTTGGAAGAACAGTTCAGTTGTATTTGCTGTGTGAATCTTATTGACTGATTATGTCACTAAGGAGCAGAGGACATTATTTATTTGCGTCTTGAATAATTTTCTTATGTAAACTCAAGTTTTCGTATCGTTCAGAGTTTTTACAGATACTAGTACAGCTTTTGACTGAGGGGATCTTCTGTAATGGATAATACTAGAAGTACAAAATATCCTTCTATATGGCAAAAAATAGTTAACACAGGATAGAAATGAAGTCAGCTTCCATCTTTTGGCTGTCTATCATTCCCGTATTATTTTTCTCTCTCCTTTTCTTGCTACTCACCTTCTTCATTCTTATTTTGGGCGTTTCTGTTTTGGAGTAGGACGAAGAGAAGGTAATTGCAGAAACAATTAAAACAAGAATAATCATTCCATAAATAATGTTATGAGTCTACACCCTTTTTGTTCACAAAATTTCTTTCAAAGGTATCGTTATGTAAAATTAACTTCGTACGGGTTCTGTGATGATGAAAAACATTAACTGATAAAAACTGACTTGAAGCAATGCCTCCTTGCGTTGTTGTTATACAATAATGCAGATATCACAAAATGTCTGTTATACATTCAATGGCTCTTCTTCATTTCGACACTGGTCTTTTTTCCTCCAAAATTCGTACAACGTCTTTGTCACTTGTTTTTCAGGAACTTGAGATTTTTTCCGGGATTCCGCGTGTTCGCCATCAGGTACTGTGACCTCTATTTTGTCACAACTGTTATCGCCAATGATGACTGTGCCAAGTTGGACAACAGGGAACTGATACAATGAATGATACTGTCGATAGTTCTCATTATCTTCAAGAGAAGCAGTTAACGAGAAAAAGATGCCAACAATCTCTTCTTGCATTGGCCATCTACTTGCCAACATTTCCTCTTCACGTATTCTCTCATTATTGTCAGCAACTACAAAAGAGTCATTGCTGCATTCAGAATCAACATCTCCACCGCTTTCATCATCCTCTGAGAGGCTATCCGAGACACTTTCTCCTGGATCCGATTCTATCCATTCGGCATCGCTATCATATTCATAATTTAACCACGGCAGTCGTTCATGAGGCTTTCTCCCCTTGGGAAGTTTTCCCGGTACTTGTATATTTCCATAAAATGGCGGACGATTACTTTCATCAAACTGTAACAACTTCACTCGGGTAGTATCGCAAAGACCAAATGACGGATAGCGAATATCTAGTTCTCGCCAATGACGCAGTCTTTCATGCTTCAACAATTTCAACTCTTCAAAAGTATCAAAGCTTGTAATAAATTTCGTTTTTTCTCGAAAACGATTTTGTAATTCATCACTTAGAGATAAATTTCTGCGATTGATGCCGCGAGGAATATTCATTTTTGGAGCGGTTTTCATAAAGTTTTCTAATACTGCAGCTTGTTTATGAAGCTTAATTTCTTTTTCAATGACTTTCTTCTGTTTTTCCATTTCCATAATTCTTTGAGTTTCTAACTTCTGTTGTAATAGTATATTTCTTTCAGCTTTTCGTTTTTCTCTTTGTTCTTCCTTCCTTTCTCTCTCTTCACGCTTCTGATATTCTCTTGCCAATCTTTGCTGCTCTTTTTCTTCTTCTTTTCTTTTCTTCAATTTTTCTTTCTCCAGTTTCCTTGTTTCTCTTTCTTGACACGCTTCCCAAGCATTTTGAAGTTTTTTCAGTCGCAGTTTCAATTGATCTATTTTCGAAGTTGCGGTATTCGCATTTCTATATTTCTTTCTAGATAGTTTTATAATAATAGAAACACATGTTTCTATGCGTTTCCCGAAAAGCTCTCTCTTTTTCCTCAAAGCCAGTACGGGTTCAGAGACTTCCAATGGCAACAAAGTTAATTCTGATTCCCACACACATTTGTGTTTGCTTATAAGATTAGAAAGCTCCTCGTCTGTATCAGAATATTCAAGTAAAGAACATAACTTTTCAGAGCCATATTGTTGAACAGCACCTAAAACCGACGTTTCAAACCACTCTTGCCAAGGTCCAGCACCTTCAAGTTTCAATATTTCGTAGAATATTTCCTGTTTGTAGCCAAGCCGTCCTTGAAGCAAGAGAGCAAGACGGGACCTTTTAGAGATAGATTCAACTGATAGACTGGGTAACGTATTTAATAGCTCTTGGTCATTCAGGCAGAAGACTCGGAACTCATAAAGTAAGTCTTTCAGTATTTGACAAAAGAAATGAGGTTCATTACTGTCACCATTCAAAATTTTGAAGTTACTACTACTTTGTTTCACGTTCTCGTAGCTCTTGGAGCAGCTTGTTTCTGATGATACAAGCGCACTACTGCTGCTCGAAGTGTTTTGCATATCATTCAAACTTTGTGCGGCAAATTGTTCAATTTCCCATTTGATTTTTTCAAATGAGACGAATTGGATATCCACTGACAATGCGCAACAATGCACATGAGAATTTATCTCTTTATGAATGAAACGTTTAAAGTCGTCATTTTAATAGAACGGCAGAAGTTCTCCATTAATATACATAAATTCATGTTGTGCAATATGGTTCCTTTATTTTGCTTTGTGTTGCAATTTTCGTCGAAATAGGACCTTGTATCAAGTTCTAATGTCGCCCTAAGGATCACATGCCGTTTGCATGTAACTACCATAACTCTTGTGCCTTTGAGTTATTCTGCTTTCAAAATTCATTTTTAAGCTTAAATTTCCCAGTTAAGCAACTTTCTAGAGGTTCTTCTTGTTTGGCTTTTCATATCGACTTGTTTCAAAGATCTGATCCTTAAAGAACGCAGGAGCAAGACTTCATGAGAATTACTAGCTCATGTTCTTTATAATGATGGCACATGTACCACGTGAAGGAGAAAAGTAGGAGAGTATAAGAGGAGAATATTACATACGCTCAAAAACTTTCTTGGTGGCTTTTTCTAATAGTGCTGCCTTTTATACTAATCGGCTGCTTTTTCAATGCAGAGGTCCAAATATGTATTCATTACAAAAATTACTTCATTCTGCTCATTTCTACCTGAGACTGGCATGAATAATGGAAGCATGTTATCTTGTACCAAACTTCCATATTTCGAGATAATGGGAAACTTCTCTAATAGTTGGCTAATGGCACTCTTTGTGCGTTGAGAAAAAACAATTATGGTCATATCACTAAGATGTCTGCAACATCTCTGCTTCCAAGTAACAGACACGATATCGATTGTTTCTGAATAGATTTTCCTTCTAGCCTTTCCAATCTCTTGATAAAAGGACTGAAATTGCTTGACCATAAGTATTTTACACCTTATAAAGAATAATTGGATTTCACAAGCATTCACGAAAAGACCACAAGTTTCCTTTGCCAGATGACTATCATCAATTGGCTATTCACGTTTAAAAAGTTTGACAGAAGCCTTACTGTTTTCCAAAAAGAAGCAAACTGACCATTTAAATAAATTCTATTCTTGTTTTTCACTATCATTTTCTATCCACCTTTCTAATTTCACTAACCATCTCAAGATATCTGTTGTCTGTAACAATCTTTCCACCAATGTTTGCATGCCCTTTCTACTATCGAGGTTTACACAGTCAACAGATTTTCCAAAGTTTATTATGCGGTCAAAGTTCTTTACAAATTGTCGAGTTATCTTTTTGTTTGATACTTTGATAACATTCTGTAAAATGCGATTTTTTCCTCTGTTCTTTCTGGTGCAATTTTTAACTTTTGGCAGCTAGATAATAAGTTTGAATTTTATATGCTAAATTTTGAGCCATTGGCGACCATTCTCAACCAATTTGCTTTGTAGGCAAGGAATCGTATTTGAAGGTTAGACACAAGATTACAAAGAAAGAAGTTACTATTTTTGTTGAAATGTAGTCCGAATCTTGAATTCGATTGTTTTGAGACAGCACCATCAGGAGGCCAAAAAAATGAAAGTTTGAATTTTTAGCGCTCTGGATGCTGAAACCTGTACAGGAACTTCTAAATACTCTTCTTCATGGTCGAAATGAGAAAAGAAACACTGAACAATCGCATAAATCTGTGACTCGATGTGTAAAGCAATTGCGCTGTCTTCTTTTTGCGGAACCTACTGAACAACTTATTGGAAGCAGCTTCGAAACTGCTTCCAACCCAGAGTTAGGGCGCCAGACTAAAGATGAAGAAGAAACGTTCTCTTGGGGGTGTGTAATAAGGGATTTAGTAGATATAACTGAGCACTATTGTTCCGTGTCAAGAGAACGAAATAAACCGTCTCCTATTATCTATGAGTTATCAGAGCTATTAAGGATGGTAGTAAGAACTGTACTGGAAACTTTCTTTGCCAACAGAAGCAATGAATCTACCGATTGGCCTGTACATGATGAATATATTTTGAATGCTCTTCGATTCTCCTTTGCATCTTTGAAGGATAATAGTAGACGCAGTATCCACTCTGACATGTGGTGTCTTGCTCGAGATATTTTCAATTACCCTTGTTTTGTGCACACGGTGGGTCAGAAACTAGTTATCAAATGGTATCAGCTTGCATTTGATGCTCTTGATTCTCTTGAAAGTGTTGAAGTATCAATTCAAAGGTCAAGAGTATCTGCTATCACGAGTATCTTAGAATCTCTAGTATCTAAGAGCAAAGCTGTAGAGTTTGTCACGTCGGAGTATTTGTATCAGATGATTCAAATCAGCCTTAGATACTTGGAGAGCCACCAAAACAGGTCAACAACAGAATCTGATGCTCTATATTGCCCGTTGCTTTGTATATTTTATATATTGTTGAAGCGATGTTCGGACATAACAAATGAAGTATTGTTATCAGTTGAAGTTGTATCTACTCCTATTGCAATGACTCTAATGAGAGAAAAACGAGGCCATTATGTCTCTATTGGCTACCTAGTGTTGATCTTTAGACTTTTACACGCCGAACGAGTAACAGCGATGAAGATTCATTTTCATCAGCATGAATTTCTGAGGTTAATACAAAATCCAGGATGCTCTTTTGAAACCTTAGAGTATCTATCACATTCCACTGATATCATGCATATTCTTCGAATATGGGATGAGGGAATAGTTCCTTTTGAAATTGCCATCAGAATGCTTTCGTATAAACTACAGTGCCACTATATCGTTGTTAAAGAGTTGAAAGCAGACCACAGTCTTCTTCATTCAATTTGTTCGATGTTGGAGACAAGCACCAGCAGAAGAGCAACTTTTGAAAATCCATCGCAATTAATAGGAATGATTTCCGAGTGTTGTTTCCAGTTAATTTGGTGTGTTTCTCTTGATAATGAAACTTTTCTTGTCAAAAATACGTTTGGAATCGTGACTTTAATTTCAAGGTCTGTAAGTTTCTTCAATATTTAGCTGCTGCTGATATCCGAAAGGTTCCTGGGAGAGGAACATTTGTCGAATTCAGTGAGCGCTCTGCATATTTACATCCTAAGAACCATTTGCGTCTTTTTACATTCTGTAACGAAAGATCCCTGTGGTTGTCTTCCAGAGCATGAAGCATTTTTGAACTCTGTCTTTACGTGGATAGAAAGCAATGAAATGAAGTTAGATTTTGAGGCAGAGCTAAGTTTCTTGTCACATTTTGTTACGTGCTTTGATCGCTCTATATTTCCTGAAACTTGGAGAAGACTCTTTCGGAAATTTTTGTCAGGTTCTAGGGACGCCATTTTTTGCAGATTATTATCGGAATTGCTTACCGCCATGCTTTCTCGGAATTTTAAGCCTTCATTAGCATCTTCACCATGGCAGTGTCAGCTATGTTTGAGATATTCTCAAAGTCCTTCTTCCTTCGCTGCCTGCTTGGAAGTTATAGAAAGCAGACATGATTCGACGACAAGGTTCTTGAGCTTTTTAAATCAGAAAAGAGAGAAACGTTCCAAATTTTCAAAGGAAACTATAATGTTATTCTCACCAATTTCAGGAACTCAGAAAAAATTGGATATTTCTCTTTTGCGACATGTGTTGAAGAACATTCAAGAGACGATATCTTCAGATAACGTTTTTCGAGTTGCCTATTTACTTTCTCATTGTTTGTGGATTTTCAACGAGTTGCTTGATCTCTCTAGAGATGCATGTGACGATACCAAGGAAGTGTTCGAGTTACTGTTTACACAATTTTTACGTGCAGCAGAAGCTGATAAATTTTCCGCGTCACAAAGTGGCTTAAGTTTGCAAGATATCCAGGCATTTGGTGGTTTTTCCGGATGCATTTTATCGTTTGCAGAGAAGATTATACCCAACTCTAACATTAAAGTACAACTCAAACAATTGTTGCATGAGTCTTTGAGGAAATGGAGCCAAATTTTGGATACTGTCACTGTTCCATCAAGGAACTTTCAATTGAGTGTTCCAAAAAAGAGAAGAATTTCAGGAATCTGTGCATTACAGGAGCAACCGTCTCTTTCAGAAGAAGGTAAGCTCCAAACTAACAAAGCATTGCTTCGAGCTGTGTAAACTGAAGCCTTTTACAGATTTCTTCCTTCAAGTCGCTGCATTTCTTCATGGAGATTTGTACAGCTTTAATGAGTTTAACTGTAACGAATTTTTTTCAGGTCTTTTGAAGGAAACAGTTTTCCTCATCGGCTGCCAGGAGATATTTTCTGAATACTCATACAGTGTCCTCTTTGACAGATACTGGGATTTTGATAACGATATGTTTCAGAAACCTTCTCTATGTGTGAGAAGATGTGGACTTTGCTATTTGTATTGCCATTTTCTAGCCCTTTCCAATGAAGAAGTAAGGAGCGTATGTCTTGAATGGATGTCAAAATTGCTGCGATACGTAATTGACGTGATGTCTACCTCAGCCTCTCGTTTTTATAGTCGTTGTGGATTGATTTCATTCTATTTGCTTCTGCTTTCTTTAAAAGTCATTTTTGAAAAACTAGTGAAGATTGATTCAGAGTTTTCTTTATCATTATATTCCAAATTTTTAGATGACGTCTTACAGTTTTTGAGGAATATCTACTCAAAGTAAGTGATTTATTGGCACCTTTTTACAAATGTGGTCTTCTAAAAGTGACCAAAGAGTTCCTTGTTTTCAACGAAATGTGTTCCTTGGACCTCTGCTAGAAATTTGGGAATGGATTGGAGTCGTGATTTTTCGAACTGAACTTGGAAAAGAGTTGGCCGATTCTCATTTCGAATATTTGAGGTTACTCTGGGATTGGCTTAATGAAGGGAGCTTAACATGTTGCACTTTTCATTTATTTTCATTCATAAACTTTTGTTCCATGCAAAGCACACAAGTTGCTGAATATCTCTTCCTGTGTGCATTGTGCGTTATTGAACGTCAGGTGGCATCTATTAATCTTATAAGCCCTTTCATTTACTCAGTCTGTAAAGTCAGTCGAATTTGTCTTGTTCGATGTTGCTGTTTACTTTGCCAGCTTGCAAAGAGTACTTCATTGACAGCGGAATTGTCATTGTTGTTGGACAATATTGCTAAACTTAATAGATACTATAACTTGCGACACATGTTTCTTGATCTTTTTTGGCAGCTTTTCCAACACTGGCTGCAAGTTCTTGGAAATGAGTTGCAAAATTTTCCTATCGAAATTTTTGGGTATAGTAATTCCAGTCTGCTATTCTTTCTCGTGACTTATTTTTTCAGTTTATCTTTTGAGGAATTGGATCTGTATACACCTGTTGGAATTGAACTTTCAAAGAAAGCTGCACAACTCCATCTTAATCAGACACGAAATTTTTCTCTTTATCAACAGTATGAGAAAGAGTTCATGTTGTTGCAAATCGTAGAAATCCATATTCGGCAGGATGAAATATTTTCCTCAAAGTGCTCGTCAAGAAGGGATCATTCCTTCGTGAAAAGTTTGTTGACTAAAGACTATCTTGCATTCTTCAAGAGTTTACAGTCGTCGGGAAAACAAAAAAAAAAGTTACATGACGATGGCTTTTGTTTTGCCGTTGTACTCGAATTTCGTTACTTTTGTTGTCATTCCACTTGTATTATGAACGACATTGAGCTGTCCTGTCTTTTAGAAGCTTTCTTCAGTATAAATGGAATAAGCAAGGATATAATTCTTATTTTGCTGCATACCTTACTACATATTCGAGACAAGAAAGCTTTGGATAGATTTGGCCAAGTCATTGATAGGATTGTGAATATGATTTTGAAGGAGAGAACTTGTTGGAAAGCTAATGAATTTTCCACATTTCTCCTTATTTCTGGTAAATAAGCATTGACTGGTTTATTCAAATTAACTCAATCACTAGGTATTTTTAATCAATTGTATTCTCTTGCACTTACATCGCGGCTTTTTTACGAGACCTTTGACAAAGCGTACAGAGAAATTCCTTCGGGGTTCCTTTTGAATTTAGAGCCTCCACCTTTCATACAGGATTTTTTGCAAGGTTATTATGAAACTTATTATTCAGCATTCTTTCATACTTTTCCAACTTTTAATGATCAGTTGAAATTTTTCGTTCACCTCTTGAGTCGAAGAGACTCGTTTTCAACTCTTCATGTGGTCGGAAGGTTGCAGCTGTTGAAAAGGATTTTGGAAGAACAACCCAGAGAGTCTTTCCTGCCAAACGAGAAGCAGCATGAAATAATGCAGCAACTTACAAAATGCAGTGCATATTTGTTATATCTAATCAAGAATTGGCTTCCGACTATCCAGAATACTGAACTGGCTCCTTTTGGTCGCAGCGACATATACAGAATTATAGAAGATTGCTTCGTATATTTGTTTGATGCAACAATTCATCCCACAGGTATTGGTTGCTCGGAAGTTGAATTCAGTTTTGGTATACCTTCTTTAATCACAATGACCTCATTGTCGGACTGTATTGATGCTCTAGTTCAACTGACGATGAAGTAAGCATACGATCGACTTAGAAAACTCTTCTGATATCTTCGATGCATAGAGTATTTTTGTCGGGGGACTTCTTACAATGGACCAGTGCTCTGCATACTTTACACATTCTCAAACAAGCAAATGAGAAACTTCTGTGTCAACGAATTAACACGATCTTTCATTCAAGTAACATATTATCTAAAGCATCGGCATGTATTCTAGAACGTTGGGAGCCAATTTTTAAATGTGATGTTTTCAAGAATGTACCTGATCTAGTCACTTTGTTCAACGGGTTTCCTTATGATGATGAATTTCTCTGGATTCGTCAACTTTGTTATTGTCTACTGAAACAAGTTAACAACGAAGAGTCATTATTACAGTATTTCGGTGAGTGCAGTAATACTGTTTGTTTTATTTGCTCTTTGAATCAATGAAGGAGGGCTTTGTTTGGTCAATACTGAGATAGCAGCTTTTCTTTTGCCATTGGTTTTGACAGAAATCAGTGTAGTCTGCACTGTAGATAAGTGGAAACATGTACGGAACGGCCTATGCTATATCCTAGAAAATACTTCTCTTCCATACTACGCTACAATAATGCTGATTGAAAGCTTCGACTTTTTACGAGCACAATGGTAAGTTTGCTTTTGATGCAATAACCATACTTATTTGAAAGGTCTGTGGGAGGAATATTCTTTTCAGATCGTTCTACAAGGAACTTGCGTAACAAAACAAGAGATATCTTGGGTTCGTCACAATGTTTTGTCCTTGCAAAAGCAGCGTTTCGGATACAGAAATTTGCCACTGCTTTCTTCTATACAGAATTGAGCCTAGCTGCTTCTAACAGCATTGTGCAATGTTTTCAAAGCACTTGGGAGGAAACTAATGCAACACAGTGCCCAAAAGATCATTTGATTCTTTTATTTCAGAGCAGTCTTGGTCTAAATGATGCTGATTTGAATGAATCTTTCCCTATTTTGACAAATGACTTGGATCTTCTTAGCAGTCTAGATGTCTATAGTCTTGCAAATCTCGCTATTCGCAATAGGAATTTCGATGGTGCCTTGACTTATTTAAATCATTTCCTTCAAATTGACAACCCGCTGCATTCGAATGAGAGAGATCTGAGACAACATGCAGTTCGTGGCTTGTACAATATCTTGTTGTCTACTGGACAAAACTATCTGGCTGAATTGGTCTATGGACGTGGTTAGTATTGAAATATAATGGTGATCCTTATCACTAAGATGTTTAATTGGTTTAGAAAACTTAGAAGCCAATCAAGCAAACGCTGATTGTCTCCACAATGCCGTCGCAAAACTTGGACAGTGGCAGCATCTTCATGCTGCTCAAAGTGCAGCAAATGATATGCTATTTCTGTCTCACCATGACAAGAAAATATTCGAAAAGCTTTTAACGGACAATGTTGATAAAGTAGGTAACGATTTCTACAACGGAAGATTGAAAACATGGAGCGTTTTTCGTAACTGTACTTGGGAAACCTCCAAATTATTCTCTCAAGCAATTGAAGGAATTCGTCTTGTTTCATATAGCATCGAAATGGGGCAAGGAGTTGCAAAAATAGGTAAGCATTGTCTACTGTTTATTAACTGACTGTGGGAATGATTGTTTTCCGTGTTGAGACGCTGATAATTTTTTTGTTGAAACTTTCTATTGTCACGATGAACCTCTCAGTGACGGTTTTCTTAACATCTGCCATTTGAGGAATTTATGTTATTTAAATCTGGAAAGGAATAAGTTCACCGAACTTAGTATTTATTTTGCAAAATATATGAATTTTCTAAGAACAACTCAACAAAGCTTAACAAAGATTGAAGGAGTATTCTATGATTTCTTAAAAACAGCAAAAGCTTCCAATATTTACTGTTCATCTGAAACTTCCGATTGGGTCAACATGGATATTCGAACGCGTCTCTTCATGAGTGTAATGAGTTTGGAAAAGGCAAAAATTCTGTATGATAAGAAAGAATTTGATAGTGCTATTTATTCGGTATCACAACTGCATAATAACTTTTCGTTTGCAGAGTTCAAGGTTCTCTTCAGTTTCTCTTTTTCAAAGCCGTTCTTATTAACATTTTTGAGATAGTGTGATTCTTCTCCTCAAGAGTATACTTCGGTGGAGGAGAAAATGTTACTACAATTGTATGTTCATTCCTGCCTTGTTTTAGGAAAATGGTTGCATGAAACACATTCAGAAGCTCCATTGAAAGTTTACGAAACATATTTGATTCATGCAAAAAATATTTGTATGAGATTTCAGACTCTGTTTGAATTGCGTTGTCATAGTTCATATACTTTAGCGGTATTTGCCGACGAGGTTTGTTACAAGTTGGTAATTTTCTGTTATTGAACCAAAGCAATGCCTTAGATGCTTTCGAAAATCGAACATCATCAGTTGTCATCGGAAAGTAGATTTGTAAAACTTTTGGACATGGAGAAAGAATGGGAATTGGAACAATGTAATGAATTGTTGAAGCATCCTAGTGTGAACAAGTCACAAAGGGACGAACTTTTGAAATACATTCGAAGTCTGCAAAAGGAGGTATGTTCTAATGACAAAATTTGGCACTTCTTGATAGAGAGTTGTGTTTCTAGATAGAGCAATGCAAGACAGTGAACAATGAAAGGGAAGAAGAGACCATGACTTGGCTGAAGAATGCTTTAGAAAATTACTCTAATGCACTACTTTACGGTAGTAGATATGATTTATTCAGTACATTTCGTTTCACCGATCTTTGGATGAAACACAGTGACAAGATGAACATCAATGAACATGTTTGTAAGCTTTTATTGGGGGATGATTCGAATGTTTTCATAATCAAGTTTCTGCCATTGATGTACCAGTTTGCAAGTCGATTATCAAGCAAAGAAACTGCTTTTCATCAAGCCATCTTCCATTTGATTTTCGAAATGGCTAAGCGACATCCGCATGATTGTTTATGGCAACTCTTAGCCTTGACTAATGGTAACCGAGTGCCTTCTACTAAGAAGGGAAAGGAAAGATTTTCTGTTGAAATGGATAAGATTGCTGCAGCTGAAAATATATTAAAGCTGCTTGAATATTATCACGGGAACCTTGTGCAACAGACAAAATATCTAAGTGACTCCTATATCGAATTGTCTGAAGAAACATTTGAATCGAAATGTAAGTATGAAATATTACAACTGGGAATGAATCAAGAACATTTATTTCATCTTTAGGTGAGTCTTCCATCAAGTCTCTATGCTTGAGTGGTATTCGGGACTCTCCTGTCCGCGTGGTAACTTGCAGTGATACCTGTCAGAGTAGTGTGAATGCCAAACATTTTCCCACCATAGTTGCTTTTAAAGATCAAGTTCAGTTGGCTGGTGGAATTAATCGTCCGAAAATCGTCGTTTGTCTCGGCTCTGATGGAAATGAGTACAAGCAGCTGGTGAAAGGATCGGATGATTTAAGACAAGATGCCGTCATGGAGCAACTATTCAAAATTTCGAATGAACTCTTATACATGAAACATTCTGCAAGAGTCCGACGACTACATATGCGGACTTATAAGGTACTTCCTCTGAGTCCTTGTGCAGGTGTTCTTGAATGGGTTGATAACACTGTTCCCCTTGGTCATTATTTAGTAGGACCAACAGGTTCAGAAAACGATAGTGCACATTGTCGGTATGTTTAGAAAATTTTAAGGTTAATTCTGCATTATTCATTTCCGATTCAGCCATCATCCGGAAGATTGGTTAAGTATTCAATGTAGAAGGAAACTTCGTGATGCTCCTGCTGACACGAAATTGTGTGCCTTTCGCGAAATCTGTTCGCATTTTCAACCTGTGCTACATTTGTTCTTTCTAGAACGTTTCTTTGTTCCATCCGAATGTTTAAAAAATAGATTGGTTTATGCTCGTTCGGTTGCTACAAGCAGTATCATAGGATACATTATTGGCCTGGGAGACCGTCACTGTGCAAACATTTTACTTGATACACGTTCTGCTGAAGTCATTCATATCGACCTAGGAGTAGCATTTGAACAAGGACGGTAAGGCAACCTTTTTTCATATGTTGTAAATCTCAACGTGAACTGTCGGAAGACTGTTAAGAACACCTGAAACAGTACCATTCAGACTGACTAGAGATATTGTTGACGGCATGGGGAGTCATGGTGTTGAGGTATGTTTGTTTCCTATCAAATGGTTAGCTCAAAGATTAACGCAAAGTACAGGGTGCTTTTCGCAATTCTTGTGAAGTTACCTTAAAGGTACTTCAAGAGTATCAAGATATTCTACTGACAGTTATTAAAGTATTTCTACATGATCCTCTCTTTCGTTGGGCACTATCACCTTTGACAGTTTTGACTCGACAAAACAAAAAGCTGGCAGAGACACTTTTGGGCAACTCTAGGACAACGATACGACACTTGAGAGAAGAGTCTGCGGTGGACGATGATCGAGTAAAAGGCAACAGTCACGCAGCCAGAGCCCTACTGAGAGTACAAGAAAAGTTGAGTGGTCAGCTTGATAAGGAACCTGTTGATGTCAGGACTCACGTGCGACGTTTGATAAATGATGCTAGAAACCCAGAGTTATTATGTAAGATGTTTGAAGGATGGGCTCCTTGGGTCTAATAGGACTGCGTTTGCTCCTTGTTCTATTTCGATTGTATATAAACTCCACAAGTCTACACAGCAAAGAGAAAGAGTTGATCCTTTTAAATTTATTTACAAAAGACAATCACTGAGCATATCGGAGAACATTATTAGTTAATAAATCAGAAGATGAAACAGATCTCCGTACCTTTGGTCCGCCAGGGAATAATAAAAACATAAACAAATGTCTACAAAAGTCATCTTTTCTGACCTTGATGGAACATTGCTTCATTATCCAGAACATTTGGAAAGGTTTATTGAGACTCTGTAAAAAAGTTGGTTTCAAAATGACTACTTGAATAGGTTTTCCACTGTGGTCCCAGTGGATGAAACAAGGGCAGTTGTGCGGTGAATTCAGTTTTGGGTGTTCTCTTCCATATCACCTGAAACAGCATATAGGTACAAAGATTCTGGTGAAGAGCGAGTATGTGTTCCAGTACCTTCCAGCACTCGAGGTTCTGCTTATATTTCCATGCGGACTTTCGAACTGATTAACCATATCCGCGAGAAAGGAATTATTTTTGTTTATGTGACCGGAGCAAGAAGTACCACATTTGAAAGTCGACGACATTTGTTGCCACAAGTTGACTTTGAAGTAAAGTTGTTTTTTATAGCTTCTGAGACATTATTTATCATATGGTTAGGTCTGTGAAAGTGGAGGACGCATCACAAGACAGGGAAAAGAAGTTGACTGGAACTCGTATATCATGCAACAAATTAATCTTGACTGTTCTGAACCTGCCAATCAGAATTTGATACCTTTGTGGGAAACTTACCGACTCTTACAAGGAGAAGGGTTTCATGTAAGGAAAATATGAAGCATTTTGTCATATTTGATAGTGTTCTAATGTATCTGTTTAATATTTAGGTAGATGCACGAGGTTACTTGACACAATTCCGTTTAGATCTTTCCAATGCCGATCCCAGTCTTATCAAGCTATGGAAGGAAAAATATGAGCCAAGCATGAAAGCTAGAAATTTGCAAGTTGTGTATAATTTGAACAAGATTGATATTCTTCCTTCCATTTCTGGTAAGAAAAACGCAGCAAAATATATTTTAGACAAACTGAGAATAGAACCTTCCGCTGCCACATGCTTGTGAGTATACTTTATTCGATACAATATGATAGACCAACTGATTATTTCCCTATATTTATGAAGAATGGATGATGAAAATGACTTAGATCTGGCAAAATACTGTGGTCAAGTAATCGTTATAGGCATTTCACATCCGCGAGTTGCACAAGAACTTGAACTTTATGCATCACAATGGCGAACTGTTCGTCACCAAGGTGTCTTGGCAACTGAAGAAGCATTAGAATACATTCTAACATCATTGGACCACTGTCTTCAAATGAGATAATATAAATTTAGTCATTTGTACTCTTATCTCTCAACTGTCGAATCCTTTCTTGAAAACTTTCTATTTCCGATAAAGGTGTAACAGGTCCATTAGCATCTTGCTCAAGGAGAGAAAACATACTTGATGAATCTTTTTGCAAAAGAGATTGAATATCTATTTGGCCTCTCTTCTAACAGACAAATATGAAAACATTACAATACTAATATCACGAATCACACTTACTGCCATTTCAACAATATCCTGCACGAAACCATTGTATCGACTTTTCTCACCTTCCAAAATACATCGACGTCGAAATGCCATGAGACAATGAATGACCATGTCATCTCTTCATAAGCAGAACGTATTTTAGTCATTGCCGAACAACTAACCAAATATTTACCTGTGACTCGTTGCTTCTTTCTTCAGTAGATTTGTGATGAGTTCCTGCATTTGCTTCATGGCTCTGTCCAACCAATCATGCCTCTTATTCGTCATCATACTTTCAAAGTCTCCAACAGGTGTACTTTCTCCAACTGTTGACCTTTGTTCTTGATCGGTCAACGACATTATCATTGGTTCATCTTTCACTTTTTCAAAATCTTTTGAATCATCGGAATGAGGAAGATATGCCTCTATTGCAACGGAAGAAGCATATAAAAATGTTTTCGAATCAAAGCTCTTTTTCCTAAACCAACCTCTTTAACATAAAAATGAACTTTGTCTTGAACAAACCTCTTTTTCGGTTTTTCAACTTGAGACAATGTAAATTGTTGAGAAATATTATGTAATGCAACTTGATTTTCATTCGATACAGAAGACAGATAAAATTCATTCGACAATACTCGCGCTAAATAAGGACAAGATGCATAAAGAGTTGGTTCCTCATCTAATGTCCATGTATCGGTTCATTCAAACAATACAATCATATGAAATATAATACCTGTGTGACTGACTTGATAAACTGCACGTTCTTGAATAGCATGCAACAATCTTTGATAATACCAATGAAAGATATCTGTCGATTTGAATGTCTCTTTCATTTGTCTATTGCGAATAAAATTCTTCAAGGCTTCTTTTTGATCCGCATTGGCTATTTCTGCAAAAGAATCCAAGCAAGTAAATGAAAAGTTTCTTCTATCTTCTACAAAAGGCAATTGACATAAAAAGAGACACAAAATGCCATCACTTTTCAAATGAGGCCATAATAACATAAGCTCAGGTGCATTATTGTCTTTCCTAACCAAACGACATAATGCAACGCGTTCCATTTCCAACATTCCTTCTGCTAAAGAAATATAATAAGTAAATGCTATCTTATCTTTGGCATCTGCAATAACCACATCAACACCTGACATAAACATACTCTGATGAATACTGTGTTTTGATATAAAACCAACAATGGAGAAACATTTCGGAGCCCCATAGGAAAGTGCTAGCATATCGTAAGGTGAAACAGGTATCAATGAACGACCATAAAAATGACCTTCAATCATTTCATCAGGTTGCAGCTCATGATCATCTTCCATAGAAAAGTAATGGTTACTTTCCACACACAATACCTGACGACCAGTTTCCTTTGTTTCCGACAAACATACGCGACGCCCATTAGGAGGTTTGAATTCTCTACAGTAAGTATGTATATGAATTGGAATCTTGATATTCCTATCTCATGAGACTGAGAGAATCATGTCAGCCATAGATATATCATACCTGAATAGAAGCAATCTCTAGAAAACCTGAAAATTTTGCTCGAAGAACACTTTTCCTTCGAAATGGTTCTTCTAGTTCCTTCATAGCATCTTCAAAATAAAAAGCCTTACGTCCACTATGAATTTTTTCAAATAAAAAACTAACAACCATTACCATTCCATCTAAGTGTTCAACCAACTTATAAAGCATAACAGCATTTGACAACTGAGTAGGACAACTAGCAATAAAAAACCCAATCATTTTCTTAGAACATATCTCATCGAGAACCTCAAGCAGAACTTACGCTTCATCTTGTAAAAAAGAATCTACACCAATCAAGTCAAAACGAATTTGATGCTCTTTCATTCCAGTAAGCACTGTTTCCAGTTGATCTGTAAAAACTTGCTTTGTTCTAAAATGCTCATATTTGGCTCCTTTAACTTGTGAACTATACTTACTTTCCATCAGTTATCAAGACAACCCTTGGAAGAAGCTTTCTCTTCCGAATGGTTTTCAACAGGCAATCGGTAGCAACACAAAGAGCATCGATATAATCACTATAACAACCCTCAACCTTCATAAATGTATCAAATGGATGCGAGACGATGCAGCAGCAACAACTTACTGAAAGCTCTTGAAGCGACTTTATAAAAGAAACATTAGGCTTCTCTGGAGCAATTAATATGTTGCAATGTTGATAGCCTCCCAGTATATTATGCAAAGGATTCCCTGCCTGTTTTGAACCCATCAACAAGACTCCTAGGAACTGAAAATCAATCAACGTTCTTTAATGTCCGAAGCAAATAATACCAAATATTTGTCTCCAGGAACCATAACTGATGAAACGCAAGAGAAACTGAAGACATATTTGTTTCACTTGTTCTAAACTGCAACTGTTTATGGTAGAACCCACATCACAAACTAACAAGACAGCTTCGGCAGAAGAAGACTGATCTGTGGCCATATCAGTCACATATAAGATAATTAATAGTTTCCAAATAACTTTGTTAAAAGGTGATCTATCTATCTTGTGCTTTAATTCTCTTCACCAAAACATTTCATATCTCTTCCATCATTGGATCCTTTTGGTCATCTCTTTCTGGTGTGCATCACTTTCTTCTCTTCACTAGTTGGGTCTCAAGGTATATCCATATTTTGTTAGAATATGCAAATATTTGGTTTTATTTCAGTGAGTGGTGTCTTCAAAGATAAATGTCTACAACGAAAGCTTCCAAATAGTTCTCGAAGACCCTTGAGGTTTCCTAGTCGTCACCTTTGTCGTTGTTCTTCTTTATATCTATATAATAGCAAGTCAAAGCAGAAGGAAATATTTAAAAGTCTGAATCCTCACACTGTTCTATTTTATAGTTGTGGTCCAACTGTCTATGACTTTGCTCACGTGGGTAACTTTCGTGCTTTTCTAAGTTATGATTTGTTAAAGCGTTGGTTATCTTTCATTGGATACAAAGTTATTCATGTCTTAAATATTACTGATATTGACGACAAAATTATCCAAAGAGCAATGAAGGAAGACAAGTCTTTGGAAGAGATTACAAACTTTTATACCGAAAAATTCTTTGAAGATTTGCGTATACTTAATTGTTTACCAGCTGATTATTATCCACGAGCTACACAACATATTCCTTCTATGTGTGAACTGATTGACAAGTTGTTACAGAAACAATATGCCTATGTATCCAAAAGTGGTTGTGTCTTTTTTTCTGTCGATCGATATCCATCCTATGGTGTGTTTTCTACTGCTCAGGATAGAGTTGATGAAGAGGAATTATCCAATCATGAGAAACTTAATCCAAGAGATTTTGTATTATGGAAGAGACAGAAAGCACAAGATGGTCATATTGGTTGGCCTAGTCCATATGGAAAAGGAAGACCAGGATGGCATTTAGAATGTTCTTGTATGGCATTAAAATATCTTGGAGAAGAGATTGATATTCATGCAGGAGGTACTGATCTTATATTTCCACATCATGAGAATGAGATAGCTCAAGTCCAAGCAGTGACTGGAAAAACGTTTGTTCGTTATTGGTTTCATAATGGATTTGTGGAGATTGATAACCAAAAAATGAGCAAAAGTTTAAACAATTGGAAAAAGCTTAGAGACATTGCTCAAAGTGCATTAGATATTCGAGCATTTCGATATTTAGTAATTACTTCGCATTATCGAGCACCTTTATCTTTCCATCAAGATGCTTTAAAAGGCGCTAGAAATACCATTCGAAGGTTGGATAACTTTATGAATAAGCTTCAACATGCAACACAAGATAATACCATTATACCATCCTTAAAGGGTATTGATGAAGATAGTCACCAACTTGTACAACATACTTTGCAACAATTTCAACATTGGATGAACGATGACTTGAACACGCCACGAGCCATAGCAGTGCTCTTTGAATGGATAAAACAAGTAGAAGAATATCTTAAGAACAGAAATATAACACATGTTTCCTTACAAAATTTTATTCAATTGATGCAGCAAATGAATAGTATTTTAGGTATCTTTTATCAACCATCGGAAGTAATGGAGAATATCCAAACAGAAAGTATTCCTGAAGAGGTTTGGGAACTTGTCAAACAAAGAGAAGCAGCAAGAAAACAAAAGAGCTTCTCTTTGTCAGATGAGCTAAGAAATAAGATTGGCTCTTACGGTTTTCAAGTTTTAGATACTCCACAAGGCAGTCAGTTGAAACGTCTTTAACATATCCATCAACTTGTAAACTAAATGGCAGTATCAATATCATCATAAAAGTCACCAAGTAGACGATACAAATAAGAAGGACTAAAACCACCACTATTAGTGACAAATAAACTAATATATTGAGAGGGTATCAAATCATATTTGGTACTGGTAATTTCCAAGTTCTTATACCAATATTTGTGTTTCATCATATCTGATTCTTGAATGATTTGACAAGGTGAAAGTATATCATATAAAATATCTGGTTGATGAGGAAATAAAGGAGTTAATTTGTGTAAACCTGTACAAATCACTACAGGAACGGCAAAATATTTGGCTGCAGCAGCAACAGCAAAGGATCCTGTAGCACTTAATACTGAACCATCAGCCATAATTGCATGTGCTCCTATGACTACTTTATGAACACGAGACATGAGAGCAAATACAGCAGCATCACTTATTAAAGTCACGTCAACACTCTCTTTACACAAATTCTTCGCTAGTTTATGTCCAGAATAGTCCAATTCACATTCAGCAATAATAACCTGAAAGTTTCTCTTTTCTGCTGCAACCTTTAAAAACTCTTCTACACTTTGGGAATAACCAAAAGTCAACAACACTTCGCTGGCGTGGATATGTTCCAAACTCTGTTCACCAATATTTGCAAGAATAGCATCAAATTCTTCTTCAATCTCGTTGATTGCTTCCATAATATTGTTTCTTAAATGTTTGGACCTTTTACGGAACTGTCCTTGAGTATCCGACAATTGTGCCATTTGACTGGACTCTGAGCCATCCAAAGCATCATCCAGTACTTTGATAGACTGATCCTCTTCTCGAATAACTTTCAGTACGCGTCTTGTAACATTCTCTGCAACAAAAGAATGTGGTTCTATTTGCGAAAGTTCCCTTCCAACTTGCCTTATGCTCTCTTCTATTCTTTGGTATCCTCCTTGAAAGACTGAGGACACAACAATGCGCAATAAACGAAGTGTCCTTTTAGCCATCTCTAAACCTGAAAGATGCTCTTCCAGTAGTTCCTTTCTAAACCAGTCTAAAGCTTGTCTAATATCCTTTCCCAAAATAAGACTATGACTTGTTGTCTCTGCCATGCTCCAACTGGGAGCTCTTTTATGAAAAAACATCACAAAAATGAATTTGTTTATATTAGAAACTTCTTGAAATGATAAAGTCTGCCAATGCTTTTAAATAAAAAGCTTTCTCTTCATAAGGCTCTAAACACAATTTGGCGTCTTGAACTAGTCTCTTCGCATATTTCTTAGACTCTTCCACTCCCAATAAACGTGGAAATGTCATTTTGTTACTCTTTTCATCTTTTCCAATAGATTTACCAAGTTTTTCAAAGGAAGATGTAACATCCAAAACATCATCTGCTACCTGAAATGCCAAACCAATCTTTTCTGCATATTCACCAAGACGTAGTAAATCTTCTTCTCTCGCACCTCCAATCAGTGCTCCAGTTACCACACAACATTTCAGTAAGGCACCTGTTTTATGTTTATGAATCCAAATGAGATCTTCTAATCCAATGTCATCTTTTCCTTCCGACTGAATATCTAAAACCTGACCTCCAACTATCCCACAGTAACCTACCGATGCGGCTACCAACCCAATCAAACGTAAAATAACTTTGTCTGGGACATCTTTGGTTTCTGAGGCAATATATTCAAATGCATGTGTCAATAAAGCATCACCAGCCAATATTGCAATGTCTTCTCCATAAACTTTATGATTGGTTGGTTTACCTCTACGGAAATCATCATTATCCATGGCAGGAAGGTCATCATGAATCAAAGACATGGTATGAATCATTTCTAGTGCAATAGCAGTAGGAATGGCAGATTGTTCTTTACCTCCAAAAAGTTCACAAGTAGCCAAACAAAGAATAGGACGAATACGTTTTCCCCCTGCCATCAAAGAATACAACATGGACTGTTGAATGAGAGTCAGATTGGGATGTACCAAAGGAACAGAAGTTTTAAGGTTCCTTTCCACCAAGTCTTTTTTGGATTGTAAATATTGTTCAAGTAATTCTGTCGTTGAAGGTGAGGTCTCTGCAACCATAATTACAGAACCACTACGATAAAGCTTTCTGTAGTTCTCTTTGGCACGAAGCTTGATGGCTTTGCTTAATATTGAACGTTGTCTTCTACCTGGCAAAGACAGTGTAGCAAATGCATGACGTTCGCAATTATCACTTATCAACCTTGTTTTCTGACTTTCCAAGACTCTCCGATGACAAGAACAACAATAAGGTTGCCAAGTCACAGTAAATCCCATCATCCTATTGAGCTTGTGTGCGTTTTCTTTGTTGGATTGGCCAAAAGTTTTTATCATAAATTCTTTTAAGAGAAGATGCTTTCAAGTTCATTCTTTATGGCTTTTTCTAAAAAAAGATTAGAAAAATATTTCTGCAGCTTTTATCATTCTATTTATATTTTTCGTACTTATTCTCTCCATAGACATAATCGATGGAAATGTTAATACAGTCTTTGCATATCCTTCATTCACTCTTCATGTTCATCGTCACCATATAAAAACAAACCAACTATCACAAGATCAAGTTGCTAGGGTCTTTATGAAGAAGAATTTCTATCTGTTTCTTCATTCTCACCCTCTTGTCCTTCTTGAGTATATTCTTCCAAATTACTGAGTATATAATTGGCAGCAAGTTCTTCATTTCGATCACATGCAAGCCAAGCTTCGAGAATGGCCGCTCGGCTGACTCCCATAGGACTTATAAGAGACTCCAATCGCTCAATTTGTTCTCTTTCTTCAGGAGTTACTTGAATATAAGAAACACCTATTTTCATAATAAGCAAACAAACCTATCATAATTGGAACATTGACCATACCTGATGATTCTTCACCCACACCACCTTCTCCACCACTTCCAGAAAGACTGTTTACTAACTCTTGAACCTGTTCTTCATTTAAACCTTCAGAGTCTTCTGTAGGCTCATTCAATAACCTGATAAACTCTTGTTGGTTCTGATGAATCAAATCAAGCAGAGATGGATTCGCTTGTGCCAACTCTTGAAGCATGGGTTGTAATATCCTTGGATTAGCTTGGATTAGTCTTCTCATCATATGAAACTGCGGAATCCTTGTCAAAAAATCCAGTGATCCTGAATGACCAGTAGATTCAGTGGGTTGTGATAGAGTCTCTGTAGTACGTTGTGGTTGAAACATGTTAAACGGTTGTGATTCTGAACGTGTGTCTGTCGAAGTTTCTCTTGGTACAGTTTCAGAACTTGTCTGCTGAGAAACAGAAGCTCCTTGTGCACTCCTTGGGTCCCCTAATTCTTGTTCTATACTTTCAGGAATTCCTTGAAAAAGATATTCTACTGCTCTATCCGGATTATGAAAGGCTGCTCTTAAAGCACGTTTGACTTGCTGTTCTTCAAAACCCATTTCCATCAGATTCTTTACAGTAGCCTCATACTGTGAACCAATCACAAAGTCACTGGTAACTTCACTCGTTTGACTTGACTCAGTGGCTGACTTTCCAGTAGTTACGGAACCAGAAAAACCCTCATTAACTGATGATTGTGCTGATTGAGGTTTTTCTTGGGAAGCAGAAGCTTGTGCTCCTGTTTCTTTTCCTTGGTTAGCGTCGGCCACTTTCAAAGTAGATTCTCCCCTTGGATAGGTTTTCTTGGGAGGCATTACTACCAAAAAACTATTCTCTTTGATATTCAAATCTTGTAATTTTGCATTTTCGTCGTTAAGAACTTTTCCAGAAAAAATAAGTCTACAAGATAACGCATCTTGTTCAAAACCTTGTATAACAGCGACCTTTCTTTTGAGTTCGGCAACCTAACCAATTATTCCATCAGTATTGATGTTTCTCATTATAATTTTCAGCAATAATGTCTTACCGTATCTTCTGGCACTGTTTCAACCTCAAACTGTTTCCCTTGTAATGTTTTGAAAAGAACTTTCATGGCCTTTTCCACTCCAAAACAGGAATCTCTTGCACTAGGCGCACATAGCGACCATTGGGTTAGAAATCGATTTCTTTGGTTTTCTTATCCATATCGTTTCGATAGTAACCAGAAAACAAAGAGATGACTATGCATTGTACTATGTTCTTGTCAAAATATTCCAGAGTAGTCAATAAATACTTCCAAGAAAGCACTGTAATTCATATCATCAAATGCATAGATGAAAAGGAATAAACAAGTTGCCCTCAAGACGACTCGTCACTATGCTGTCAGATACTTTCAAGTCTTTTCAGGAGTAATTCTGTTTATGGATTTGAAAGGAGTCGAATGCCTCGCTGCTTTATCTATTTATATTTTGCAAATGAATGGTCCAGTATAAATTCCTCTATCTACGGAAGGATAGTTTTATTCAGTTAATACACAGGAAACACTTGCAAACTGTCACGGATATCTATACGTATTGCCCCATCCGTTCCTATCCGTTCAAATCCTTTTCCTCCAAGAAACACTATTCTCGTTTTCCTGTAGTGAGTGAATATGCTGAACCAGCTTCCAAAAGGATAATTACAGAGTAGGAAATAACAAATAATAAAACCAAGTAATACAAGACCTTTTCAAAGAATAAATATCAAGCAAAGTATTTGAACCAAAACTACTTGCCACTTTAGCAACTTGACCAATATTGAAATCATAAACGCGGAAGAATAATAGCTTCACAACATCTCCCAATACGAAAAAACTTAGAAAGTATATTAACCACTTTCGAACATAGTGACCTCTCCATAACGCAAGAAACACACGCCAATGGACCCAGTTATTTGGAATAACAAATATTATAGAAATAACCTCTCGATAAAATAATCTGTCCACAATAGCAACAGTAATTAATACTGTACAGATACCAAAGAGAAAAATTTCCACGTTTCTAAAGCGTAATGCAGAATGTTGCCACTTGTCCACGACAGGTTCCTGCTGAGGTACATAATAGGCAAAGAGAAAAGCACAAACTTTTAAAACTGTTTCTAACCAACCCAGAAATAGCCACTGATTGAGCCACCAACCTTGTGAACTCAAAACGGAATGTTTCTTTGCTTCTGGATAGTATGCCATAAACTCTTTAGCTCGGTACATCTCAAAGGAAAGACAATGCATTCGAAAAGAACAGCGAGTATTGCTTGATTTCATAGAAATGTTAAGCGTGACCGTAAAGAACCTTCTTTTAAAAAGATGAGCGCAATCGTATGAGAATGTAAAGGCAAATAGGTCTAAGAAACAATGCTTCTCTCCTCTGTTAACCGTTCCATAGAAATTAAACCATAGGATGTATGCTTCCGTGAATGATTACGTCCGATCATATCAAATCATGTTCGTCTTTATCATCTGCCATTCAATGAAAACGTATGTTGTTTCATTTCATCATACATTTGTGTTAGTGTGGGACTCTGCAATATAGATGAAGCAAGGTGACGAAAGTGTACTTTTGTAAAGAAAATCCCAGTTATGCTTCACTTGCCTTTCATCTTAACAATCTGTAAAAATAAGTTGAAAAGCTCCAATTTTTCTTATCTAAATAGAATTCTGGTCCTTCTTTTGTTAGAGCTGAACATCACTATTTTTCCTATGAATTGACTTGATGAGGTTTTAGAGACATGGCCGTACTTGAAAAAAGTGGGAAAATTTAAAAATGGCAATGTCTCCCTCTATCCTTACTTCTACTGATCCTTACGAGAGCTTATGCAAACTACTAGAAAGTTCTAAAATAGATTTAGAAAACCTAAACAAGGGACTACAAGGTATATCTTTATCATAAGTCGTTATTCTATCACTCACTGGATATATTCAGATAAATTGGAGGAACTCGAGCAAAAGTCTCACCTCTTGAAAACTGCATATAAGAAAACTTATGAGTTTGTTCTTCAAAAAAGTATAGATGAGTCTTATGAAAAGCTTTACAAATATTATGCAGATAATTGTGATACAGTTTGTTCACTGTTAGAAGCAGCGAATGCTACAAAGCAAGAAACACTGGCAGCGTTACAAGAGAGCCTCATAAGGAATAGAGAAAGCAACCAACAACTTGAAGAGAAGCAAGCGCAGGTGATAAAATATGAAGGCTCAAAGACAATAGAAACACTTCAACAACAAAAGCTATCGTTGCAAGACAATTTAGAAAAACTGGAACTGGAGCTTGGCGCCATTAAGACGAACCTAAGTAGCATCCTGGAACTTCAAGAACACTATAGAGACGAAGCTAATGATGAAATTGTATCCAATGAGCTTTGTCACTTACAAGAACAACGAAAAGAACAGGAGAAAAAGATGCAACATTTGAAAGAACAATGTTCTATGCGAGAAGCACAATTGGCTCAGTATAATGACGTGGAGAAGCAACAACAAACTATTTGGGGAAAAGAAACAGAATTAGTGGCAAGAACTAATCTTCGATTAAAAGAGCAGGTCGAAAAATTACAAAACATTATTTCTACGAGGTTCCCTTCGGACACAAGTGACCTTCGAAGTCTGACCTTATCGGAACTACAACATGAATTGGTAAGCATTTGATGTGTTAGAAGTTTTCGAGTGAGCGAAAAGTGAATCTCTTATTTCTGTTTGTATAGGCTATCAACTCGTTGCAACATTCCATTGTGGAAAATGCCATCAGCCAATTATCGTTGAGAGGTAGAAAGCTACTTCATGCACTAGGAACAATGATCAGAAACTGTTCCCCCAATGCTCGTATAGCAACTGCAATTATCAAAATACTTGACAACTTATTTGAAAATAATGATATGGTTACAAAGAATGATTTTACTATTGATCAATTGAAGAACGACCTGGATGCTGACGAGGAAAGAGAAGCACTCGAAGAACTTGTTCGGTTAGGTAACAAACGAAACAAACACTCAAGGATTATTTGCTTACTCTCTACTGATTATATAATAAGGAATATTCAAACAAAATCAAAATGGTCTAATTTCGTTGTGCGTCCTATAAACCATCCACTAAAAATAAATACAAACTACAAAAACCTATTTGGACAATTTCTTACAATGTCAAACTGAAACAGTCTCTTCTTTAACCTCTCTCTTCTTTTGATACATTGTTGTGCTGGGAGGATGAACCTGTCGGAGATGGTGCAGCCTGTCCAATATCCACACAAGTCAGAATTATTTATCTTGTCCATTGATGTGAACTTACCGGAGCTGTAGGAGGCTGCATTCCAGGATACTTTGAGGTCAATCAATAAATCATACCATTTCCTAATATCAAGTAACATGACTTACCGGTCCTGGTGGTTGTACTTGAGCAAATCCTGGAGGTGGAGGGCCACGAGGAAACCCTGGAGGTGGCACTCCAGGGGGAGGAGGCATTGGTGCAGCTCTTCCATACATTTGCGGTTGAGCTCCTACTTGTGCTTGTGGAGGTGGTGGACCACCTATACCTCTTACTGGACCACCCAAACCTGAAGCTACTGCAGCTGGAGGAGGTGCTAGAAACAACGAGTCACAAATACATTCCTTGGATCTTGTAGCAACATACCAACTGGCATAGCTCTTCCTGCTGGAAAGCCTCTTCCTGTCGGTGGAGGACCTCGAGATGCTGGTCTTCGTGTGGTTTGTTCAGGAGGTGGACTTTCAACTGTCAAAGAAATAACACTTTCTCCTCGTAAAAGCACCAAACCTAAAGCTCTTTTCTCTTCTTTATCCTTAAAGAGAAACACCTCTGTTAGTCCCAATAATCTTCGTCTCCTTTATTGCACTTACTTGTTTCTTTAGTTTCCGGAATTCTTCGCAGTCATTCAAAACCAGGTTGAGATGTTTATCAAAAGCAAGAAGCTGACCAACGATAACTCGCTGATCGTCTAAAGATACTCGAAGTCTGTAGTTGATATGTTGCAGGAGTTTGCTATTTCGTGGTACTGCCATCTATCCAAAACAAAGCACTGTCACCACCCACAGTGCTTGCAACGAGGAATTTCCCAATTCGAAGTGGTACTTCAGTCCGGTTTTTTCCATGTTCTTATGAAAGTTTTTTATTATTTGAAAAACCGAATTCTTCGAATGGTTGCTAAAAATAATTATTTATCATGGAGCTATGATTGAATCTCCAGAGGATGGTTGCTGGAAAGGATTGTGCCTTTTGCATTCATTATCTTCATTATTCTAGTCACACCAGTCGTTCCAATAGACCCTTAAAGTGTTTATCGTTGTCCAAAAGGTTTTTTGTGACAAACGTTGGACAGAGAAGAACGCATGTATTTTCAGTGAAACTAGGCAAAGTTACGCAATCTCTGCGTTGTGTTACTGAACAAGCGCCAGGCGATGAAATAGATGCGACCATTCGAGAAGCACAAGGATACAATCTTTCTGGAGCAGACTCCGATTTGTTGAAATATTCTCTGATGGGAAATATCGCAGGCATTCAACAGGCTCTTGCTGCAGGTGCCAAGCCCGATGTCAAAGATAAGGAAGGACGGACGGCGTTGCACTTGGCTGCAGCAATAGGAGTGCCTTCCATCTGTGAACTCTTACTTCGTGCAGTTGGTTCCAGAGCAACCAAATTTTTAAATTGTGCAGACAATCTTGGTTTAACCCCTTTACATATGGCTGCAGGATATTGCAGAACAGCCACGGTGGAATATCTCCTATCTTGGAAACCTGACTTGAACATAAAAAGCAAGGATGGAGACAAACCTATCGACTTGGTACTAAAACTTTTACAGAAGGAACCTAAAAAGATGTTTTTCTTATTCGATAACAGCAGATATTTGACTTTAACACAGATATATAATATGTTGGTTGCAAATAATACTTGCGGTCCTTCTTTGATAGATGAAGGCGCGAAAGACGGCTTTGTTTGAAAAAGATTTCTTCGTTGATTAATAGTTGCATCGCGCCTTTGTTGTCACCAAAGGGGTATTTGTTTGTGAAATTGTTCAAAAGAATAATAGACTTGAAACAAGCCATGCAAGTAAAGTTTCCTTCTTCTTACTGTAAAGATTGTGGAGACCCTTTGAAATTCTGCAAGTGCCAAAGTGTAGAGATAGACCCTTTGTCATCGGACAGATCCCCAAGACAAGAATCTTCTCAACATTCTCAGGACCAGGACCACCAGAAGGTAAAGAGCTTTTATGCAGTCGACAAGAGTCTTCTCACAATGGCTAAGGATGAACAGGACAATCCTGCCGAAAAAAGAGCTGCGGAAGTGTTAGTACCCAAGGAAAATGATTTTTCGACAGCCAGGGAGGTATTCAGGCAACTCGAAACTTCAAGTAAATATCTTGATTCAGTAAATGCAGAAAAGAGTACACTTGTGGAAAAACCTTCAGGACAATCATCAGAAACAATTGAAAACATTTCAGATAATGTCTATCAAGTGTTTGGGGTTCGATTGGGTAAGAAAAATATCGAAAACAAGAATGAGAACCATTCGGAAGACTGCCCACTCAGTGGAGATGAAGAGAACCAATCTATTAACAGTTCAAAAGAAGTTCAAACATTTGCCGCCAATAAGGAAAAGAAATCGGCAGTTTCCAGCGCTATCTCAGAGAAACTGCACCTGTTTGACAATGTAAATAAGGAGGATTTGTGTCCTCCTAAAAAGGTTGAAAGGAGACGTCAAACAACCGAAACATGTTTTATATGCAAACGTCGAGTGCATCCACTAGAGAAAGTAAGTTTGTTGCTGTCTTTCTCGCTCGTTTGGTTTTCGATAACATCTTATATTTCTTCCTAGTTCATGGGATCAAATGGTCATTTGTATCATAGAAATTGTCTTAGTTGTGTTTCATGTCAATGTTCTTTGGCATGGGATACTGTGAATTATTTAGCAGATAGTATTCTTTGTAACAAGTGTTTTGTAAAGGAAAAATGAAACACAAAATGCCCAATGGCATGGGCTTTCAGATGATTTTATTCCATTGGCCATGGGCTTTGTGGATAGATAAGAAGTGTAGCTGATTGTCGTTTGCAAGACCATAGATGAATCGTTTCCTGGATAACAATCGTGTTGGAAAGTTTATAGATAGAATAAGTGTAATACTTTCAAAGAACTTTAAGCTTTCAGTAAGTTGTGAAAGTGATTCACGTCACACTCTAAACTCTCGTAGTTTCGAAACTTTATTGCTGTTGCCTTACAAGTTATTGTTCCGTTGCTTTTCACTCTCTTCATTTTTGCCGCAAAATTAAGCTACACACGTAATAGCATATTCAAAATATATGTCTCTCCAGGTGAGAAAAGACACAAATTATCCTTGTATATAACTGACAGGTATTCTAGACAAGGACCCAGGAATGCATTCCATGCAAACCATTCCTCGTTGCATGCCTTTTCGAACTCCAAAGTGCTATTCCATAGCTTTTGTTCCACCTATTGGAAAGGGGGTGAACGCTTCATCTGGACAGAGTAAGACTTTGAACGTTACACATTGGGTCTATCAAATAGCAGCGGCCAATAATATTCCAACAACGGAACTTATTAGCTTTGATAATTCAACGTTGCTCAACGAATTTTTATATCAAAACGAAAATACAACTCAAGCTGCTTATATTTTTGAACAGGAGAATTTGGACGATATTGCGTCGGGAAATGTATCCTTTATCGTGCAGTATAACCAGACGAAACAGTGCGACTTCCCTTCTGCTTCTTTTTGTTATTATCAGGAAGAGTATTTGGTTCCAAATATGATTCTAGCAATGAATGAATATTTAATGAAGAACTTGACTGGAAAAGATGTGCAGTTGAATTTCTCACGTTCTATTTTTCCTCATCCAGCAATCTCTGGTCAGGTATGGAATAATTGGTATATATGTATTTCAAGAAAGCTAACACATATGTGAATATCACATAGCTTAATGCATTCCGAGAATACGGTCCTTTCTTAGTGAGTGTTTGTCTTGTATCAATGTGATAGGAACTAATATTATGAAAATTCTCAGTTATTTGGTGCATATATGTTGAACTTTGTATTCTTTTTGGGAGAACTTGTAAACGAAAAGGTAAGATTCTTCCGACTGTTATTTGCAATTTTACTTAATCGTTTCTGTTTTTAAAAGGAATTGAAACTAAGAGAATCAATGAAAATGGCAGGTTTAGGTCAAGCAATGTATTTATCTACATGGTTTATAACTTTTTTGGTTTCTATGACGTTGACAACCTTCTTATTGATTGCTTTTGGAGCAGCTTTCCAATTCAATTTTTATTTAACTACTTCTTTTGGAGACTATTTCCTAACTTTTTGGATCTTTTCCATGGCTCTTATTTGTTGGACATTTTTGTTTTCAACTTTTACACCCAAAAGCTCACAAGTCAACTATGTTGGCTTCGTGTTTTTCATTGTTGGATATTTGATTGCTTCTTCTTCTCCTTATGTGTACGGAACAGATTCTAGTGGGAAACCTTATTTGAAGTCAAGTCTCCTGTTTTTACGTTATCTGTTTGCCTTAATTCCAAGTACGATGTTCTATAAAGGTGTATATGATATGGCAACATTTGCAATAAGTGGTCATGGTCTGACATGGTCCGAACGTTCCACATATACGACAACATTTCCATTGACAACTTGTTGGGTCTGGATGATATGGACTTCGATTGCTGTTATGGCATTGGCAGTTTATTTAGATAATGTTCTTCCTAATGAGTTTGGTTCCAGTCTTCCATGGTATTATCCGTTTTCAAAATATTATTGGTTTGGTAGCCGTATTGCCGCCAAACGTAGGAAACAACAAATTGCATCAAGTACCGAAGATATTGATGGAGAGGTTTCTTCTTCTTCGATACCTACCAGTGTCACTGGCAATGAAGTATCATCAAAAGAGGTTAGGACGCAACATTCTGATGTAGAAGCGTCTTTTGAAGAAACATATTTTGCTGTTTCGGGAGATGGAGATGAAGAAGTGAATGCTTTTTCAGAAAGGCCTAGTTCAGAAATTGCACTCACACGTTTGTTAAACGGTGAAACGGAAGATAGCGATGTCGTTGCTGAAGAAAGAGCAATTGAAAGTGGAAGAATTCGAAGCACTGCCGTAGTTATTATCAACAAGTTGTACAAAGAATTTCGAACTGGCTTTAGAAAGAAATTTGTAGCAGTGAATGGTGTAAGCTTGGCAATTGATGAAGGCCATCTGTTTTGTCTTTTGGGTCATAATGGCGCTGGTATAGATGCTTTTAATCATTTTGTTGTGATTGTTTCTCAACATAGTTAGGAAAATCTACCATATTCAATATGCTTACTGGTGTTTTAAAGCCAAGTTCAGGAGATGCTCTTATATATTCTCATTCTGTAACCAATGAACAATCGGAGATACGGCATATCATGGGTGTCTGTCCACAGGTAAAGTAAACACTGGGAACAACTCTTGCGGATGTTCATACCTTTGAAATAGCATGACATTCTATGGAAGCGACTAACTGGAGCAGAACATATTGAATTGTTTGCTACATTGAAGAATATTTGTCGTTCCAAACGTAAGGAAGAAATTGATCGTCGTTTAGAGCAGGTGGGATTATTATCAGTTCGGAATAAGTTTGCATCACAGTATTCTGGAGGCATGCAACGGAGACTTTCTGTTGCCATTGCACTGACTGGAGAGCCAAAAATTGTATTCTTAGATGAACCGACCACTGGAATGGATCCAGTTAGTCGTCGGCATGCCTGGGAGATGATTGAAGCTGCCAAGAAAGGTCGTGTGATTGTTCTTACAACCCATTCAATGGGTAAGAATATTTTTTAAGGTTGTTTTATGAGGATAAACTGTGTTTGTAATATAGAGGAAGCAGATGTATTAGGTGATAGAATTGGTATCATGTCAAAAGGAAGGTTGAGATGTCTTGGCACTCCTTTACATCTAAAAAACAAATTTGGCACTGGTTATCGTCTAGTAGTTCTATGTCAGGATGCAAATATTGTTCGTAATTTCGTGAAACGAAACTTATCAGAGGTTGAAGAAGTAGACATGAATATGACTCCGACAAATGCAATAGTTCTAACATTTGTACTTCCTCGAACTGCATCCGAAAAACTTTCAAATTTCTTTTCTTCCTTAGAAAGGCAAAAGGAGACACTTAGTATCATCGACTTTTCTATATCTATGAGTAGCTTGGAAGAGGTATTTCTAAAAGTCGTTGCAAAGTCTGATCTGGAAGAGCAAGATGGACAGAATATTCAGGGAGGCAGCAGCCGTGTAAAGAAATGGCTATCCAAACTTCGTTTTTGTTAGTTTTGCAAGTTGGAGTGATCATTTTGTTTTGTTTCCTTGTGAGTAGATAAAGATTTATTGATATTCTTGTGGATGTGGTGGGAAAGGATTTTGATGAACGCTTTCCCTATTCATTCGTGAAAAGTCTTCTTTATATTCGGATAGCAATAAATGTCCTCAAACGTGAAAAGTCAAGACGGAGATATTTATGTCTCCAATGATAAAGTTGGTGAAGAAACGTACCAAGTGAAGAGATATTGGGAAGGCGCCTCCGCATCCCAAAACGGCATACACTCGCACAGGGATAATCTAAGTCTTCCTCTTATTTGTGAAACGAACGAAAATGGCGGAAAAGCCGAAACTGTTAGCTACGCAGCCACTAAAGTCATTGGAAGTGGTTCGTTTGGTGTTGTTTTTCAAGCCACTGTTGGGGAGACTGGTGAATTTGTTGCCATCAAGAAAGTGTTCCAAGATAAAAGGTTCAAGAACCGTGAGCTGCAAATTATGCGCATGCTTGAGCACCCAAATATTGTTCAATTGAAGCATTGCTTTTACTCAGCAGGTGAAAAGGTATGTTTTGGTATTTTCATACAAGACCGAGTCTCACATATATTTCAAACATAGCCGGACGATGTATATCTTAACTTGGTTTTAGAATATATTCCAGAAACCGTTTATAAGGTCACTCGACACTATAGTAAACTGAAACAGCCGGTTCCAATGTTATATGTTAAACTTTACATGTATCAGTTGTTACGTGCCTTAGCCTATATCCATTCACGAGGTGTGTGTCATCGAGATATTAAACCTCAAAATTTGTTGGTGGATACTCAGACACAAGTAAGTAGTATACTGAAAAAGTTGTAGTTCAAAATATGAATATGTTATGATAAAGGTATTGAAGCTTTGCGACTTTGGAAGTGCCAAGATTTTGGTAAAGGATGAACCAAACATCTCTTATATCTGTTCTCGTTACTATAGAGCCCCAGAACTTATATTTGGGGCAGTTGATTATACCACTGCTGTTGATATTTGGTCAGCAGGTTGTGTTATGGGAGAACTGCTTCTTGGCCGTCCATTGTTTCCAGGAGAGTCAGGTGTTGATCAACTTGTTGAAATTATTAAGGTTTTGGGAACACCTTCAAGGCATGAAATACGAGCGATGAATCGAAACTATACTGAGTTTCGATTTCCTCAAATTAAGGCAAGTTTGACAATAATTTCTTGTTTTGACTTGAGCTCATTGTATAATGATAGTCCTGTTCTTGGGAACGTGTTTTCCGATTGCACTCAAACATTCCGAGTGCCATCGATCTTATTTCGAAACTTTTACAATATCTTCCCGAGAGACGACTGAAACCAATGGAAAGTCTTGCACATCCATTTTTTGATGAACTGCGCAAACCAGATGTCGTGTTACCCAATGGAAGGTCTTTACCTCCACTTTTCAACTTTGATGAAGATGAGTTTCGTCGAGCAGGTGCGCTAAGTTCTGCAATCCTACCACATGATATTTATCAAGAACTTGCCTCAAAATACAAAACACAAGGAAACATGATGAATACGAATCATGCTGCAGAGTGACGTAATGCTTTCAGCACAAAATGTACAAAGAATAGATATTCGTTATAGATTTAATGCAGTCAAAATGGCAAAGATGAGAAAGAGAATGCCGCTTATAAGGTTAACTGTTCGTTCGGAAATATATTTGCTTATCGCAGAACCACCCAAAACTGCAATAATGGAGGCAACCAAGTGACCAAACAAAGCACCTAGAAGAATGTTGTTATTTTGTAAGTACTCAATATAGGGATATTATCCTTACCTATGGTAACTCCTAATGGCGACTGGGCAGCAGAAAGTGCCACAGTTGCTAACATGGACTTGTCTCCCCATTCTGCAACAAAAACGAGTGAAAATATTTCGACAAAGATGCGTAGAGAAGGATTCCGTAGTTCCAAAGATTGAAAGTTGGATAAGGGTGCCTGATTATCATTATTTTGAAAAGATTCTTTAGAATTGGTATTCATGTTTTGGCTATTAGAAGGATCCTGAATGAATGAGCGAATACTGTCTATTCCAAACCAAAGCAAAAGTACAATTGCTGCATAGTCATCGATAGGTAATGTATGATATCGACTGGGGATGATATGAAAGAGTTGTCCCAATAGTACAGAGATAAAGGTCATTGAAGCAAGTGCAGACATAGTCCCTAGAAATACCAGTCTTTTGGTGTACTTCATTGCCAGAAGAGCAGCAAGAAAGAAAGTTTTGTCTCCAATTTCAGAAAACAATACCAACGAGGTGCTAGCGCCTAGCGCAGAATAAAACTTGTGAGCACTCGTTAACCAAGAGATATTTGCAAAAACTGAAACAATTGGTCGGCAAGTTTTTCTTAACCTTCTTGCTTGATTCGATTGGAACAACTGCTTCTTTTTGGACACTGCAAAACTTGTTCCAAACAAGTGACAAGCAGACGAGCAACACTTGTCCTTCATTTTGACACAACTGGAACCCTGCTGATTAAAACACATTACGGGTTTGCAAGAACAACAACACTCTTTTAAAACTTTATGCAATAGAACCAGTTTACGCACTGGAATAATAGGCAGCTGTTGGTTTTCATCTTGACTGTTTTCCTTTGGCATTGGCTCTATGCCCAATCACAATGGCAGTGATCAACCAAAGAAAAAGAAACCGAACAAGAAGGTTATTCAGAAAGGTCCTTCTCATAAGAACTTTCAAGGTTTCGATGTTCAAGGAAAGCTTTACGATAATGTAGAACAAGTTTGGTTGGATTGGGTGACAGCGCGGTCGAAGAATAGTAAGCAAAATAGTTGGTATTCTGTTGCACAAGGTTATTGGCAGAAACAGAATCCATCTTTGGATAGTATGCTTGGAGGATACTCCAATTTATCAACATTGGATATAGACACTAGTGCACAATTTTTAGAAAAGCTTATACTTCCTTCCAAGGAGTTGGCTCTAGGTAAGTAGCACATTTCGTTACCCTTTGAGATGCTTCCTAAGAGTAACTAGACGTTGGTAGTGGTATTGGACGTGTTGCTTCCAAACTCTTAATGACTAGATTTAAACAAGTGGACTTGCTTGAACCAAACGAAGAATTTGTTGCTTATGCTAAAAAGACTTTGGATGCTTCTCGTCTCGGTTGGACTTTTTGTTGCGCCATGCAGGATTTTGTACCACAAGTTGGCAGACGATATGACCTCATATGGATTCAGTGGTGTATAATTTATCTTACAGATGATGACTTGGTGAGTTTTTTGGAACGTTGTTGTGGAGCCTTGAAACATGAAGGAGCGGTACGTTTCTTTCAAGTGGGAATGGTACAACTCAAATCGATTGTTATAGATTTGTATAAAAGACAATTGCAGTAAAGAACATTTCGTAGTAGATACAAATGATGCAAGTATTACAAGAACTGATGAACACTATCGAATCTTGTTTAATAGAGCAGGTCTTGAAGTTATTCGTCAACAGTTACAAATGAGGTTTCCGAAAGAGTTATTTTCGGTGTATATGTATGCATTGAAACCCAAAAGTAAAGTCTAGAAATGTACAAGATTTTATTTCATGAATGTTTACAATTCTCTATCGATATTTGTAATGTCATCGTATGGAACAGAAACAGCTGGTGAGATTGGTCTCGCATATTCTTGAATATGTACTGGAACTAGTGTTTGAGGTGACCATGTTTGACTTGGTTGAGTTTGGTTGACAGACTGGGAGCCATTTGTTGTAGGTGACAAAGTTATAAAAGGATAGCTGTCAGGATACTGTTCAATCATCGACGAGTTGCCTTCATAGAGCAGATTGCTTTTAGATGGAGACACATGGTTCATTGTTGCTAAAGATGGAATGACAAAGTGCTGAGATGGCCAAGCAGTAAGATTACTAGTTTGAAACACCGGTTGTACAGGTTGAGGATACCAATGATGTTCATTGAAGGGAATAATGGTATGTTCAGTGTCCTGTGTCATCTTTTCTTGGCATTGCTTGACTTGGTCATCATTGGAAACCGCTGCAAGAATACTACCAACCATAATCATCATAGTGATGAAGAGCATAATGCACATTGCAAGCATCCATCCACTCCAAAATCCTTCAACTTGGTCACCATTACCCGTAATATCGTCGATCAACAGAAGAACATAAGCTCCTAAAGCAGCACCATTTGATAAGAATAGAATAAATGGTGATATCACAGATAGTCTTGTTCTCCATTTCATTAACGATGAAGCATGGATGGCTTTTCTAGTCTCTAAGTCAACACTGCGAAGGATAATGATACAAAGCAGTCCCAAGATAGAAAGTCCAAAATAACCATAAAACAGAGGATATATAATATTTCTATTTTCCAAATGGTATTCTAAAGCTGCAAGTTCATTGGCGTTTTTTATAACACAGTATATAATAAGTGTACATAGTAAAGGTCCTGTCTGAGCCCATGTCCAGAAGAGTATTAATAACCAAAGACTTTGACTGTTTCTTGTATCGACTGTATTCTGAGTATCATTAATTGTCTGCATTCAAAAAGTTTCCAACTTTGTTATAAACCAAAAGAAGAAACCTGTTAATCAGTCATCGACAGAAAGGCATTCATTCATTGGTCATTGGAAAGTATCCTTCCATCATCACGTGTCTTTGGGAAAAGTTTGGTCTGTATCGTGTCTAAGTTTCGAACAAGTTGTCTCTTTTGTTGGGATAGATCACATGAATTTCTTGCTAGATATTTGACTACAGAAGGTCTTGTTTCTAAAAGGTATTATAGTTTCGTTGAGTGGACTTGAAAGCGTTGCGGCAAGTTTCCTTTCTTAACTGATAATAAAACAAAAAAGATAAAATAAATATTTACCAAGTTGGCTTTCAATAAGAAACAGAAAACAGTCGTTCTATCTTTGCAGCCAACACAAAATCATTAATGGTTAGATTGTTGATAGCAAAAGTATGAATAACGATTTCCAGATGTTTATATCGCGTCAAGTGTATGTCGGGATGATGATTTTGTTCCTATGAATATTATCCTAAACATGTGTAAGTCCAAGTTTTAAGAGAAACCCACCTCTGCAACATCACGTATATTGCATATGTGATCAACACCTGGCCAAAGTAGGAAAGTCACTAGTGTGTGAGTTAGAGTTGCTTGCTTACACTGGCTGAAGTTTTTACACTCGACAGTTCGTTTTATCACAGGTCCTATTTCTGTGTTTGGTTCATAGTGCCAGTTTGGTATCTGATACACATTTCGTTCTTCAACAAACCATAAATTTATAAATCAGTCAGTACCTGTTTAAGGTATTCATAAATACCATCTAAAGATAGTATATCTGTTTTGGCGTGGCAAGGTTGGCACTGTAACTCCAATAAATTCATCTCTTAATTGCCAATAGGGACCTGTGACACTATTTGACAAGCACAAAATCACTGAAAATGAACACGACATATCTTTGTACAAGTCTTTCATCGGTAGCCAACATTGCTTATTTCTTACAATAACCAGTTTTGCACTGACTGAAAAATTTAGTTGTATTTTTAGTATATATTATTTTCTAATACATGCGACTGTAATCCAATTTCTTCCTTTGTTTTTTCATAACATTTATTTCTGTTTAGTTTCATTAGTTAAAGAATCATCATGATTTTTCGTGAAGAAGCATTTCATTTTAGATAAACAATAAAAGCGTGACAGATATGGTGAATGATTGCCTATTTGGAAGAAGTCATTTCATTCATTCACATTTGATCGTTATGATTTTCCGCATTTCAGTGGATTTGAAGAATCCTTTCTTGACGAAAGTTTAGATAGACTCCTTTAGGGGTCATTCTTCTCATTTGTTTTAAATAGAAACGATACAATTAAAGATGGTAACAACGAGAAGTAGCTATCAAAGAGCGTCATCTGTTATTGAGACAGAAAGAGAGAATGTTCATCCGAAAACTAGAAAGAAAAGAACGAAGAACTTGGTTAAAACGAAAAAGGAAGCCCAAGCGTTGAAAGAAGAACCAATAGGTTGTACAAGAAACGTGTTAAGAGAAAATAATTCGCTTTGTAATCTGGGAGAATTAAGGTCTCAACGCAACTTGGAAGAAGATAGTAAAATAGACAAGCATCGAGATACGGACAGTTCCTGTGAAGATGGAGTGGTAGTGGACACTCCGCCTGTATGGATTGCAAACGATGACTGGTTTGATGAAACGAAAAGCATTAGAGTGAAACGAACCTTTGGCAAAAAATACCCAAGGAAAGGGCTCCTTTAGGATGTTTGTAAAAGTGTTTTTTACAAAGAATACGACAACTGCCAAACAACAGCGAAAGATATTTTTTGAACATATTTAGTTTGCTTTACACAACAATAAAATGAACATAGTAATTATCCACGAAAGTTTGTCACTGTTATCAACGATCAAAAGGTTTGCTTCTTAGACTTCTCACCATAACTATATATGTCTAGTTACATTTGTTCCATATCTTCTAAAGCTCTTTCTGCAGGAGTCTTCAAACGTTGCTTATGCCTTTGACAAAGCTGCCTATAGTTTTCTTTAAACACGTCAGATTTCCACCAGTTTCGTGGTTTTGGAGAGGTGCTCCACATAAAACGTACGACCTCACTTTGTTCAAACTTTTTGTAAATACTTCTTTTTGTTTCTGCTTCACTTTCTTCTTCTGTCATAGGTTTAAGTTTCTCCAGAAGCTTTGGTAATAGGTCGAACAACATCTTGTCTTCCCCGCTAGCAGCAACCCAGCGAAAACAAAAGAATTATAAATACTTGTTAGTAGTGGTACGAAGGAAAGAGGTTATCACGTGTTCATCAGTCTTATCTCAAATTAGGTTATTAGTTGCTATTGTTTTCTTCTAGTTGTACTTGTTATTCTTTAGTTTATATAATTCAACAGAATAAACGATATTTATTTGGGCAACGTGGTTTATATAGCAAAATATTGTAGAGTATTATACTTCATCTCAGCATGATGAATAAATTTTCAATATTGTCACATCTATCAACACTTACAAAGTAACATTTTCTTCTTGTTCCTATTCAAAACGTTTGTATATTCTTATTCCATCCGATCATGTCCGTCGTCGAAAGGCAAATTTGTCAAGGCATTCTTTGGGAGCATTAACATCGTTAGCTGATCCAATTCTTTGAAAGCTTATCATGACAAACGTGGCAGTTGCAAGACCTCTTGTTTCAGTTTTTTCTGTAGAAAATGAAGAAAAGGAAGGTGAAGTTGCTCTACCTTCAGTATTTAAAGCTCCTATTCGATCGGATGTTGTTCACTCGGTTCACACGCGAATGGCACTGAACAAGAGACAACCTTATGCAGTAAGTCCACAAGCAGGTATGCAGTCATCTGCAGAGTCTTGGGGAACTGGGCGTGCAGTTGCTCGCATTCCAAGAGTCCCAGGTGGAGGTACGCATCGAGCAGGGCAAGGAGCTTTTGGAAATATGTGTAGAGGAGGGCGTATGTTTGCGCCGACAAAGATATGGAGAAGATGGCACCGAAAGATTAATCGGAATGAGAAACGTTATGCTGTTGTTTCTTCTTTAGCTGCAACTGCAATTACCTCGTTAGTTATAGCTAGAGGACACCGAATTGAACAAGTTTCACAGATTCCTCTAGTTGTCAGTGATCAAGCACAGTCATTGAAGAAAACCCAAAATGCAGTCAGTCTATTGAAAAAGTTAGGAGCATACGAAGATGTCGTGAAAGTAAAGGAGAGTAAGAAAGTGAGAGCAGGCAAAGGTAAATGGAGAAATAGAAGGTATCGACAACGAAGAGGTCCTTTAGTGATTTACGAAAAGGACGAAGGTATAGTCAAAGCCTTTAGGAATCTGCCGGGAGTAGAACTTTGTCGAGTTGATTCACTGAATCTCTTACAATTGGCGCCTGGTGGTCACTTGGGTCGTTTTTGTATTTGGACAAGGTCAGCTTTTGAGAAGATTGATGAGATATTTGGTACCTTTACAGAGCCGTCAGTACAAAAGAATGGTTATACTCTACCAAAGAATATCATGACAAACTGTGATATTACTCGTATAATCAACTCGGATGAAGTGCAATCCGTTTTACGGCCAAAGATTATGAAGCAACGCAAGCAAATTCGAAAGAGGAACCCGTTGAAGAATAAGAAAGAAATGCTTAAACTGAATCCTTATAGTCAGGTGTTGTTAGAAGAAGCTCATAAGTCTTGTAGTCAACCATCGAAGCGACGTGAAAAGAGAGTTCTTCGACGGAAAAATAAGACAGTGAAGAAGATTGGTCGAGAATATTATAAAAGTCTCTTAGCTTAAAACCTTTTTCCCAATAAAATCTTTTCTCAGACTCTTGTCGAATGGTTCTCATGTTGCATTTTCTCCATCTTGACATATGATGCTAGCCATGAGTGGTGGCATGATGAACGTTCGACAACTATTTCAGTGGAACAAGTTAACAGCTAGAAACATATCAATACCATTGCGTTGTTTATGTGAAGCAACTTTACAAAAAAACACGCAAAACGAAGTTTCTTTGGAGTTATTGGAGAATGAACACCAAGGTGTCGCAATGGTTACTTTAAATAGGCCTTCTAGAAAGAATGCACTTGGAAAAGTACTTTTGTCTGAATTGAATGACGTTATAACAAAGTTAGAATATTCTTCGCCGAAGGACATACGAGTTGCTATTGTTCGCTCGAATGTAGAAAACGTGTTTTGTGCAGGTGCTGATCTAAAAGAGAGAGCAGAAATGACTGATGAGGAAACTCTTCCTTTTGTGAAATATCTTCGGAATACCTTTTCGAGATTGGAATCTGTTCCTATGCCGACTATTGCAGTAGTTGATGGCTTTGCTTTGGGTGGTGGCACAGAATTGGCATTGGCTTGTGATCTACGAGTAGCAGGTCCCAAAGCAGTTATGGGACTACCAGAAACTACTTTGGCCATTTTGCCTGGTGCAGGAGGAACACAAAGACTTCCTCGATTGATAGGAATGAGCAAAGCAAAAGAACTTATCTTTACAGGAAGAAGGATTGGACCAGAGGAAGCACTTGCCTTGGGACTTGTAGAAAAAACTGCACAAGGTCAAGAAACTGCCTTATCTTGTGCTTTAGATCTTGCCAAGAAAATGCTTTCCACTGGACCTTTGGCACTGCGACTTGCAAAACTGGCTATTCGTAATGGAAGTCAGGTAAGGCTGTGAGAATGGATAATAGCCATATTTTTGTCTCATTTATGAAATAAATAGGTTGATATTTTACGAGGTTTTGAGTTTGAAGATGCTTCTTATGCCAGAGTTGTACCAACTAAGGACCGAAGAGAAGCGCTGCAGGCGTTTGCCGAAAAACGGAAACCGCAATATCGAGGCGAATAATAATAAAACCAAAATGAACTTTCATTATAAAAAATTCTTTTCATGATTTCCTTTTCGCTTGATTGAAATCGTTACAAAGCAGGCATGTATTGTGCGAGTAAGTTATCCTATCTTTTGTCATACTTTTGGATATTCTTAGACTTTCCATAGTATCTGGTGTAACACCTGAAGAACCAATTGTATCGAAAAAGAGTGGTCATATATTTGAAAAGAGACTGATACTGAAACATATTCAAGCTACGGGCAAGTGTCCAGTAACTGGAGAAGAACTTGGAGAAGATGACCTCATTCAAGTCCAAGAGAACCTCATTGTTCATCCAAGAACTTCAAATGCGACTAGCATACCTAGTTTACTGTCTTTATTTCAGAGTGAGTGGGATGCCGTCGTAGAGGAACTGTATGAGGTAAAGAAGCAACTTCACGAAACTAGACAACAACTAGCACAAGCACTGTATGAAAACGATGCCGCGAAACGAGTCATTGCCCGTATTTTAAAAGAAAGAGACGAAGCACTGAGAATTGCAACCAATGAAAGTATTCAGGTTGCCACACCTTTAAACGGCAGCCTAGATGGGGACCATAGGAAGCCACAGCCAATGGAGCAAGTTGTTGAAACGGCTAACCAGGCAGATGTGAATAGTGACCAAGCAAATTCGTCAACATTATTACCTGTCGAAGTATTGGACCGCATATCGACGAAATCTAAAGAGTTGGTTTCATATCGAAAGACACGCAAGTTGTCTGCTCCGGTGTCTCGAGACGACATTGCAGCTTGGAGAGAACAACTGTCTATTAAAGTACACCAGGGGAAGGAAAAGGAAGTGAAGGTTATGACATTTCATCCCAAAGACAAGTCATTATTGTTCACAGGAGGAAAAGATAAAACAGCAAAGCTTGTTTCTTTGGAGAATAACAAGACCTTAAGCAGTGCATCTGCGCATAAAGCACCAATAACTGACCTTGTTGTTCATGGTGATAAAAATTTATTATTAACCAGTAGTATGGATAACACTGTGAAGCTTTGGAGTTGGGAAGCAACTGAAACCAAAAAAATGAAAGTATTGAGTACATTTGATACTCATGAAGCAGCTGTAACTGGAGTGTCACTACATCCTTATATGACATACTTTGTCACTGCTTCTGAGGATTGTACTTGGGCATTTCATGACTTGGAAAGTGGAACTTGTTTGGTTCGCTCATCCAAAATGTCATCTCCATTTTCTTGTGTTGGTATACATCCCGATGGACTTATACTTTCTACAGGATGTAAGAATGGTTCATTGAATATTTGGGATATTCGAGCAATGAAGGTAGAATTGGCACTGCAAGAAAACAATGATTCGAGTCAAGATACTGTAGTCTCTTTGAGTTTTTCGGAAAATGGCTATTATATGGCCTCACTTGATGAACGCCAATTGTATTTGTGGGACCTTCGAAAGCCAAATGAAGCCATTCATCAATGGAGTTTGAGTGATAATAACAATGGTCGTGGTTGCAGTTTTGATTCCTCAGGTATCTATCTTGGCATTGTTGCGACTTGCCAGATGCAAATTTTCGAAGCAAAGAAAGCTGTAGAATGTGTCAACATTTCATGTTCCAGTGACCAGTTGCCATGTCATTCTGACTTGGCGTCTATAGCTTTTGCACCTGAAACCTCATGTTGTGTGATTGGTGACGTGGAAGGAATGATTCATCTCTTTGATAAAACTCGTCCTACGGAAACATAAAGAATAATCACATTTTAGAAACGAAGAAAACGTTGTATTTATTTCTTAGTCTCGTTGTCTGTCAAAGCATATCACATATAACCTTCTGGCATACCTCCCATACCGTCACCTGCTTGGGACTCTTTCTTCTTTTCAGGTATCTCTACGATCAGTGCTTCGGTTGTCAATACCATAGAAGCAATGGAAGCAGCATTCTCCAATGCCCAACAAACTACCTTTGCAGGATCAACTATCCCGGCATCGAACATATTGACATATTCCTCTGTTGCGGCATTCCATCCCCAACTAAATTCTTTCTTTCGGGCTTCATTCAGAATAACATAACCTTCCTTGCCTGCATTGGTTGCTATCTGAACAAGCGGAGCTTCTAAAGCTCTTCCAACAATTTGGGCTCCTAGTCTCTCATCTTCATCCTGAAGAGTCTTCTCAAATTCCGGTACTTTCAATGCCAGGAAAGCAAGAAGCGATCCACCTCCAGGAACAATACCTTCTTCTAATGCACACTTTGTGGAATTCAATGAATCCTCATATTTCAACTTCTTGTTCTTCAGCTCAGTTTCAGTGGCTGCTCCAACTTTGATTCTTGCAATACCACCACCAAGTCTCGCAATACGTTCTTCTCCCTTTTCTTTATCAAAAGTAGAATCTGTATTCTCAATTTCCTTGCGAATCTGTGCGATTCTTTTCTTAACCTCCTCTTGATGTTCACCAGTTGAAATAATGGTAGTGAGTTCTTTACCAACAATAACACGTTCTGCTCTTCCTAGCATATCCACTGTGACTTGATCCATGGTAATACCCAATTCCTCTGTAACAAAAGTTGCACCAGTAAGTATTGCAATGTCTTGAAGATATGCCTTTCGTCGATCACCAAAGCCAGGTGCTTTAATTGCAGCAATATCCAATACTCCTCGCATCTTATTCACTACTAAAGTGGATAGAGCTTCGCCCGTCAAATCATCACAGATAATGAGCAATGGTTCCTTTGATTTTACTAAGCTTTCTAATAAAGGCACTAGTTCCTGGACCACTGAGAGCTTGCTGTCTGTGACGAGAACTCGAGGGCGACTTAATTCGGCGACTTGACGTTCTTGATCCTTCACAAAATAAGGAGAAATGAATCCTCTATCAAGTTCCATTCCTTCCGTAACTTCTACTTCATCAACTAAACTTTGAGACTCTTCCACAGTAGTAGAACCATTTTCACCAACACGAGCATATGCTTCGGCAATATTGGAACCTATCGTCTCATCCCCTCCTGCAGCAATGGTTGCAATAGCACGAATATCCTCTTGCCCACGCAAAGGTCTAGCAGCCTTTCGTATTTCTGAAATAACATATGCCGCAGTTTTCGATATTCCACGACGGACAGACATGGCATTTGCACCAGAAGAAACAATCTTCAAACCTTGATTGACAATCGCTTGCGTTAGGACTGCTGAAGTTGTTGTTCCATCACCTGCTTTCTGATCAGTTTTGGAAGTAACTTCCACTACCAGTCTTGCACCAGTATTTTCCAAAGGATCAGACAGAGATATATCTCTGGCAATGGTAACTCCATCGTTGACAACTTGTGGTGCACCATATGACCTCTCTAAGACCACATTACGTCCTTTTGGTCCCAATGTTATACGTACGGCATCTGCCACTGCGTTGATCCCTCGAACAAGCGCACTTCGTGAATCCTCCCTAAAGACTATTTGTTTTGGGCCCATATATACTTGCAAAGGTTGAGCTTCCTGTCTGTTCACTACAGTTTTTCTTGCTCCTATTTTAGAGTAACTAGAAATAAACGAAGAACCTGAATAACCAGACACTGGGGTCGATAAACTGCGCGTCTTGAGTACCCTTTGATTGCGAACTGCATCGCTGCAGCTACACTTGTATTTACGAGAAACCAACGAGTTACTCTGCGCAACCCCTAATACTGACACAAAGCTTGTTTTCATCTTTTGTAAAGTGGTTGTTTCTATCAGTGAATGCAAGAGATCACAAGGAATCAAATAATCCAATCGATGACACGATCGACGGACACTGTTCCTTGGTTCTTTTTTGTCATGGAACATTCTAGGCCTGAGCATTGGCTTCATTTTTAGGATTTCTATAGAGGATGATGCCCCGTAAAAGATGCATATATTACGTAGTGATTGGAAACAACCTTAGGATGACCATCATGTTGCTTGTGATCTGTTACCCCAATATGGTAAGAAGCCATAAAGAAATATCTAAACTCTAGATAACTTCAAATCACAGGCAATTTACTGTGCATATGTCAATTCTTCTTGGCTAAAGAAAAATGAAGTTTTGGCGCCCAACGTTTTGTTGGAGACATGTTCCCTTATTGATTATGTCTTATTTATTAGTTTCATTCTTTGTACATATAACAAGTTATGAAAAAAGTTCTAACGTTGGGAACACGCCACGTATTTCCGTTCTGTGGGCGTCAGAGTTCAAGGTCAGTGTCGTTTCCTGTTCTGTATCGTTCAGCTTTTAAGAGAAATTCATCATGTAGGCTCCTACAGGTTTCGGTTCGGAAGCCTGGGGTTTTGTTCAGGGCTTAATGGCTTACCCTCTAAAATTGTTTTTATACCATATTGGCACACAGCCCGAGAAGATGTATCAGCAATATTTCAGTGAAGACCGAAGTTTGTTGCTGGAGCAGTTATGGTGTGGGTCGCCTTGTTCTGCTTTTCGTCATAATCCTCGAGACCAAGTAGATTTCCTAATCTTGCATGCAGTTCCGCCTGATTGGAATATTCCTTTGAAGATGTGTAGCTTATGCAAAACTGCGAGAAAGAAAATCGGCAGGGCCATGTTTGAAACGACGAGATTACCTGTTCGTTGGATCAGCATATTAAATACTACTGTAGACGAGATATGGGTTCCTTCCCATTTCCATATGGAAACTTTCTCTAATAGCGGCTTGCCGAAATATAAACTTAAAGTAATTCCTCAACCTGTCGATATGGAATCTTTTGAAGTGCTTCCAAAACCACAGCGCGCCACAGTTTTCCAAGAATGTGAGAATGATTTTATTTTCTTATCAGTTTTCAAATGGGAAGTACGTAAAGGAGTAGATATACTACTGAGAGCATACATGCAGGAATTTTCTGACAATGACAATGTTTGCTTGGCATTATTGACAAGAGGTTTTGATTTTTCTGTTGGCAATATTCATAAGCGAATCAGTGCTTTCTTGAAGTTGAACAACCTTAGCGTACAAAGTGCACCACGCTTGATTGTATTGGACCATAATCAACTGGCTTTTTCAAATTTAGCACTGTTATATGTATCTGCTGATGTTTTTGTTCTTCCAACTAGAGGAGAAGGTTGGGGTCGTCCCATTATGGAAGCTATGGCTTGTGGTTTACCAGTCATTGCTACCAATTGGAGTGGGCAGACAGAATATTTTAATGAACAAGTTGGATACCCAATTGCTGTTGAAAGCATCGTAAAATACGCGGAGGGAATTGGTTTTGAACAGCTTTATGGAAGTGAACTCCAAGTTTCTTCGACATCTTTTCAAGATCAAATGTGGGCAAAGCCATCCGAAGAATCTGTTCGGAAACTTATGCGGTGGGTTTACAGTAATCCTTTTGATGCGAAACGCAAAGGCTTAGATGCTAGGAAGCATATTTTAAACAATTATTCACCTATAAAGGTCGCAAAGATAGTTGTGAGAAGGCTGTTGGAATTATTAGGCTAAGGCTGAAAGTTTTGGCGTTGTCGTTTCTTCAATGAAGAAGCAACTGAGTGCAAAGGTGCATTGTTTTGATTTAGAAGGGATACAGTCAAAGAGTTGCGATAAAACGCGGAAATGCCTGGGACAAGAACCAGAGCCGCTTTGCATTTTATTCTTGCTCGGTTCTTATGCATGCATCCTTAGCCACACAATGCAAGAAATCAAAGAAATGTCGATGGTGAAAAAATAAATATTTATTGAAAAGATGACTACAAACAATTCAAAAGATTTTTGTGTTTTGGATTTCCCAACCAATGTTATTGCTTTGAGGGAACGATTAAGCAATGACGATTTTATGTGTTTCCATATTAAACAAAACTGGCAAAGGTGAGTATTTGAAAAAGTCACAATAAATTTATGACCTTCTCGTTTCTCGGACCGAGTGATTAGAACACCTGTCTTCGAGCACCTTGGTGCAAGGAAGAGTTCTTGGATATACCACCAAGACCTCTGACGGTCTTTTGGTCATCTTTTGTTGACTTGGATTTTTCATACAACTAACTTGAATGTTTTTATGTAGTTCTTTTATCTAGACAGTTTGTTGAAATTAGCAGAATCCAATTGGAAGGCTTGTTATCTGCTTTTTCGCGGCTCGTTGGAACTGGTAAACAGCACACCTACGTGGAAACAGAAAGTGTCCGTTATGTGTATCAGCCCTTGGAATCTCTCTATGTAGTTCTTCTTACTTCTAAATCCAGCAATGTCGTGGAAGACCTTGAGACTCTTCGCCTGATTTGCAAACTTATTCCCGAATATTTACCCATTTATGCAACATTAGAAGAAAGTAGCATATTGGAAGCTGCTTTTGAACTTATAACTGCTTTTGATGAAGTAGTAGATTGGGGTGGTCTAAGAGAAAATGTGGACGTGCAGCAAGTGAGCGTGCTAACGGAAATGTTTAGTCATGAAGAGAAGCTGGCAAACATGATAAAAGAATCCAAGATGCTTGAAGCAAAGGAAGTTGCAAAAAGACGTGCAGAGACACTTGCTCAAGAAAAGTCGGAAAGGGAAAAGTTGAACAAGTTAGGAAACGACTTTCGTTTTCAGTCGTTATCACACAGTGGTATCTCTGCTGAAAGTTATCGAGCTTCTATGGAAAGACCTGACAGAGGATTTGCTTTTACTGGTATGACCAATTATGGATATGAAGATTCATCTGTCAAGTCCGACGTTAATGAAGCCAATACCGTTGTTTCTGCTGGCATTGGTGGAAAAGGTTTGAGTTTAGGTGGAAAGAAAAGGCCAGATGCCATGCTGGAGGCTTTAAAGAAGGAAGGTGATTTACTTGAATCCTCCACGAGGAAATCGAAGTTGACCTCCACCGTTGGGATGAAGAAGACTGCTAATACAGATGCGTCAAACAAGAGGGGAACTGCAGTGGAATCCATTCATCTTAGTGCACAAGAAGAAATTGTTTTAGAAATGAATAGAGACGGTGTGATTCATAATTTTGAAATCAAGGGAAATCTAATGCTACAAGTTTCTGATCCATCGAAAGCTTGTGTTCGTTTTCATATGCAAATGGGTAACATGAATGCTTTTCAAGTCCGAACACACCCGAATATCGACAAGTCGCTGTGGACTTCCAATCAGATATTGGGATTGAAAGATGCTTCTCGTCCTTTTCCGGCAGGGAATCCTTTGAGCATATTGAGATGGCGACTTGTTAGTTCAGAAGAAAGTTTGATTCCTCTTTCTATTAATTGTTGGCCGGCACAGTCATCCACAGATACCGTTGTTATTATTGAATATGAACTCATGTCGATAAAAGAACTGCAGAACATATTGATTAGTGTTCCTATTCCAAAGAACGCAGGAACCCCGAAGTTGAGAGGAGCAGACGGAGAATTTAGTTTTAACTCTCGTCAGAATGTTGTCGAATGGAGAGTTCCTTTAGTGGGCCAAGACAGTCCTCAGGGATCCTTGGAGTTTGTAACGGAATCCGTATCTGCAGAGAGCTTCTTCCCTGTTTCTGTATCTTTCTTTAGTGATCAAATATATGGAGATATCGGAATAGAATCTGTAATAGGTTCTATGGATGAACAGGAACAAAAGTTTTCTTTTGAAAAGTCACTTTCAGTCGAACGCTTTTTAATTGTCAATGACTAAAAATTTTTAAAGAATTCGTACAGACATGGCATTCCCCGGGCAACATCATATGGCTTTGCTTTCTTTCCTTCGTAGCTCTCTTGTTCCAACCTTTTATGTAGTGTCATAGCTTGCTGACATTAGTATAAAATATGTTATAATGAATTGTCCCTCACTTTTAAGTGTCTGCTTGGACGTTATTGTTGCTAAGTGGGAGGGCATACCAAAGGAACCTGTCAAGTTACTTCCAAGTGACTTGTTGACCAAACTTTTAAAAGTCTTTGTAGAAGAGGGAAACTTGTCTTTACAAGTCATTCAATGGTATGTTTTCAAGATTGTTTCAGCATTGCTCTAAAAGAACTGTTTGAAATAGCCTCGAACTGGTCGAGCTCGACACTCTTGAACTTGCTGCATTGGCTGGTAGAGTAGGAGATGATTGGCTTAGAGTACTTTCAACAATGTCCATTCGACATATCAGTCTCTCTTCTTGTAGTCGCATTACGGACGAAGGTTTGCACCAACTAGCTCCGTGTTTGGAAGATGTACCTAACCACTGCAGTTTGATTGCTTCGTTGAGAAGCATTGACTTGTCGGGTTGTTCACAAATATCCAACGCTGGAATGGAATCACTGACTCGTTTCAAGTTGTTAGAAACTCTCATTCTTGACAACTGTGTCTCCTTAGGAAATATGGCACTATTACATATCAGTAACTGTCAACATATCAGACATTTGAGTCTAATCAACTGTGACAAAATATCAGGAAGTGGTTTAGAGTATATCTTTTTCTGTAGTAATTTGGAATATTTGGACCTTTCCGGTTGCACACGTGTAACTTCTGATGCATTGACTGGTATTTCCAAATTGAAACATTTGAGACATTTGAAGTTAAGAAACTGTTACAAAATTGACAATCGTGCTCTAATTCATATCTCAAAGTTGAGGAATTTATGTACTCTTGAACTTTATGATTGTGCAAAGCTAGATACTGCTGGTCTTCAATATCTTCATTTTTGTATATCTTTGAGTCATTTGTGTCTCACAGGAACATGTATTGATGCTGAAGGTTTGCAATATCTGAGTGCATCTTTTTTACCGCAACTGGAAAGTGTTCATTTGACACGTTGTGCTTATCTGTCATCCAAACAGCTTAGTATTGACCTACGGAAGCTTTCCAAAACAATGAGGAAACTGCAATTACGAAATGTGGACTGTGTGGATGATAAGGTAAATGAAATGTGTTGTTTAGATGATATCTACTAGTATGAAAACAGTTTTAGGTGTTGGAAGCAATCAGCGAAACTTTTCCACTTTTGGAAAGCTTAAATTTAACGGATTGTCGAAGAGTTACAGATGATGCTATAATTCATTTGAACAAACTCACTCATTTGCGGGTATTGAAATTACGAAGCACTTGTATTTCAGGTAAAGGATTAGAGTCCATAACCAAAATATTATGTTACCTTTCACAATTGGATATTGCTTCCTGTCCATTTTTAACAGACTCAAGTATTCAACGAGTACTTGAGAAGTCTGTTGCATTGGAATTTTTGGATATTTCACGCAATGCACAATTGACGGATTGGAACTGGAGTGGCAACTCAACTCTTCATTCAAGGTACTAAAGATTCTGCGTGTCTTTATTAACAAACACATTGATAAATTTGTATTTGTAGGCTTGTGCATCTAAAGACTCTGTTTGTGGAACATTGTCCTCACTTGGCGAATAACTTTATTATCCAAATTGGCAATATATGTCCAACATTAGAAACACTTTTCCTTTCAGGATGTAGTTTTGATTCTACAGTGCTACCCATTGTAGCAAGCTTTGGTTACTTGAAACATTTGAAGTTATCTTTTTGTAATAGCTTAAAAAGTTGCAAATATCTTTTGCCGCTTCATCAATCATTAAGACATTTGAATATTAGTAACTGTCAATGGGTGACGGATGGATGTTGTCATTATATTGGTCTTTTAAAAAACTTGAAAACCCTAAGTCTGAAAAACTGTTCAATGGTTAGCAGTCAAGGTCTCAATGCGTTGAGAAAGTTATCTCATCTTTCTTATCTTAATGTTCGAGGTTGTCAGGTAGTAGAGGAAGCTATTTGGCCTCTTCAACGTTATTTACCAAATATTCACATTCTGAAATTTGATATGGCAAGAAATAATGGTTTTCAACCCATATCCATAGACATACAACAATCGGTTGATCAATCTTGTTTGAGTCTTGCCCCATTTCGAACATGTCAACATGCAGACTCCTATCTACAAAAGGAGAAAAGAGTAAGCCATTTTATTAGGAAAGAAGGAAATGTAAACACAAAAGAAAACTCATTGACTCGTGAGATGACTGACTTGAGTATTTCATCTACCAGTCCATCACCTAGCGGTTCCAGTCATCGCAGAAGAAGAAGAAGAATTAAAAGTCAGGATGATCGTATATCTCAAATGGCTTCTCCCACTGGCATCATGCAAGATTACTATTCCAAGTTTTCATTATATATGGATAGCCTTCAGCTCTTTGAAAATTTTGTAAATACTTTTTGATTCCCATCTGAAATGTAAATATGTTTTGTTGTTATTATACCTTGTGGATTCTCTTCAATGATGCAATAGATTCCAAATGAGGTGTATGTGGAAACATATCAATTGGTTGTAGTTGAATCAATTGATACATTTGCATTGAACAAAGATGTTCCATGTCTCTTACTTGCGTTGAGGGATTACAACTTACATAAATGATTCTTTCTGGTTTCAACCATCTCAACCAACGAATCAGTTTTAGATGTAGGCCACCTCGAGGAGGATCTACCACAACAACATTTGGTCGTTGAATACCATCTTTCTCAAAAAGACGCAGGTTGCCTTGTCCATCACTTTCAAATGAAGACTTTTCTAAATTGGCAACAATGAATTCAGTGTTTGCTATTTGGTTGTTCTGTGCATTTACTTGAGCCATATCAATGCCTTCTTTTATGATATCCACGCCATAAACATATTTACAGCTTTTTGCCAAATATAATCCAATACTTCCGATACCACAAAAAAGGTCCAATACGACATCATTTGACTGTAAATCTGCAGCTTCTTTCACCAATGTGTATAATATTGCAGTTTGTTTTGGATTGGTTTGAAAAAAAGAATTAGCAGTCAATCTAAAATTCAATCCTAATAAATGTTGTTCAATGTAATCTCGACCAAAAAGTATCCACTGTTCTTCTCCTCTGGCTACACCTCCTTTTGAACAAGTCAAGTTTTGTACTACTGAACAAATGGATGGAAATTCCTTCGCCAATTCTTCTGCCAAAGGCTTTAACAAGTGAGGATTTTCGTCGAAAGAGGTAACAAAATTCACCATCATCTCCTTGTGTTTATTCTCTGCCGTACGTATCACTAAATTCCTCAAAAACCCTTCATGTGAATATACATCATATGCACTCAACCGCATTTCTTTTGTCCTCTGATATATAAAACGCAATATGTCATTGGCGATAGGATCTTGTATATGACAGTATTCAATAGGAAGAACCTTATCAAAATGTCCTGCAGGTTTCAAACCCAACACAAAATCACTCGTCTCTTTATAGATTTCTCCTTCAACAACATCACTAGAAGAAGCTTCATATTGTGTTTCTATCTTTTTCTTATCAAAAGGTATCCAACGTCGATTTCCAAAAGTAAACTCCTAAATGGGTCTGTTGATACTATCCGTGTTTGAATTGAAAATCTTACCATTTTATTACGATATTCGTATATATTAGAACAACCTATGATAGGTTTTATAAAGTTTTCATTTTTACAATTGAAAGTAGATGATACATGTTGATACTGATGTTTAATTTGGGCAAACTTCTCTTCCAACTGAACTGCATAAGCAATATGTTGAAACTTGCAACCACCACAACCAAACATACCAAAGTGCTTACAAACTGGTTCTACCTCAGAAGATGAATGCTCTATAACTTGTAAAATTCTTGCATTGGCATAAGTACTTCGAACGCGACTTATGATAACTCTAACTTTCTGTCCCGGAACAGCGTGTGGTATCATCACTACATATTTTCCAATGCGGGCAACTCCATCCCCACCAGAAACCAATCCCTCTATTGTAACTTGTACTTGTTCACCTCTCTTCACTGGCGCTCTTTGTGAAACTGACGGATGGCTATTTGGTTCGTTGTTATATGGTTCATTGCTCTTTTGTGCCTTGATAGAAGAAATAGATGACGCAAAGCCTCTTTTCTTCAAGTGATGGTCAATCAAATGTACTTGATAATAGTTTTTATGTAAAAGTTTTAAAGTATGAAAGGATGCCAGTCGAATAGGGATCGTCACATAACAAACTGTACTGAACGGAACCCAACTTGACATGCTGTGGATGAAAGAATTGGAGTAAGCAATGAAAGCCAAGACAACTTTCAGTGATGAAGAACGCATTCAAAATAAAAGTCAATGGCACCTCTTTTTTGTTTCTTATTATCATTCACATTGTCATAAAAGGTGTCAGCATTGTATACAACCAAGGATAAACTGGTGGAATCAGAAACGTTATGGCGTTGACCAATATCACAAAAGGCAGATTGTTACTATTCGTGCAGTTTCAAAAGAAGCCCTAGATGTTGTAGTTATTGGTTCAGGAATAGGTGGTCTGGTAACTGCAACCCAATTAGCCAAGAAAGGAGCTCAAGTTGCTGTGTTTGAAAAATATTTGATACCTGGTGGAAGTGCTGGATATTATGAGTCTGATGGATATATCTTTGATGTTGGTGCCAGTATGATGTTTGGGTTAGGGAAGAAAGGCACTACGAATACTTTGACAAGAGCACTTGCTGCAGTTGGAGTGGAATTAGAAACGATACCTGACCCAGTGCAAATCAATTATCATCTGCCAGATAATAAGAATATTCGAGTTCATAGAGATTATCAACAATTCCTTGAAGAGTTGACATATTATTTTCCACAAGGCAAGTTTTATCATATCATTTGTTTAACAGTAACGAGGATTGATATTCCTTAGAACGACAAGGATTGAAAATGTTTTATGATGAGTGTTGGAAAGTATTCAATTGTCTCAATGCGATTGAATTATTATCATTGGAAGAGCCATCTTATTTATGGAAAGTCTTTCGAGAGAAACCTTTTTCTTGTTTTGGGCTGATGAAATATTTGCCACTGAATGCTGGAGATATTGCTCGAAAGTATATATCAGACCCCATTCTTTTATCTTTTATTGATTTAGAATGTTATTGTTGGTCGGTCGTACGTGCTGAACAGACCCCAATGATCAATGCTGGAATGGTTTTTGCTGACCGTCACTATGGAGGTATCAATTATCCAAAAGGAGGAGTGGGAATGATTGCCAAAAAGTTGGCCAAAGGATTGGAAGATTTGGGAGGCAAAATTCATTATGGTTATCCTGTTACTCGCATTTTGTGTCACAATACCCATACTCCACAGGGGTTGGTAACGAGAGGAGTGCAATTAAAACATGAGAAGCAAGAAATTTCTTCCAAGTTTGTTGTTTCCAATGCTACTCGTTGGGATACTTTTCACAGGCTTATAGAGAAGGAAAACATTCCTGAAATAGAATACAAATGGATGGAACGATATGAACCATCACCAAGTTTTCTAAGTTTACATATTGGAGTAGAGGCAGCTTTATTAGCCACTTCGGTCATTGATTGTCATCATGTCATTTTGGAAGATTGGAAGGAAATGGAAACTGCGAACGATGCACAAGGCACTATTTTTATTTCTATTCCTACTGTATTGGATGCTTCCTTAGCACCACCTGGACATCATATTTTTCATATCTTTACACCTAGTTGGTTTTCAGAATGGAAAGGGTTATCCATTGGTGCATATAAAGAGAAGAAAGCACGTTTGGCAGAAAGAATTATTCAACGAGTGGAAAGGGTTGCATTTCCTGGACTTGCTTCAGCTATTCAACACTTGGAGATTGGTACTCCTCGAACACATCGTCGTTTTCTTTCTAGAATGGATGGAACTTATGGTCCGATACCTCGAAAGAAACTTCCTGGACTCTTAACAATGCCATTGAATCGTACGAGTATTGGAGGCTTATATTGTGTTGGTGATAGTACTTTTCCTGGACAAGGACTCAATGCAGTTGCTTTTTCAGGCTTTGCTTGTAGTCATCGCATGGCTACAGATATGCAGTTGAATGAACATTTTCCCAAATGGTTGGATGATTGGTTGACGCATTGGATCTCTTATGAGCGTTTACGTTTGTCAACTGTCTAATTCTCTTTTATCGAATAAAAATGTCACAGTTACAAGAAGAAGATTGGAAAGTATTTAACAAGTTAAAAGTAAATAAAAAGAGAAAACCAAAAAGGTCCTTGTTGGAAGAAGAAGACGAAGAAGAATTTGCGAGGAGAAGGTTTGGAAACAAAAATATATATATTTGTATTGACATATTTTCAAATTGGTTAATGTTTTATTAATAGGGAAAGAATTCAAATTATACGTGAAGCACAAAAAGTAAAAGAAAAGAACAACTGGCAAAACTGGTTGGACACTGAGAAGAAGCGCGTTGGTCCAAGAAACGGAACAAGTGAAGACGACCAAACACTGAGTAATACAGTGGAAGGATTGAGACAAAACTTTGCTCAAGAAAAGTCTGACCAAGTACAAGACCCTCAAATGTTGGAGTTTATTGAGAAGCAAGTTTCAAAGAAATATGCCACTGATAACAACCATTCGACCTCAACAGATACCAGAAAGTATAGTACTTTAACCGATTGGGAATCCATTAGACAAATTCCATATCAGTTAGGAGTAAGTATTGTTATATTTCATATCCAAAATGGGTACTCATTCACCTAGCTTTCTAAGAAGGAACCTCATCAACCTTGTGTGAATTTTTCAACGTCTGGAGTAGAGGAAGTAACACTTCCAGAGAGTTATCGACATAAAAACCTTGTAGAAACAGAAAAAGCCAAGCAAAGATTATCTTTACGCCAATCAAATATGCCTTCCTTAGAGCCTACAATGGAAGCACTGTGGAAGGAATATGGAGAAGCACTGGTTGATACGGAAGAGAATAGTGAAGCCATTTCTCAATACACATCGCAACTTTCATATATTGATAAGGAGCCACATGTCATAGAAGAGAAAACCAAGAAGAAGAAACCCGTGCAAGGAACTTTTAAATGTGACGACTAACATAAGAAAGAATACAATAAAAACTGTTTTTGGAACATTTCTTTCTTTTAGGATTCAACAAAGGTCATGCTATCTCCATTATTTTCCAAATGGTCAGCTTGAATATTATACTTTTGCCAAAGTCCAGTCGATAAGGATGTCTGTTGTTCCCATTCTTCTTCATAAGGCATCATGAAAACTTCATTTTCCGACAACAGTAGATGAAGTTCTTCACTGCTAACCGTCTCTTGTTCAATTAACATATTTGCTAATTTATCAAGAATAGGTCGATTCTTTTCCAAAACAGTTCGAGCTCTTTGATAGGCTTTCTCTACTATTCTCGATACTTCTTGGTCAATTAACCATTTGGTTTCACTACTTACATTGGAAGACTGACCTCTTATGGCCACTTCTCTTCCTAAGAAAGGATGAAAACCTGATGTCTCATTGACATACATTGGACCCAACACAGAAGACATGCCAAATTTAGTAATCATTTGTCTGGCAGTATTTGTAACATGCTGAAAGTCATTGGCTGCACCAGTTGTCACCTGATCCTCTCCAAAGACCAATTCTTCTGCTATTCTGCCTCCTAAACCTACTGCCAATTGACTTTCCAAATATTGTCTGGAATAAAGACCATTCTCTATCCGACTTTCATCCAAAGGACTGAAGAAAGTTAATCCACCTGCTCCACCTCGAGGCACAATAGATATCTTAAGCACTTGATCATAATTAGGACAAAGTGCACCAACAAGAGCATGACCAGCTTCATGATATGCTACCAGTTGTTTATAATGTTCGTTATATTTCCATTGTTTCTTTTGTGGTCCAAGAAGAATCCTATCCATGGTATCCTCAAAATCTTCCATAGTAATTTGATTATGTTCTCGACGAGCTGCAAAAATAGCTGCTTCATTCATCAAATTTTGAAGAGCAGCTCCTGAAAATCCAGGTGTTCTTCTTGCAATACTTTCCAAGTCAACCGAATCACTCAAAGCCTTGCCACGAGCATGGACCTTTAGAATAGCTATTCGGGTACTCATATCTGGCAAACTGACAACAATTCTTCTGTCTAATCTGCCTGGACGCAAAAGTGCACGATCCAATACATCCGATCGATTGGTTGCAGCCATCACCATGATACCTCTATAAAAAGAATGTTATTCATCTATCATTCATATTACTCCAGTAATAAGCAACCTACTTGTTTTCTTCAAAACCATCCATTTCAGTTAACAACTGATTTAATGTCTGTTCTCTTTCATCATTTCCTCCAGCAATTCCTGCTCCTCTTTGTCTACCAACAGCATCAATCTCGTCAATAAATATAATACAAGGAGCATTCCTTTTGGCTTGTGCAAACAAATCACGCACTCTACTAGCACCCACTCCAACAAACATTTCTACAAATTCTGAGCCCGCAATACTAAAGAATGGAACTCCTGCTTCTCCTGCCACTGCACGAGCCAATAATGTTTTTCCAGTGCCTGGAGGTCCTTCTAAAATCATTCCTCTAGGAATCTTTGCACCAATATATGAAAATGCTTCAGGATTTCTAACAAATTCAACAATTTCTTGTAACTCTGTTTTTACATTTTCATAACCTGCAACATCATCAAAAGTAACACCGGCATGTGCTGACATTGGAATTCTTGCACTGGCTCGCTGAAAGTCAAAAGGCGTCAAAGGCCCATTCAATAATAATCTTTGCACGAACAACATGAGAAAAAGAAAAGGTAAAGAAAATAAAAATGCTTTAGCCGTTTGCATTGGTCCATTCTTCGTATATCTTGGCAAAATATTAACATCAACTTTGTGTTTGATCAAAAAAGACATCAAGTTTGGGTCTGGTGGTAAGGCGTTCAATTTGTATCTATTTCCATCTTTAGCAATTGCCAACAATTGAGATTGATCGGAAGAAAATACAACTTGCGCAACTTTTCCTTTCTTCACTGCCTTGAGTAGTTGAGTATATCTCCAATTCTTTAACGATGCAGAAGAAGGCGAGAAAGACACATTCCTTCTGGTGAATGGCGGGCTTATGGTGGCTTCTTGTTGTTGAATAACAGTCACTGTTGGAGAAACGCCTGCCAAAGTATATTTGGGTAGAAAGAAAATAATGAATAAATAAATTAATAATAAACATCGTTTCCCTATTCTTTTCCAATAATTGCAAGTTTTCAAAATATTCAGCTTTCTTAGTGCTGTTCCTATATTTGATGCCACATAGACTGACATAGCAGTACGTTGACATTTTCCCAACTGAATAGTCCAATTCACGTGCTGAAGTGCAATAAGACGCAGCATATCCAACCATAGTTTATTTCTGGTTGAAACGTTATCCATTACAGTAGGGTAACTTTGTAAAACAGACACTGGTAACAAACGAACGTCGATGGGAACTACTTGACAACATGTTGTATAGCAAAAAAAGCTCTTCTTGCAAGACAGTCGAATATTTTGCCAAAATTTGAAACCTTTAAAACTTGGTTGAATAACAAAGCCTTTCATCACTGCAGAGGTTTCTCACAATCGTAACAATCCGATCCAGTCGTCACAAACTGTCAAACTCAAAACAAAATGGACTGGCTTAGTAGACACACGAGCATGAGGGTGCGCATAGTCCCACTGACACCTATTAAAGTTGTTGGTCATCAAGAGACTTGATGCATCACAGGAATAGAAGAATGGAATGATTTTCATTAGCTTCATAGTGACATTTTCTATTTACTCATAAAGAGAATGGTAGAGTGACTTCATTATTCGGTGTCGACTAGAAACTTCCATGAATGCCAACAAGAGGAAGCAAACATGGGCGACGTTGAATGCCATTTTGGTTGCTCAATTGTTAAGATTCTCTACTGTACGATTATTTGGCTTTCATATAAAACATCATGCAAGCAGGAGCAAGGTTGGGATATAGCACGACAAGGATCGTTTTACAGAGATATGCACAACAATCTTTGCGAAATAGTAGGGCGTTTCAGAGCTTGCATACCAAAGCAGCTTCTGTCTTTTGTGGAGTGCAAAGTGGCAACGCCAACCAATCGTTTGGGCCTTGCTCAAAGAATATCTCGTTTCATAGAGGATTCGCTACAGGAAAGGATCTTCGCTTTGCCAATGAAGCAAGAAATCTGATGCTGAAAGGTGTAGACTCTTTGGCCGATGCAGTGGAGGTAGGAGGAAAAAATTGACAATATTTTCAATGGGGTATTGAAAGCATGGTGTTGAATAGGTAACGCTAGGCCCAAAAGGAAGAAACGTTATTATTGAACAGTCGTTTGGTTCTCCGAAAATAACCAAAGATGGCGTAACTGTTGCCAAGAACATTGAGTTTAAAGACAAACATATGAATCTTGGTGCACAGTTGGTACGTTCAGTAGCCAATGCCACAAATGATATTGCTGGTGATGGGACAACAACTGCAACTGTTCTTGCCAGAGCTATTTATTCGGAGGGTATTAAAGCAGTTGCAGCTGGAATGAATCCTATGGATGTGAAGCGTGGTATTGACCAGGCTGTCAAGTTGGTGACCGAACGTTTAAGATCCATGTCCAGAAAGATTAATTCCAAGGAGGAGATTCAACAGGTCAGTATGAAAATGGTGATTAGAATTCCAAAGCTGATAAAGTAGGCCATAGGTTGCCACCATATCTGCCAATGGAGATGAAGAAATTGGAAGTCTTATTGCCAAAGCAATGGAAACTGTTGGAAAGGAAGGAACTATTACAGTTTCTGATGGCAAAACCATTGAGAATGAGTTGGAAGTCGTAGAAGGTCTAAAGTTTGATCGTGGTTATGTATCTCCTTATTTTGTTACTGATGCAAAGACACAAAAATGTGAATTTGATAATCCTCTTATATTATGTGTCGATAAGAAAATATCTTCTGTGAATGCCATGCTTCCTTTATTGGAAAATGTGATTCGTTCCCAAAGACCTCTTTTAATTATTGCAGAAGATGTTGAATCAGAAGCATTGGCTACTTTAGTTGTGAATAAACTAAGAGGTGGTATTAAAGTTTGTGCAGTAAAGGCACCAGGCTTTGGAGAGAATCGAAAAGCCAATCTACAAGATATTTCTGTTTTAACTGGTGGACAATTAGTTTCTGATGACTTGGATATGAAATTAGAGAATGTTGATTTGTCAATGCTCGGACAAGCAAAGAAGGTTTCCATCTCCAAAGATGATACTATTATTTTGGATGGTCAAGGAGATAAACGAATGATTCAAGAGCGTTGTGATATGTTACGAGACATGATTGAAAAGTCTACTTCTGAGTATGAGAAAGAAAAGCTACAAGAGCGTCTTGCCAAATTGTCTGGTGGTGTTGCCGTATTAAAGGTTGGTGGTTCATCAGAAGTAGAAGTGAATGAAAAGAAGGATCGTATTAATGATGCTTTGAATGCTACTCGAGCAGCAGTAGAAGAAGGTATTGTTCCAGGAGGTGGTAGTGCATTGTTATATGCCTCACGAGATGCCTTGAAAGATGTGCAAGGAAAGAATTTTGATCAGAATGTAGGCATTGACATTGTTCGCAAAGCACTAAGAAGACCAACATTGGCCATTGCTAGAAATGCTGGTGTTGAAGGTTCAGTGGTTGTAGAAAGATTATTGCAATCCAAGGAGATGATTGGTTATGATGCAGCTCGTGATGAATACTGTGATCTTGTGCAAGCAGGCATTATTGATCCTACTAAAGTGGTTCGTACTGCATTAGAACGAGCAGCAAGTGTTGCAGGTCTGATGGCTACCACTGAATGTATGGTAGTCGAATTGGCTAAAGAAGATGAGCATAATCAGGGAGGCATGGCTGCTGGAGGAGGCATGGGAGGAATGGATATGTATTGAAGAGATAGATATAGGCAAGAGAAGAAATAAACAAGTTGCCAAGAATGTTATTGATTAATTATTTCACAATGGTCCTTAATAACATCTATTTATGTTTAGATTGCTTTCAACAAGATAGAATGTCACTTGCCTGAATACATTCATCACTTTCTAATAATTGGTGAACAGTCTTCAATTGAGGAGATGCTCGACAATAACTATTGGGTATCCATCCCCTTTGATGAATATGTAAATGTCTCACAGGACTGATATACTCTGCAATGGTTTGTCTAAGCACATTACCCTGAGGAAGAGGAAAGTAATGTTGAATGATTCCCTTTCCATATGTTGGTTCACCTATGATGGTGGCTCTTGAATGGTCACCTAGTGCTGCAGCTAATATTTCACTACAACTAGAAAATATAAAACTTGGTTGCATTGTATTATATGTTTACATTTTCGCTACTTACCTTGCACTGGCATGATTGACCACGAGTCCTAATGGTACTTGTTCTAGTCCTTGCAAAAATGTATTGGGAATGCTTCTACTTTCACCTACTCGATGATGCTTCCAAATACCATTACTATCTATGGTATCAATAAGACAGGTTTGAGAATCTTCAAAAAATAAAGATGCTATTGCAAGTGCTTCTTGAAAGACTCCTCCAAGACAGTTTCGAACATCCAAAATAATAAAAGAAACATGTTCACGTAGCATTTCTTTCAAGGCATTGAGGCACATCTCAGTTGTATTTTTATAAAAGCCATGAATACGAATATAACCAATCTTGTCTTTTTGATTCGGATGACTAACAATATTCCAAGTGCCAGGACCAACATGCAAAGCTGTTCTTTTTAGCATAAAATGAAGAATGGTTTCTAAATGCTCATCATGTTTGATATGCAATGGATATTCCTTACAACAAGTGGTTGATATTCTTCTTACTTTTATGTGAACTTTGGTGCCAATAGGACCTCGTAATAATGCCACTGCTTCTCCTGGTGTTAAATGAGACTCACTTACTTGAATATCATCAATGGCTATTAAGTGGTCTAAAGGAAGAATACCTGCTTGTTCTGCTGGTGATTGAGGAATGGGACATACTATTTCCAAGTCATCCAGTCCATCAATAGGATCAGCAATCAATAAACCAACACCTGAAGAAGCATGATGTTTTGGCATGACTTCCTCATATTCTTCCTTAGAGAGAAAAGATGTATAGGGATCATTTAAACTCCAAACCAAAGAACGTATAAGGTCATGTGTCAATTCTGTACTAGTAAATACATTTTGATTCACATCAGATAACCATTTTCGACATATTTGAGGCCATCGTTCAATAGAAGATTGATAACCTGACAAGATAAGGATAAGAAGAGTTGTGTTCCAGTCCAAAAGAAAAACATTGTCATTACCTCCAGTAGGATCATAGAACAAGGTATATACATTGAGAAATACTTCTTTGAACAAACGTATATTCTCTTCACGAACAGATACATTGGCTGTTTCCATAGAACTGCTGTAGACTGCTGGAGGAAAGAAAGGAGGCAGACAAACCGTAGCATATAATATTATGAATAATGACTCAACAACATAATAGGCCACTGAATAAGTTTGCAGGTAGGAAAGTATTTCTTCTGTTGCAAGGAAACCATTGGTTGTCTTTTATTTGTTGGAAAAGACAACTGTCAATGAGCAAGAATGACATTCTTTTCACTGAACACACAGGAAATAAGCACTTTCTATAACTCCAATGTTTCAAACCATTGACTGTAATCGATGAGATAAAAACCATATCGATCGTTGACAACAAAACCATTTCCAAGTTGCAAATCTGTTGGGTTGATTGTGACAGCCAAGTTGATACAATTGAAGAATGGATAGAGACTCTTTGCAAGTCGAATATATGGAATTGACGGAACCTGCAAATAACTATACGATTGAAGGGGAGAAACTATGTTGTATACCAAACTTTGTTCGTCTTCAAGAGGACGATTTTGACGACGAGTAAGTTGGTTTCCTTGTTTCTAAAACACCATTCGTCATTTTGAGAGCTAGTCTTTTCTTCGCAAATTGACCTCTGTCAGTCAACGCGAATATACAGAAAACTACATAGATGGATAAATATCTGATAGACTTGTGACCGTTTATGTGTCATATGAGTTGATGGACTTAAAGTGATTGGTATCCAACAATAGATGAGTGAAATAAGTGAGGACTATGTATGATAATATTTTCTAAATAAATGAGTATTTTGTTATTCGACTGATGAAACTATCTATCCATTTATGTTTATCCATCCCTATCAATCTGTTCTTATTTCTATCATTGACCAAGTTGTTGTTCTGTGTGTTTATATCATTGCATAGGAATATTCTTTTTGATCAGTGGATTGGTCAGCAATGATCATTGGCATCATTGGAACCCAATACAGTGGCAAAAAGACTTTGGCAAAGATATTAGTAAAAGAATGTCATTTCGAATGGAAACTATGCAAAAGTGATCATGAACCATCTGCATGTTTCATACCTAAAGACATCAGAGAACTCGGTTGGAAAAGAGATCAACGTCTAGTCATCCTACTTGACTGTTGGCAACAAGTACGGAAACAACGAAAGGATTGGTATTATGCTACTGACTGTTCTTCTTTGGAATATCCAAATAGATTGAAGAACTTCGCAAACGTCCCTTTTTTCTTTTGGTTGCCGTCGATGCTCCCTTATTTATGCGTTATCATCGGTGGTTGCAAGTTTCACCACAAGATTGTTCTTTAGAAAAGTTTGTCAAAGATCAAGATGAAGAATTATTTGAAACAAAGTATTGTAGAAAGCAAAGACACAACAAAAGTAAGTTTTCTTTCTATTCATTTTTCAACTTTTCTCATGGCCATTGGTCTTCCATAGTGACGCATTCTTCCGATACTTGCAAACTATTTTTCTTAATGCAGTCAGCAAGTGTTCATATTCTGAACGACAATTCTTTAGAACAATTTGTCAAGAACGTTATTCAATTGCAGTTGGATAATTCTGAAAGATTGCGTCCTTCTTGGAATGGTTATTTCATTCGTATAGCTCAGTTGGCTGCCACAAGAAGTAACTGTATGAAGCGTAGAGTAGGAGCAATTATTGTTCGAGATAATAGAATTGTATCTACTGGTTATAATGGCACTCCAATTGGAGTTGTCAATTGTAATGAATCAGGTTGTCGTCGTTGCAATGATTTCAAGTCAGCAGGTCATTATTTGGATGAATGTTTATGTCTTCATGCAGAAGAGAATGCCATTATTGAGGCTGGAAGAGAACGTTGCAAGAATGCCATTTTATATTCGAATGTATTTCCTTGCCTATCATGTGCTAAGAAGATTGTTCAGTCTGGAATATCCAAAGTTGTTTATTCTTCTGCCTATACCATGGATACTGCTGCCAAAGAACTTTTAGAATTTGCTTGTATTGAAATACAACAAGTTGTGTCCGATTCATTGGAACGTAATTGCTCTTCAATATGTTTCTAACTGTGATTGTTCTTCTTTGATACTGCAGTTTCCATTCTCATCATTAGAAACATTGGATAAAATTAAGTCTTGTACTATATCTCCTTGGTTATCAGAAGAAGCAAAATGTCTTGCAAATGATTGCTTTCCTTTCTTGATATGACTATCTTCATTCTTTTGTTTGGAAGCCATCCAAGGCTCGTCATCCAATGCAACTTCTTTCGCAGTCATTAAAACATCTTCCTTTATCATTCGTTGTTTCTCCAACTCGAAAAACTTTTCCATTGGTGTCTTATCATCCGGTGCAAAAGATAATGAAGGAGATTGTAAGGTTTCACTCTGATAACAAGTTGGTGCAAGTGACATTTCTCTTCTTTGTCTTAGAATACATGTTGCATTGGCTTCCATTTGTTCAACCAATTCTTGTATACAACGTCGATATTTACCCACTTTGGTTTCTGTTAAGAATTTCTTTAATGATATGATGGAAGGAATAATCAACTCGGGAAATGCAACATTTCTTGACAAGGTAGAGAAGTGCTCTGCAAGTAAATAGACAACTTGGGAAATAACTCCATCTCGAAAGGCTCGAGAATTCAAAGCATTCAAAGATAATCTTAAAGTGACTCTCCACATGAGTTGTTTACCTTTACCAATCTCATTGCTGGTAGGCTTTCGTTTCAACTCTGTACAGAATAAGGTTCGTATCAAACTGCTTGCAACAGGAATATAAACATTCCTTTTGATGCAAGTTGATTGAGAAAATGAACACAATGAAATAACAATCCAAAACAACTTGGATAAGATGCCAAATGGATAACTCCCAACACAATTTGGACATAAGGATAAATAAGTGCTCTCAACTGATTCTTAGCTGCATAAGATGAAAGTACCATTTCATATAATCTTAACTGATTCACAAACTGCCAATTTTCTACCAAATGTCTAAATTCCTTCCCTTCTGAAGTAATGGCACGCTTAAGAATAACTGCAAGTTCTCTCAATTGGATAAATATTAAAGAATAAGAAATACCCAAATCAATACCAAATAAATCAACAATGGTATTCGCTGAAAAGATAACACGAAAAAGGTTTCGAAGACTTCCAACTTTTGCAATATCATTCCTATAACTATTTTGCATTTTCTTTAGTATTGGCGATAACCAATTGGCTGAATCATATAAAGCCCAGGAATATAATGTGAAATAAGCCATTCCTCTTGTTCTTTCTTCCTCTGCTCCAGACCAAATATGAATGACTGTTTTGATAGATATCCTTATCAACTTTGGGAAGCAGACAAGGAGAGGCGTACTTCTTCGAATGGTTTTCAACAAATAATTCTTAAACTGGTCATCTTTTACAGTTTTCATTAAAACAATAAGAAATGTTAAAAACGATTTGATAAGCAACTGTATTTTGTTCCATCGATTGTGTTGACTTGGATTCCAATGCTTCTTATGTTCAGAGAGTGTATCTGCTCCTTTCATGACATACTGGTCAAAGTCTTGTAAATTATTCAGGTTGAGAAGTTTTTCATTCGCTACTGGAATGAATTCCAAACACAGCCTCACTGCATTTTCATAAATATCCAACCCCATAAAATGAACATTCTGACAAATAAAGCCATTCTCTGTCAACTGCAAATCTTCTCCTGTTATATCTTTATTTGTCGCCTTCTTTCCGTCTACTATATTTCCACGAGAATCCTTTTTTATCAGGTTATCCTTGGAATGTGTATAATGAATAATTAAACTAGTTGCACGAAATATCTTGACCATGGTACGTAAGGAATATACAAGATGCTTTCCTTCATCTATATCTCGTTGCAAAGACGTCAATAAGGTGATATCCACTGTTAAAGGTTCTCCTCTCATGGCAGAAGTATGGTTCTGTCGACTCTTATCAGTTGTTTCTGTAGATATGTTCGTTATATTTTCATCCGATTCTCTTTCTGAGTGTTTTCTCTTTTTCTTTTTTGCTGACAAGGTGGATGCTGCTTCCACTTCAGTTTCCTCTTCCAGTCTTGTTTCTTGTGCTGTCCCATTGACCTGTGAACTCGTGTTTTCCAACAACTCGAATAATTGGTCAACGTTCATTTGTTCGAACTTGGTTGTTTTCTTTACCATTTTGCTTTTGGTTGAGGTTGACTAGTGTTGCTCTAACCTAGACAATTGACTCTGTCAATCTTTGAATCCCAAAAGCTCATCGTCGGTTTTTATTCATGTCAAATCCTTTTAAACAAACATCACATACCATTGCAAGGAAATACACACAAGTTGCTTTTCTATACAAACACAAAAAAAGAGAAACATTCATCATAATAGAATACTATTCTACTCCTTCTATTCTGTCTTCTACTTGTTGATACAAATCTCTCAATCTCTCCAAATTCTCTTCTGAGGTATTCCAATAAGAACGGCCATTGGCTTCCAACAAGGTACTAAGCATTTGACGAAAAGAGTTAGGGTTCATATTCATCAAACGTTCTCTCATCTTTTCATCTTTAATAAAAGTATCATTGGCTTCTTCATAAACCCAATTATCCACTGCACTTGCCGTGGCTGACCATCCCATTGTATTTCTTAAGCGCTTACTCAATTCTCTAGCACCTTCATATCCACAAGATAACATTCCTTCATACCATTTTGGATTTAATAATTTGGTTCTTGCATCTAAACGAACCATTTCAGATAGGCTTCTTACTTGTGCATTGGCAGTAGTGGTATCTGCTATATATGCTGTTGGTTTCTTTCCATCTTTTCTTAAACTGGAAACCAAATTGGTTGGGTCAGCATCAAAGTAATGACTAACATCGGTAAGTGATATTTCAGAAGAGTCTAAATTCTGAAAAGTCACAGTAGCCTTCTTAAGAGAACTCTCAAATAATTCTCGTCTTTGTTCCATTCTTCCAGGACGATCGGCATCAAATACAAAACTTTTCCGGCTAAGATACATATCTTGTAACTGTTTTTCATTTTCCCAACCACCATTCTCTACAGCTATACCAATATTACTCGAATAAGAACCAGAAGAATTAGAAAATATTCGACTGGCAGCTTCTCTAATAGAACATTGAAACTCTTGTGCTTGTTCTAATGCATGTTTTCTTATATAATTCCATTCAATTGGTTCTTCTGCTTCTGCTACCATTTTAATAGCTCTATCCAATAAAGCCATCTGATTGATAAACAAATCACGGAAGACACCTGAACAATTGACCACCACATCAATTCGAGGTCTACCGAGCTCTTCCAATGAAACCAGTCTTAGTTTATTCATTCTTCCCAATTGATCAGGTTCAGGTTGTACTCCAACCAACCAAAGGACTTGTGCAAGTGATTCTCCATAAGTCTTAATATTATCAGTTCCCCATAGTACCATGGCAACAGTTTCTGGATAACTCTTGTCTTCACTTGATAAGCATTGTCTTTCCAAAAGACGATCAACAACTATTTTTGCTGTGTCAATAGCTGCCTTAGTAGGAATACTCTGAGGGTCCAATGCATGAATATTCTTTCCTGTTGGTAAAACATCAGGATTGCGAATAGGATCTCCACCAGGACCAGGAATAATATATTCACCATTCAAAGCTCGAACAAGTGAATGAAGCTCTTGATCAGATACCAACTGCTGTAGACAATTTTCCAAATAATCAACAAGAGGCTTCATATCTTCTTCTGAAAAAGAACCAAAACCATATTCTTCTAAAATATGTTTCAATGGATTTTGTTTCTTATGAAACCACTCGGTAAAGGAAAAAATATTTTTCTTTTCAATGCGACCTTCTTCATTCACAACATTCTCTACAATGGCACTAACAGCTGCTCGACAAGCCAAAGTGAGTTGTTGTAACATATCCACATCTTCTAATAGACCTCGGTCTGCTCTCATATAAATTTGTTCAATATCTTTACCTACTGACTCTGCTAATATACGTAATAATGACTTGATTGGTGTCTTTTCTTCCATTCGATCAATAGATGCAATATTGACTAACGTTGCTATTGCTTCTTCGGCACTAGGAGGTTTTCCAATAGTATGCAGACCACATGGCAACAAACGAGACTCAATTTCCATCAATCTTCTGTAAACCATTCCAACCAACTGATCTCGTTGCTCTATATCGAGTTCTTGTGTATCAACAATAGGCAATTGGACATCCTTATCAAAATTACATTGTTTGGCCTTCTCTATGATTGTATTACATATTTGTATGGCTCGAATTTCCGAATTCTTTAGACTTTGATAAGAAGATACCAACTCTGCAAGCTCTTTCAATCCTTTATATAGACCAGCATTTTCTGCTGGAGGTGTCAAATAAGAAATACAACTGGCATAAGAGCGTCTCTTTGCAATGGTTGCTTCGGAAGGATTATTGGCTGCATAGTAATAAATATTTGGAATAGAATGAATCAATCGATCAGGATAGCAAGTCTCAGCCATTCCAACTTGTTTTCCAGGCATGAATTCTAATGAGCCATGTGTTCCAAAATGTAAAACCGCATCTGCTTGCCATACTTTTTCCAAATAAGTATAATATGCTGCAAATCCATGATGAGGACTTGCACTCTTTGAAAATAAAAGTCTCATAGGATCTCCTTCATAACCAAAAGATGGTTGTACTCCAATAAACACATTGCCATAATGTTTACCATAAATCAATAAATTCTTTCCATCCGAATTCAACTGACCAGGTGGTGAGCCCCAATTTTCTTCCAAGTCATCTGCATAATGACACAAAGACTTGTATTCATCAATGCTCATACGATAGGCAACATTCAATTCTGGAGAAGTAATTTTTGCTTCCTTGTCATGAATAACTTCATTCAATAGTTCTGTTGCATCTTTTGGAATATCTCCCACATCATAACCTTGATCACGAAGAGCTTCTAAAACACGATAAACACTACCAAAGACATCCAAATAAGCAGCAGTGCCAACATTTCCCTTGTCAGGTGGAAAAGAAAACACTGTAATGGCCAACTTTTTGTCTTTAGTTGCAATACGATGTAGACGAGCCCACTTCAAAGCTCTTTCTGCAAGCACATTGACACGATCATGAAGAGGAATGGAACGTCCAGTGGGACCATCTCTTCCAGAAAATATCAAAGGTTCAATGGCACCATCCAATTCAGGAAGCGATATCTGTAAAGCTACTTGAATGGGATGAAGACCAAGGTCACTTTCTTGCCATTCATTGGTGGTCTGAAATATCAAAGGAATAGAACACAAATAGGGACGATTGAGTTTCTTAAGGGCTTCTACTGCTTTACGATGATCTTGACGAGCTGGTCCTCCTACCAAAGCAAAACCTGTTAATGAAATCACAGCATCTACAATAGGAATGTTCGTAGGTCTTCCTTCAGCATCCATTTGATAGAAATATCTTTCCACTGGAATGGAAAAATCCAAACCACCACTAAAGACTGGAATAATTTTTGCTCCAAGTGCTTCTAATTCTTGACAAATAGCAATATAATGACAATCATCTCCTGTTATCATATGTGTTCTCTGTAAAATAAGTCCAATCACTGGAGAAGATTCTTCAAGTCCAGCAAGTGGTGCATGTTCCTTATTGTACCAATTCCAATATTCTTTGCCATCTTCAAACATTTTTGTGGCCACAGGATGCCATATACCAACATCTGGATAGACTATAGGATCCTTAATAGTACCTAATGAAGTATTCTTCAAGGATGGAACATATTGATGTGCTACCATGAGTAGAAAATTCTCCATGTTTTCTGGACTACCTCCTAACCAATATTGGAAACTTAACATAAAGTTTCTTGCATCTTGTGCCTTATCACTTGGTAAATATTTAAGTACTTTGGGAAGTGTTCTTAATAACTTTAGCATCCCTTCCTCAAAGGAAGCACCGCTTTCTTTTCTTTTCTTTCGCATAAATTGTGCAATGGCTGACTTGCTCTGACCAAGTCTCGATAAGGTAAACGTGCCTAATTTGTTAAGTCGCATAACTTCAGGCATTGATGGAAAAACAATACAAGCATCTAATTTCTCTCGATAGGGCTGAACTGCTTCCACGACTCTTTCAGCTAATTCTTGTACAAATATTAAAGAACCAATAAAAATGTTGGCAGATGCCACATCCTGTTTAAACTGTGCAAAATTTTCTTCAGAACGCAATTCTTCTAAAAGATACCCAGAAACCTCAAAAGAAACATTTCTATTGCTTGCATGAATAGATTTTACAGCAGCCGTAATGGAGGACTGATATTGAGATTCGAGCACCACATATACGAGTTTGACTAGTTTGCTTGTTTCATTCTTTGGAGGTTCCACATGTCTTACTGAAGGACTGGAACTCGTATATAGTCCTGATCCGATGGAAGCTTTCAAGGTCTGCTTATTTCCACGGTTTGCTCTACACCGGAAGCTCTCTGGTCGTTGAATCGTGGAAGATGTTTTATTCCCGAGAAAACTTGATTGCAACTTTGACGAGAGAATCACATTATGTTTACCCTTTGTTGCTCTTCTAGTAGAATTGCACTGACAACAGGGATAACACCGTTTGCTTGTGTTGACCTTGTTCTTCAGTAATGACGTTGATAGTCCAGTGATTGAAAGATTACTCGTTCCACTGATAAAGCAACCTCGTTGACTTGAAGGATCTGCTCTAAGTAAGACATTCATTTTTCTTGTCAAATAACCAACTTATCCAACTCAAAACTGACACCAAACCGTTGGGGAAAAACGCTACACTGTGGGAGACGTACTTCAGATTGCTATTGGGAGAATCGTTTTGAGCCAATCAATTCAAAGTTATTTCTTTATCAATCCACACGCCTCAAGACATACAAAAAATATCCCAAACCAACTGAAATACGATGAATATCTAACAATTGCAGTCCATAGTATTGCTTAGTTTGATCACTGGAAAACCCACTCATATATTTTGCGTGAAAAAAAGGTTGCAAGAAGGATATATGGAAATAATATCCACCAATCTTTAAAACGTCACGAACTCCTTCCAACATACGCTGAACGTCTTGTTTGGTTTGATAGTTGGGACTCCAAGGATTTCCTTCATCAACCATTAACGATTCCATCGTTCCTTTATCCAAGACGACATCGAAAGACGCCGGTTCAAAATATTTGTCTAGTTCTCGTATGTCACCAAGAACCCAGCGTAAGCTTGTATGTTCAGCGTATTTCCTTACCATCTTTTCTATTGCTACGTGACTAAAGTCAATTGAAGTTATACAATGATACCCTTTCAAGTACAAGTCATAAGACAAGGAGGAGTTACCACAACCCAAAACCAGGATTCGATGGTCTTCGTTTATCAGGGGACATACCAAAGTGCTGACAGTCTCGAAACTCGTTCTAAAGAGGAAAATGTTCCATTTTGAAAAGGTTTGGAAAACGAAACACTATCTCTACTCACAACCACTCGTAGTGTTCTTCTTCTGTAAAACGACTATTCCAATATTCTACAGTCTTATATTCGTGTGTCTTTTTCGGCAGTGTCATAGGCACTTGGTCTGCAAAATATTCTACAACAAAATCATACACAAAAATTTATAGGAGCTTACGAATTTGTCGCTCGCGCTGGGAATCGAACCCAGGTCTCTCGCACGACAAACGAGGGTACTAACCACTATACTACGCGAGCCCCCTTCGGAAATTACATGATACTCTAAATTATTTCAAAGCAAATATTGATTTGATACCAAGCCAGCTGGTGTACAAGGTTGCCTTAGATCCAAGTTAAATCAGTAGAAAGCGAAATGGAAATGTTTTGTCACAGAAACGGAGAGACATGTTGTTTTCTGTATTTTCAAACTTCACTTCAGCTTGTACACAAACATAACTCTCACAAAAGATTGTCTTATCTGTCTGCTCGCGACTCTGGAGTATTCACCTTTGGGAGAAGAATATCTCTTCCGAAACTGGTTTATTACCCCAAGTCTCAATTTGCTTGTTGTCAGTCTTCACAAGATGGCCCACTAGTTCGGTTTCGAATCAAGGAGGATGAAAAAATGGCATTTTCGATACAAGAGGAAAAGAAAGTGCAGTCGATTAACGATAAACTGAAGAAAGAAATTGAAGAAACAAAGAGAAAATTAGGTATCCAAGAAAGACAGTTGGAGAATGCCGAGGTCTCGCAAAACCTTAGTGTCGAGGATCTGTCTCTGACGAGTTGTTTCGTTGCTAGTACTTTGGCGAGTTTATTGGCTTTGGTGCTCATTGGCTTTGCGCATAATGTCTTCAGCTATTATGAGTCACATCCTGTTGTGAATTCTGATGTTTACGTCGTACAAAGATTAAGTGCTGTAATGCGCACTGTGTTGATTGGTTTTTCAACTCTAGCAGCTGGCCTGGTCTCTGTCACTGCTTTGGGTTTGATATTACTATCCTTACAAGTCACTTTCAACAAGCTACGAAAAATGTTTTTATCTTAGAGTCCAAGTAAAAGAATATACTTTCTTTATTGTTACTTTCCAGTCTTCTTTCTTCGTTGCATCTGACGCTGATAAAATTCGAGTTCTTTACCTTCCAAGATATATCCATCGCACCTACCGCACTGACCAGGGCGGGAAGAAACCCTTGCCAAAAGTTTTCCGGAAGAAAACTGTTCTAACAATGCTTTATCGAGGACTTTATTCTCCCGCCTCTTTGCTTGTTTCTCCAATCCTTTCTTACTTGTCACTTTTTCTTCTTCTTCTTCATCCTACAAAGAAGCCAATCCATAAGTAGGTAATTCTACAATAACAAACCACGTACCTTCTTTTTCTTGCCAATCTCAACACCATAGTATTTGCTATACCATTGACGAAATGGTGTTGCATCTATCTGAATAATACAACCTTTCACTAGCGTATTGGTACGAACCAGCTCGTTATTCGAAGCGTTGTATACTACCGCAACTATACGAGTTTTTCGGCTGATCGCTTCGGAACCCCATGAAAAGTTGCCAGAATCTAATCGCAGTGCTCTAAACTTGAAGTTTCCTCCTCTTACTCTCACAGGTCGAACAACTTTGGAGCCTAGTTTCGTGTTTGCAGGTTGTCGTCCCAAGTAATACTTTCGCTTCTTCCGAAATATTGCCTTCTTGCCTCCTGTTAGGCGACGTTTATGAAGTGTATCTCTCGTAATACCTAAAATATAAAAACATTAAGACTAATTAATAGATGGGTTTCAAGTTTTGTTATACTGACCCATTGTTTACTGAAGCCGTCCAAGCGCGCTGCGACGAAGGCAATTTGATGTTAATTCCCAATGATTGGCGATGAAGAAAAGGGTCATAGAAAAGACATGTTTGATACAATATATATAGTGGAAATGAATTTTTATCGATGTATAAGAACTTAATACAATTATGTACAAATGCTACTCCTAAAGTAAACTACAATAATCAAACTATGAGACGCCCTAGTATTCTGTAATATTCAAACAAATATCCTTCATTTCTTATCACCTCAACGTTCGTTGAAATCAGTGGCCTCTCTTAGAAGTCTAGCATACCTTTGCAAAGATGCTTCCAGTTCAGCTATTCTAGACTTAAGTTCTTGATTTTCATTCTCCAAGCTCTTTGTTCTTTCTATGTGCTTTTTTCTAGCATTGGCTGCAGATTTCCTATTTCTTAATATGCGACGAAGTAGTCGTTGTTCGGGAGTGAGATTCTTCAACGCCCTCAAATGCTGTCTTCGCTGCTCAGTCAATCCTTCTTCGCTTGTTGTATGAGAGGAATTGAAAATAGGCGGTTGTCCAACTATTTCTAAAATATCATCAACCTGCAGACGTTGTGTGCCCTCCAGTGCCAGTGAAGCAGGAGCGCTATTATTAGAAGAATCTGAACAGCTACTCCCACCTCTTCTGGTAGAATACTGTGGTTGAACTTTGTGAATTTCCGTTGTATCAAACACAGCTTGCCACCCCAATTCGGTCTTCACCAGAGTGTCTCTGCTTGATAAAACACTGTCAAGGGACAGTTGCTTTCTTTTCTTCAAGGCTCTACTAGTCTCAACGTTATCAGGTGAGCTAGAGCTTGGAAATTTATATGTAGCTGCGGAGTTGAATTCCGGAAGAGAAGAATGCGTAAGCTCTTCATTGCTATTCCAGTTATCTTCTAACAATCCATCAAATAGAAGAAAATCGTCATTGTCTAGGCTATTAGGAGTATACAAGCCCAAGTGCCAGGTTTCTTCTTCTGGCATTCGTATTTTAGTAAAAAAACTCAGGACATCGGATTTGCCTCGGTCATCGGTTTAACCAGTCAAAGGAACAGTTTTGTCTCTCTTGCCGAGGCGACCACACAACAATATATTGTGATGTAAACAGCAATTGACAAATTTGATTGGATATTCGCGGCTCCACTTGGCCAATCAAAATGACCACACTAACCCGAATGGCCACTGCCTGTATTTGATGATACTCAATCCCTTGGAGACTTTCAATTCAAGAAGTTTCATCCTTCTTGAACAAGAAGGTTCACTACATCTTTTTCTGTGGAAGTAGCAAACCATAGAAAGTAATTCAAATTATTCATCTAGACGTTTCTAGTCAAATGAGTGTTGCTTTCTTGTCCCATATTGCACTTTGATCCCATTTTAAGAACTCGATTATAAACATATGCACCCACACAAACCATATTTTTTACTGACATAGCATTCCATAATCTGAACAATCATGTTGCTGCTTCAAATCCCAGTCGTAGAGTCTATAATAAGCAAAACCATATTCGATTTTAATCATCAACCATTTTGGTGCAGTATCATGTGCATTCAATGCAACATGTTGAAAGTCCTTCAAAGTCCGATGGACAACTACTGCTCTATGGAGCAAATGCTGCTTTAGTACGCTATTACAAATCATCGAGTCACTATTTACATCTCAAGTCAATACATGGTGGAGAAAGATCTTATTCCAAGAAACTGGATGATGATATTCTCCAAATGAGTATGATTGATTGCCACTGGTTAACATGCCTTTATTGTCATTATTCAAATGAAAACATATTATTTTATTTTCGATGTTTGATATTTTCCACGTATCTCCCAGAATACAGCTATGATTACAAACATAAAGCCTATCAATTGTACAGATGAAGGAGAATGTCTAAATATCATAAAAGATAAAAGGACTGACAAAAACTTTCGAGTGGTCGTGATGGTTGCACAAACTAGGGAAGAATAGTGACAAACCGTGTAGACGATAAAACTCTGTCCAATGCAACTTGTCACACAAAAAATGGCCATATCTCGTAATACCTGAGGATGCACTTGTATAAAGTTCCAAGCACTCTTCCAACCATTGTTCCAAAATAAAGCTATTATTCATACAATATCAATCATTTTGTCATAGCTTTTGAGAAAACAACCCAAACTTACCAACAGCTAAATAAAAACTAGAAAACAAGTTTTGAAAAAACATTATCTCATGTGTACTAACTATTCTATCTTGGATGAATGTCTCTTGTAATGGACCGGTTAAACCGTCCATTATAAGTGAAGCGAAAAGAAGCGCAATTCCAAATAATTCTGTTCGATTCTCAACAGATTTTGAATGTGTTTTCTGATAAGAAAAGAGAAATACTCCTAAGGTTAATAACAAAACTCGACAATATTGAAAAAAAGAATATTTTCGATTCCTGATGACTATTCCCATGAACATGACTGGAATCATTTTGCTGCTCTTGGCAATCGTCTAAAGAGAAGAATCAGCAGAACAGCATCAAAACCATCTTTTCAACACAAACCTGGATTGGGTAGGATACATAGTGCAGAGCATGGTTCGAAAAGACCATCGCCAACAAATAGGTTGCTGCAATCAGACCATATCCTTTAAAAAGGGCTTTTGGTTGGTATCGAGACAGACTCAACAATGTTTGCTCTTTTCTTGAATACTTCGAACTTTCAGAAACGAAACAACAAGCAAAAGAGAACAGTGTATGTGAGAAACATTGAACAAAAATTAAGAACAAACTATGTCCAAACACAAGGTTATCGGGTGCGTATTTCGTTTTGTACCTAACTCTTCATTTCACTCAAAGTCGAAATATTTTAATAAATTCTTACAATCTTTCTTGTAAAACTCCATATAATAGGTAACAAATATAAATATTAACCGAACAAAAGAGTAGCAACAAGTCTTTTTTGTCAGTAAACAAAAAAGGCGCCATGGACAAGAAAATGTCTTTTGACCAAGTAGCGAGTCGGGGATGGAAGGAAACGTTATTGGAATGGAGTCGCTATTATATTGGATATCCCAAACCACCTCATAAAGTAATAGAATTTCGAGGTCGTAAGCATCTCATTAATCTTATGAAGGAAGGTAAACCGGTGTTGGTTGCTTTATCTGTGCATGGGTCTGCTCGCACGTGAAGTTCGGTCTATAAGTTGTGTATCTGAAAACAAGCCATTCTTTTAGGTTTTCAATGTGTGAATATTTTCGAGAAGCATTTGAACGAGCTTCTGCTGAGTTTGGTGACCAGGTCTACTTTGTTTGGGTGAACTGTGGTCAGGCTGTTGAGTTTTGTCGATCAAGACAACCTGCCAATCTGCCTTGGCTTGAACTATTCCAGCTGGACTTTGAGGCAAGTATATAATTACTAGACGTAACATAAAGGGATAACGTCGTTATTTGTCACTAGTCCACGGCAAAAGCAGGTGTCACGAAAAGTAATAGCAGTTTCAAAGCAGAAGTGAAACCTTTTGTTGGGTATCATCCAAGCGTATATGGAATTCGGGTGTTTTTAAGAAAACAAGGAATTATTCCACCAGCTGGATTCAATACAGATAGGACAAGAATATTCTCATGAAGTTTGCATAAGGACAAAGACCGCATGTCTTACTCTTAACAAGCATATATTTGTTGAATTATTAATTCCCCAAGTTTGGGATAGAATTGGTTTATACTTCTTCTTGCGAAGACTCTTCTAAGCTTGGGACCTCACCTAAAGTTTTTCCGGTGGTTGGATCCAGTAAGACACATTTGCCTTCTTTTGCCATGATTTTCTGTGCAGCAGCTTTGCTAAAAGCATGTGCATATACGGTCAGATTGGGAACTTGCAAGTCTCCATCACCGAGAACTTTCACCAGCTTATTCTTATTTTTGGTCATTTTCTTGGATTGTACCAGTGACTGCAATGTAACGTGCTCATTTGCCTCACACTTGTTCAAAGTTTCCAGTTTGATAATTCCATAAACAGTTTTCTTATGTCCTTTGCCCAATGGTCGACCAACAAATCTAATAATGAAAACACATGAACACACAAAATATTTTGAAAGAATGATATATCTAATGCTTACTTTGGAAGACGACGATAAAGAGGTGTTTGCCCTCCTTCAAAACCTGGACGAATGGACTCTCCACTTCTACTCTTCTGTCCGCGATTTCCACGACCACCAGTTTTCCCTTGTCCAGCAGCAATACCTCTACCTACTCTTTTCTTCCGGTGGTGAGAACCTGGAGCGGGTACCAAATTTCCCAAATTGGGTGTTTCCAACGCTTTATCAATACACATGTAAACAACAAAAACAACAAGACAATCATCAAATACCTGCTGGTGGTGGAGGTCGATTTCTCTTTTTATGATCGAATATTTTCATATTCCACTTGACACTAGTCGCTATCTTCGTAGTGAAGAAAGGAGAACAAACTCGACGGACCAAGATATCCGTGTTGAAAAAGCTTCGTCTAACATGCTGTATCTGTTGAATACGAACACTTTTTGGAGACTTGACAACCGATGAGTGACAAAAAGCACAAGGAGAACGTGGCTTCATCACCAGTTGATTTGTACAGTTCACAAACATCTCAGCCGTCAATGAAAATGCTTTTTGATTGGTAGTCAATGCTTGCGTTTGGTGCCTTGTGCTGGTACGTCCGTTTTCATTATCCACGAGGAAACGATAAACGTTTTACTAATCGAAAATGTGGTCAAAGAAGTAGTATTAATGGTAAATCATATTATCGACAAGAACATATATTGCATATTCAATGTACTGCATCTAAACCATTGCCAATAAACAAAACCGATGCAACAATAGAAACATCTTCATATGATTGGAATGAACTATTGAAAGATTCCGACCAGTACATTATGCATACTTATAAAAGACGGTCTTTATTCTTTTCTCACGGGGAAGGTGCTTGGGTTTGGGATCAAAATGGTAGGAAACTTTTGGATTTTGTTGCAGGTATTGCAACTTGTAGTTTGGGTCATAATCATCCAAAACTGGTGGAAGCTGTCACAACTCAAATATCAAAAATTCACCATATTTCTAATCTCTTCAACAATCCACAACAGATACAGTTGGCAAAGTGGTTGGTTGAACATTCTTGTGCTGACAAAGTTTTCTTTTGCAATTCAGGAACGGAAGCTAATGAAGCTGCAATAAAACTTGCGAGAAAATATGCAAAGAAAAGATATCATGATGCGGAGCCAATTATTATTAGTGCATATCATTCCTTTCATGGTAGAACTTGTGGTTCTCTGAGTGCCACAGCACAACCTAAATATCAAGAAAATTTCCAGCCATTGCTTCCAGGCTTTGTTTATACGGAATACAACGATATAGATGCTTTTCTTCGTATTGTTGATGATATTCAGAAAGATTCTACTAGACGAAGAATTATTGGTGTTATTTTAGAAGCTGTTCAAGGAGAAGGTGGAGTGGTTCCTGGTGACAAGTCGTTTTTCCAAGTGGTTCGTCATACTTGTGATGAGATAGGCGCATTGCTTATTCTGGATGAAGTTCAAGTTGGAATGGGTCGTACCGGTCAACTTTGGGGTTATGAACAGCTTGATATAGAACCAGATGTATTTACAACAGCAAAAGGCTTAGCAGGTGGTGTTCCTATTGGAGCTATGTTATGCAAGGCACATTGTGATGTTTTTGAACCCGGTGACCATGCAGCAACTTTTGGCGGCAATCCGCTTGTCTGTTCTGCAGCTCTTGCAGTTTGTCATACTATTGAAGAAGATGCCATTTTACGAAATGTACAAGTTCGAGGCAAGGAACTTGAAGATGGTTTGGAATGTTTAAGGAGAGAATATCCAAAGATAATTCAACAAATACGTGGCTGTGGCCTATTATTGGGTATTCAACTTGATGCAAGCTATATGGCCAGTCAAGTAATTGAAGCAGCTGAGAAAGAGAATTTATTGGTATTATCAGCGGGACCACAGATTGTTCGTCTAGTGCCGCCTCTTATTATTAGCAGTGAACAAGTGCAGTTTGCTTTACAAGCGTTACAAAGAGCATTAGAAAGACTTTGTACATCAAACCAGTGAATAAAAATAATATGATCGATGAAGAGAATTGACCTTTGGAGTGTGCCGATGAAAATGTCATACATGAGAGATGTTTTCTTTCTTTGTTGTCAACATGTTATATAACGCTTTCATAACGATGAACAATAGAAACCTATGAAAAAGGACGTATTCTATTTTTACAGGTTCTTATCTTGGACAAGTCCAGGTTTTATTGCCTTTTTTCAACCTTTTTATTGTATAAACTGTGCTCCAGTGAGGAAACCTTATGGGAGAACATATATTGAGAGCACTTGTCACAGAAACCCAATACAACGATTTTGGTTTGCAGCTTTTCATGTTCACATCATGTCAGTTGGGAAAACAAAAGAGTCTTGGCTCAACGAAGCTATTCAACAATATATTGTGAGACTTCGACCACTAATGACCGTCGAGTTGATGTGGACACGTGATACTCGTCAGTTGTCTAATTTGGTTGATAAGAAAACAGGAGCTTTATTTTGTCTCGATCCTGAAGGAATGTCGATAGATTCAAAAGGTTTTGCAAAACTTCTCTATCAAACACTAGGAAACCATCAAAGTCGAGTGAACTTTGTCATTGGCGGACCTGAAGGTTTGCCAGAAGCTTTGAAAAAACGCGGTGTTCTTTTAAGCCTTTCATCTTTAACATTCACTCATCAGTAAGTAAAGTAGTGTACTGTGTGCCACTGCTTATTGAGCATAGTTAACATGAAAATAGGATGACCAGATTGATCCTCTTGGAACAGTTGTATAGAGCAAGTCAAATACACAAGGGAACGCCATATCATAAAGAGTAGAAGAAATTCACATTTTATTTGTTCTTTGGTTGTTATTGTTTTCCCGCATCACCCACACATGAGAGAACTTTTGCCTTTTTACTAAAGGCTAATCTAACAATCGAATCACATGGTAGTTGTTTTCGATAGTTGAGTGTTTTATAACTTCACATCAACTAACTGATCCCTTTCATACTGTGTTTTCAGTCATTCGAATAGGATACGTACATTGGCTATTTGTCAGTTTCGACTGTTTTCACGATAATTATTCCACTTGTTGCTCTGCACTTTCCACTATATGAAGCTCATTCATTTGTCTTTGAAACCATATTTGTCGGATAAGCCATTGTTGTGAAACTGTTGCTAACACCATCAAAGCAGCACAAACTTCAAACGTGACTGGAATACTCCAATCTGCCACTAAAACGACAAGCACAATGACATTAAGAGGAATTCTGAATAAACTCATCACAGTGCTTCTTGTTTCATTGGATATTATCCTAATGCGATTGCAACAATATATTCATCACTTTCAACTGTACAAGGTAAAAGCAACCAACCTGGCTCTAAGCACAGCAATGGCAGGAAAGAACGCACCACATATTACTTCAAAACAAACAAAGCTTAAAAAAATTTGCCATAATTTCAGTGAAATTATATTGACTGTAAAAAGTACTGCTGCTAAGGAAAACAAGTTCCTATCAAATGTATCAAAAGTTACAATCTTCCAATGTTCTGTTTCTATTACCTCAACAACAATTCCATCAAAGTATGTTTCTCCAACAAGGCAAACATACAACTACCAATCATAAGTGACACCATAAAGCATGAGAAAATTAATCCTTCTTCAAATAAGCAAAATCATGGTCAAACGCTTCTGATTGCTCACCATGAGGTATTTGTTCCCAACTGGCATGTTGCATTGCAGGTGTCCATACAAAGACAAATATATACATGACACCTTCGAAACAACTTTGTACAATTCCTAAAAGTAAAACCTTCTTGTCCAAAAATATTCCTTTCATTGCATGAGTAAAATGATGTCCCATATCATGGTTTGCATCACCATAATTTTCATTCCTTAGTTTCCAAAAAAGACTCAGAAAGTACACTGACAGTAATAAATATATAAACAAACCATTTCCAGGAAATAACAATAAACATGATACTGAGAATCATTAGACTAGCATCGAAAGGAGAAACCTTTCCAAAATGAAAGGCCAATAGGTTTGCCAATTGTCCAGCAAGAATAGCAACTAAACCGTTGCCAAACTGTGCCTTGGCAAAGGTGTCGTTTAGAAATTTATTTGGCAATCCTCTCTTGGACTGTTCGCTGATGAGCCAAGCCTAAACAACTTTACTTGTCAAAAATACAAATAGACTTGGATATCTCACTCACTTCAAACGAGGAAAACAAGATCGATGTTGAAATACCGCCTAATATTCTTCCAAGTAATAATACCCAAAAACACTGAACATGTTTGGTAATACACGACAAGGAATATAAAACTCCATAGATTTGGCAAAGCAGTTTCCGACCCAATCTGTCTGCAGAAGAGCCTGCAAACGTCCCAAAGATAGCAGAGCTACCAAATCCTATACAAAACAAAATTATCAATGGTAATACTACAAAGCAGACAACAAACCTGCAACAAATAACAACCCAATATCACCTTTTGAAAATCCATATTCTTCATACAGAGCATAAACATAAGGACCTTGTAGCCAATCGGCAGCAACTGCTAAAAAGTAAACAATTAGATATTCAATTTGTAGTTTACGACCCTCAAGTTCCACTACTGACACCACTGATTCTTTGTCTTTACAACCAGTTTCTCTGATACTGAACAAATAGAGTCGAAAAAGGACACAAGCTGTTGATAAAATCCAAAAGGCACTCCAAAACATGTTTCGCTATTTAAAAAATTCTCAATGCACCAAGTTGTGTTTTTATTGTTTGTTCAATAAGACCTTTTAGTGACATGCTTGAAAGTTATCAAATAGAATGAACGGAAATTTCTTGACTATTCTTTCTAACGAAACTATCATTATTTTCTTCTCCACTGGAACGAATCCTTGACAAACGTTCGCGATAATTACTTGACACTGCAGCTGCTCCTTGTTTCATCTGGTTGTCCTTCTTGAAGCAGCCACTATTTTGTTGTCCTACCAAGTCCACATGTTGTGTAGAAGAATCATATGATGGACTGATGGGCTTCTCTCCTTCTAAAGCAAAGTTGTGGCGTTCTTCAAGTTCTATCCTTTCCAGTCCACGTTGGATGTATTCTCGGAAAACAAAGCTTGTTGCATCAAAGTATGGGTTCAAGTCAACTTCAGGATAAAACTTTCGATAATGATACAATTCTATTAAACCTTCCTTACTGTGTTCTTTCATACCAATTTTTTCGAAAATCTTAGGCAACGAATCACGAGAAGGAGGAACATTTTGTTCTGTATTGTTGGTTGTATCTTGATGAACATCATCGGAATTTAAAGTCGTTTCCTGAAGAGCCTCTTGTATCCAACTACCCAATTGAGGCTTTGTTTCTAAGGGAACCAAATTTGTATATTCCCATATCTTTGACCCATACAACTTCACCAAGTCATTAACTATGGAATGAATCATATGTAGTCCACCATCTAGTTCTTCGCTATTTGCCAATGTTACCTTTGTTCTTTGTTGTGCAGCATGTGCAGTTAAATACAGATGAATATCTCCTAATAACAGAGAAATGTTGACAGATGTATAATCGGTTTTGCTCAGCTTGGAGATACATTTCAGTATTAATGAGATTCTCTGCTTCACTTTTGGGTTCAAAGTGCCTGAAGGGTCAATCAAATTGGCTTCATCCTGGCTCAATAATTCTAAAAGCACACCAAACAAAGATGTTCTATCCGAATTTTCAAGGATTTTCAACACCAACAGGTTTAACGCACGGATTATCTGATTACCATCCTTCCAAGTTGCTATTTGTGGATCCAAAAGACTTGTCATCAACTGACTCAAAAGAAGCAAACAAATTTGCGGTTCCAATAGCGACACAAAAGTCTTTCTCAAACATATTTGCATCAGAGCATTCAACAGATATTTCAATCTTTTCATGTCCATCTCTTTCTTTTCTTGTGAATTATCAAACAGAAACTTGACTTGTTCGAGTAGAATCTGAGTAATTTTCGAAGATGCTGGTAGAAACGTAGTTTCAGTCGATGGGTCTTGTATAGCTATACAAAAGTTCTTAATAGCCTCTATTTGAACAGTATCTACTTCAGAACACATCATGTTCAATATTACCGTTGGATCCTTGTTCTGATATTTCGATGAAGATAACTTTATACTATCCAAAGAGTGTTTCCCTGGAACAGTACTTGAAGCTGGGGAACTAAATGCTTCGGTACGAGTCGAAGCACGCTGGTCTTGAACGATATACGAATTTGATAGACCCGCACCTGGTGAATGACCTTCAACAGATGAAGTATTACTTGCTTCAAGTGTACTGTGTTGCTGTTTAGCCATTCCTGAGTCTAGACTTGAGTCTTCCACGGTAGTTGATGTAGTTTCCATAGTTGCAGAAGATTTCATTTCTGTATCAACATCAAATGAAGCAAGCCCTTTAGACGAAGGAGTCCCAAACTGTCTTGATGTAGAAGAACCTGTTGCAGCAAGAGAACTGGAATGAGCTCCAGTGTCTAGTGTAAAATCGGCAATATCAGGCTCTGGAAGTTTTTCTTGCGTCGCATTCTTTGAAGCTACAGAAACTTGGTTGTTCTCTACTTCTTGGCTTCCAACATTTTTAGAAGCATCTTGTCCTGCTTTTGAAAACATCCGAGCAATCAATGGAGATGCTTTTGTTTGGTTAACAGCCAATGCTGATTTGCTATTACCTTTTTCAGATGCTTTCGCAGCACTGTCTTGTATTGTATCTTCTAAAATCTTCTTCTGACGCTCCGATATGTTGCCAATATGATTCCAAAACTCATCAGGACAATAAGTATAAATTTTGCCCAAAAGACATTGAGCAGATTTTGCTACGGATGCGTCTTTGTCAGAAATATACTCAACAATTTGTGCAATTGAGTCGATAGGAAAACCTCTCATTTTCGTTTCTTCGATGATCACTGTAATTTCTTCCATACACTCACATTTGGTTCGAGAGTTCTTTGACTTTAGACGATCGATAAAGTATGGTACAAATTTTTCATTAGGAAATATCTTCTTGAGAGATTGTAGTGTCTGTTTTGCCGCATTTCTAAGCGGTTGTTTACTACTGCCTAGTCTACAGGTCAAAGTTTAGATACAGACACAGAGTAATGAGTGAACCAAACTTACTTTTCCGCAAGAACTGGTATGATATAGGTTGCTTCATAGTCTGAAATAATGAAACCATGTCGAGCAAGTATTTCACAAAGATGAGAGACGAATTCTAAAGATTTGAGCATACTTGAAATACTGCCTTCATCAGATATGCGTAATGCAATCCAACGAATAAGAATATCTTCATTATCAATAGCTGCCACTTCATCTTCATCTATAACTGTATTTAACTCACTCAAGGCTTCTAAGAATTCCTTTAAATGAAGACTTTCTCCAGTCATCTTTGAAAAAAGTGAGACAGATACTACTTCTTTAAGTTCCGAGTTAAGAGCTTCCATAACAACAGGAGAAACCGATTCCACTGCAGCACCTGGTTTCCATTTCGGGGCCCTACTTTCTCTATCCTTTCTTGAATTGTTTCGCTTTAAAGACTTTTCTTTGTTTCTTTCCATTGCATTTGGCCTCTTTGGAGTCGATGAAATAGATGGCTCCCGAGAAGAAGATCGAGGAACAACACTGTGACGATTCAACAGGTTGTTAGTTCCATTCCTCATGGGACCTGCAACACCTGATCTTCTAAAAGACCGGTCACGAGAAGTTTCTGAGCTTTGTGATACTGAGTGACTCGATTCAGACTCCGATAAATTACTATCAAACTTGTTCAAAAATTGTTTCACTTGCAACCAAGCACTGTCTGGTTTGCCTTTCATCTGACGCTTTACGATACCAATACCCAGTTGTGTCACGAGCCATTCCAATAATTGTTCTCCTAATTGTCGAATTTCAGCTGCTTTGCTCTGCAGACAAGCTACAGAACAATCAATCCAAGGCAATAAATCTGCTTCAGTGATATCTAAACTACGATAGTCACTAGCCACTCTTAAATGTGGAATAATCCATTGCAACAATTCTTTTCGAACTTGTGCATTATCTTGCTGAAGGGATGGTGGCAAATACTTCAAAACCACAGGCAAACCCATTTCCATCCTGCAACGTTCAAGACATGATAAAGAAGCATCACGTATATTTCTCTTATTATCACCAACACCAAGTGTACTTATTGTGGATAGAATAGGCTTGGCAAAGTTGGATGCATTATTACCAAGAGATAACACCAACTTCTCTAGAACAGATATTGCAAAAGCTGCCAGGTTCCTATTGGTATCATTGATTCTATTCTTCAATGCAGTAATCAACTCTGAATGGATATTGGGTTCAACTGAGTACTTGGACTCACGAAGAATCTTTTCTATCGTATTCAATGCGTCTTGTCGCACTTTCCAGTTCTTGTCTGACAAGTCACCAATAAGTTTAGATCCAATTTTTGATGAAACGTCTGTTTTCTCATGCAGTCTATGAGAATGAGATGTTTCCGTAATGGCTTGGGTACTTTTGTGTGATGCCTGCTGTTTCTCTGTGGAATGACTTGTTCTGAGAGGTTCTTCAACCTCTTTTGAAGTCTTTGACAATTCATTTTCCAAGCTCGTCAACATCTGGGACTTTACACCCGACCGTGTCAATGCACTGTGAACTGTACCAGCAGGTAGTTGAGCTTGAACTTTTGCTGCAAGCTTAATAGCAGTAGAACGAACAGTAGCTGATGAATGTTCCAACAATCCTGGAAGAAGAGAGATGACAGTATTCGTTGGAATGACATCTATATTAAATTCAATGAAAAACTTCTCTAATAAGTCAATTATTGCAACTAGTAGCTTTGGGTTTTTGGAATTTCTTTGCAAGAATCTTTCTACACAAGACTCAACCAAAACATTTGGTGTTAGTTTTTTGGCAGCTAACAATAGAAACTCATTTGCAAGTGCTGAGAATTTGGAATCGCCTAACTTTTCCATGGCATCAGTTCCTAACCTTTCAATAACGTTGGGAGGAATAGAATGAGAACACTGACAAGCAATCTTCAGTATTTCCAACTTGTTTCGGATAACAGTTGCATTGGTATCCTTTAAGCCTGGAGTTTTGAGCATCAAACCAAATATAACCTGTGATAACTTCTCGTGATCGTTACTACGGCTGAACAATTCCAATGTCATGTTTTTCAGTTCTTCTGAACAAGCTATTCTCACTTTGAAGTCGTTGCTGTACAAGTTTTCAAAAGAAATGGATGGAAGAACTTCTCGCGCTAAAGCTTTCAAGTCTTCGTCTTCTTGCGTAGCATCTTGTTGTTCATTTGTAGCTAATGAGGAACTTTTTGCTTTTTCACGAGCACTTTTCAGTTTTTGAGCTTCTGCTTTGGCTGGACTGATTTTCTCTTCCCTTTTCGAATCGACTTTGGATACTGTTGTTGAGGAAGGCTTGGTTGATACTCCAACTGAGTTACGTTTTGTACCTGAAACTAACTTCGGTCTAGAGTTCTGCAAATTACGAGTTGCTTGGAAAGACGAACGTTTGGTAGCAGCTGTTGTTGACGCTGTGTGAGGTTCGCTAGTTTGCTTATGCGGTTTGATTCCTTTCGTGTCTTTCAATTTACCTGCAGCACCTTTTAAAGCTGGAACAGCTGCAATAAAGTTCTGAAGCTTCTCCTGTCTCAAGGAATCCAATCCTTCTACAAAGGTAGTTAAAGCTTGTTCTCCAACAAGACAAGACAAAACTGCCAACGATGAAAGTGCCACATCTCGAACTTCTGGAGTAGAGTCTTCACTTGCTTTGGTAAATATTGGTGCCAGATCTTTTACAACATTTTTATATGAGGCTCCAGGATATGTATTGGATTTGAGACAACTTTCTATCCATTGTAAAGCTAGAGCTCTTGCGGTGGGTACTTTGTTCGACACCGCAACAGCAATGTCATCTTTTATGTCAACAAACTGAATGCATTGTTTACAATATAACATTCTGAGTGATGACATCACTGCATCCACAAGAATCTTATTTTTCTCCTTTAGTCTGAACAACAACTCTCCAACAAGTGACTTTGCATAAGATGCAAAACTCTCTTTGAGACCTGAAGCAAGACACTCGACACATTTAGCGGCAGCAGCAGTTACATTGACGTTGACTTCTTTAGATAAAATCCGTTTCAACTCCTTCACCAATGGAGCAAAGTCATCGTGAATAATCTTCTTTCCTTCACAAGCAGTTGAAATGTCGTCGAGTGCTTGCTTCTTAATAGCCCATTTCTTACAATTCAATGCAGCATAAACATCTATTCGGCTACCTTCTTCAACTTCATATCTTTGTTGAGCAATTTGATGCAGTAAATTGATTTCCGGAGCAAGATCTAACTCATTGTCTCCTGCAGTGTCTTTATCTTCTGTTTCTTCTTCCTTTTGGTCAGTTTCCATGGTATCGACTTCCAACTGCTGTTCATTCTTTTCTTCTTTCGTTATTGTTAATCGTTTTGGCTTGGGCTTCTCTCCTCTGAATTCCTCAAAGGTTGCTTCCAATTCTTTAGTGGTTACTTCCTTGAAGCCTTTGGTGATTGGTTTTATCGATTCGCCGAGCCACTTGTACATTTCTACGATGGCAGCCTTGGTTGCATTTCTTACATCTGCATTGTTGTGGTCCATTAATGAAGGCAGTAACTTTGCAATGGACTTGATAGGAACAGCATTTATACCAAAGATATCAATCGCCTCACGAATGGAATCCACACAAGCGGATATGACCTTTGGAGTCTTATGACTAAAGCCGGTTGACAACCCTTCCACCGCTTGCTCACCTGCTTCTGCATATACAAAAGCAAGAAAGCATTCATGGCCTTTTTGTTTGTTGGAAGGTCTACCAGTGAAAACCTTTTCTGGAATGCACTTGCAAACTTCACATGCAGCTTTTTTGACCTTTCAGTGTATGAGTAAGGTTTCGATAAGGAATGTTTCAGATGCTTACGATATTTATAGGTGCTCTTTCGGCAAATATTATCACTGCATCCAGTCCTGAAAGTTGTGCTGCTGCATTTGCATCCTTTACAATTTTTAACAACACTGTTTGTTGTTCTTCAAAAAACCCGCTATCCTCATTCGAAGTTGATTGGAGCAGTGTGGCAAGTTCTCGATAGCTCTGCTCTCGGACTTTCCACAATTTATGTGAAATTCTATCACTAAGTTTGAGTTTCAAAGCTTCTTTAATCTCCTCTTCCGACATGAGGTGTTCAAAGAACGGAAACAACACAACAAGCTTTTAGCTGATGAGTGGTTCCAAGGAGAATTTGAACCGCCAGCGTGTCTTTCAAACCCAAATTTGATTTTTCAAAATACCACTAAGAAACATTCAAAAACAATAATTCTCCCAATACTTTGATCGATCCCGTGGCCTAACGGATAAGGCGCCAGACTTCGGAAGTGTAGAAGACATCTGGAGATTGCGGGTTCAAGTCCCGTCGGGGTCGAAAATCAATGTTTTTTGTTTTTACAAGACAAGCAGCACAATTGGTTTCCTCAGCATACAATCAGCTTGTCTTTTTCTCCTTTGAAAGACGGTAAAATTTCTTCAGAATTCTGACCAATTTGAGTCCTTAGTCTTCTTTTCCTTGTGTAATTGAATACAAACCATCCACGTGTCTTTTATAGATTGTTATCTGACTCATTGCCATAATAGGACAAGGACGTTAACTTGAACGAAGTAATCATGGCGTCAATGACTGATTATCTGTCTTGAGTACATGAACTTTGGCAAGGAAAGTAATAAGATTCTTTTCAAATGCAATTATTCTTTTGAATATAATAAGAATCCAGAAAACAACAAATAATATGACAAAAGGAAAATAGAACCATGTATTTACAAAATTATATCTTTACCGGTAGTGCTCTTTATGATGTTTCCGCTTCACAGTCGTGCAAGCGTTGCAGAGGTCAAGCGATGATGTTTCAGCACATTCAAATTCTCTTTTGACTTGTCAACTGACATTTCTTCTAATCGAACTCGTTTTTGTATTTGTTTACCATCGCGCATAATGTCCAAAGTCACTTCATCTCCAACATGGCATCTTTCCAACACCCGATAAATATCTACTGCTCGACCTATCGACTCGCCTTCGATACCAACAACAACATCACCAATGATCAGTTTCCCACTTCCTTTTTCTCTTTTAGAAGCCAATAATCCTGCTTTCTCTGCTGGACCATCAGGTGCCAAATAAAGAACAAGTAGACCTTTCTCCAAACCAAGACGTCTTCCTATTTGCTCTGGAGCAAAAAATATACCCAAACTTGGACGAATGGCTCTGCCAAACTTTACAATCTGTTCTACTACTCTTTTCACTGTGTCTACTGGTATAGCAAACCCTATTCCTGCAAATGCACCGGAAGGAGACGCGATGGCACAATTCACTCCAATTAACTGACCTTGAGAATCCAACAAGGGACCACCCGAGTTTCCTGGATTGATTGCTGCATCCGTTTGAATTATATTAAACATAGGTCGACCCACTCGTGAAGCAATTTCTCTTCCCAAACCAGAAATAATACCAGTGGTCAACGTATATTCTAAGCCAAATGGATTGCCAATAGCATAAACTCGTTGACCAACATTGAGACTTTCGGAGACTCCTCTCTGCAAAGGAACAAGACCATTTTTCGGGAGTTGAACAATATGCAGCAAGGCAATATCGTGGTTCGAATCAGAGCCCACTAGCTTCGCGTCATATTCTTCTTGGTTACCGAAAAACCTAATTTTTGCTTCTTTTGAGTCGGCCATCACGTGATGGTTGGTAACAACATGTTCACTGTCCCATACAAAACCTGTCCCAGCACCTCTCGGAGCCTGTTCTTCACCAGGCAACCCAAAAAGGCCTTCCCATTCCCTTCTCAACAAGTCTCTTGCAGACTCTAGAGCTATAATATGCACAACGGAAAGTCTTGCCTTTTTAAATATTTCAATAGCAGCTTGTTCTTCAACCAAAAGTTTCTGTTTTTCTGTCTGCCTTGAACCATTGACGTGGTCCTCCAAAGGCGGTTCAAAAGTTCTTGCAACTTTTGTCGTTCTACAGCTCCTGAGATTGTTCAGCATGGAAGTCATAGCGATAAAATATATAAATTGTTGATTATATTCTTAAAACAACCTTAAAGGGAAGCTTTCGATTCTTTGAAGACAGACAATAACCTTTTTCTGAAACCAATTTTACGACATGCTTCAAGTGGATTTTTGAGTAGTTTCTAGAGAAGAAGAAAATGATTGAAATAAAGGGAAATGATTGGCTATCAGATACTCTAACCTCTTTGCCAATACAAGTCAAAAGAACATCATTCAAACATATTTTTACGTGCCCATATCTCATGAACACGTTATTGAATGGTATTTGTAAGGGAGAGATCCAAATGATCGTATGAACTCCTGCTCTACGTAATGATAAGTTAATGGATGAATAAAAGTGAGTTTATATTACAAGAAAATATGTATGAAATGTGCGGCACACCAACATCAGACAAAGAAAACAACATTTGTAGAGAGCTGTTCACTTTGGAGTTGTTTCTCAAAATTGACTTGCCATCCATACCATTACCGACACAAGCCACTACCAGCACTTATTTAAACTAACCACGCGCAACAGTTGCTGTTGATATCTTTAAAAATAGGTTATGCACAAAAGTGATAGGTATTGATGCAAAGAAGCAGGTTTCAGTCCACGTGTCCATTTTATTCGGCAAAACGAGTTTCCTTTAGATAAGAACTATGAATGAGACAAGTCATGTTTTCCAGTCTTGCAGTTATGGCTTGTTTGACTAGATAAAAATGTTCGTTCCTGGTTTCTAACTCATGCTTCGCAAAGAGACCTCTCTCTATATATTCCCTGCTGCCATAATTCTAATGTGGACATTTTTCAACCACTTTGAGGCATTCTCTCTCGACATGGCCCATCAAAAAAGAACTGCTACAAGCATTACAAATGCTGGGTGCCAACGCACATTCATGAGTAATATGAGTAGCAAGCAATGTGGATGTAATATGATAATGACAATATTCAAAAGACAAAAACCACAGAAACAATTCCATAATGCGAATTGAAATATCCCGAACGCCTCACCTGTGAATGATATATACAGCATTTGCCAACCTCACTTGGACATTTCAAATAGTGACTTGTATGACAGTCGCCATAGGTACCTTTCCAACCTACCTTTCCAACCGTATTCAAAAGGACAATGTAGGTGCAGTTGCCAAATTAAATGTTCAGCAAGTGCCGAATGCTTCCATTCCCTGCAAGCTGTTCGACAAACCAGACAAGATTTTTTATTCCATTGTTCAATGCAAGTTTGGCAAAAAACATAACTACAGTTCTCCGAGTCACAAGGAGACATTCAAATATTACTGCAAATGGTACATATAAAATGGTTTCATTCAAAACAATGAGGTTCCTTTCTCACTGCTATCGGGCTTGAGTCATTTACCATGAAATTAAATTGGTCATTCTCTCCAATGGAGGATACAAATAATAGGAAGCAGATGGAAACAATTGCATTTCCATTTGGCGACTTGGCACATACAATATGAACAACAGTGTATTTTCCTTCAGATAAGTATCACGATAGGCTATAAAAATTTGGTCCAAGCTGGTAAGACATTCCAAAGAATTTCTCGTACGTTGGGGATCCACTTTCAAGGCATTCCTTACAATCTTTCTTTAATTTAAGAGAAGGTCGTTGAACTCAAAAATAGCTAGTCCTTTTTATCAATTTTACTGATATACCTTCCTCTAGCAACCAAAGAGGAGACCAATCACTAGGCTTTTCTTCATTTTTAGTGGTACTGTAACTACCAAAACTTTGTCTGTCGACAGAGAAATGAATACTGGAGGTTGAATAGATGGCGTTGGATTGAAACTGCTGCTTTCCCTTGTTTTGAACTATGTAATAGCATCCGAACATTTATTTATACTTGCAAGACCATGTGCACTTGTTAGGTAAGAGCATAAAGTTTACCTACAAGTGCCATTGTCTGGTGGTAACAAGCGTCTTCAAGGGAAGCTTTACTATCAACACACTTGTATGAAAACTATCAACTTTTTGAAAGTAAAACGACCTGAGTGTCCTGAATTTATTAGGTATAGCAGCAAAAGTAGGTTACAAAATTTTGAATAAACGACTCTCATATGATTATTATTCACCAAGTAGTCTTTGAGTGGTTCTCGATGTTCAGTTTGAAGACACTTTCCAATATCTAAGATTACTTTGACTGCTATCTTCCAGTTTCCACTTTCCTTTTCTTGGATGAGTATATTTTGCGTATACAGTCATACGATGGCTATGATATATTTCTAGCTCCTTAGAAGGAGAAAACAAAAGCTATTCAGTGCTTTATGATCTTTGCAAATGCACTCTAAACAATGGTGTCTGGAAGATTTTCAAAATTGATAGTTTCTCCTGAGAAAAAGCAACTACTTTCTCCTTGGACATGCCCTCAGCATTTATTGTATTCTTCGAATTCACTGGTGATCAACACACATTGTACATAAATACTATGGAAGTAGAAACATTCACTTGTTTATAAACGCGTGTTCAAGTACTAGAATTTCTTTTCTTTAACATATTCTCCGTAGAAAGAAAAGTATACGACTGGCTCGAAGGAATTTTTACAGGTTCTGTGAATCCAAATTCTCTCTCTCGTTCATATATTCTAATATAGCTACCAGTATAATGGGAACGTTTTGCGGTTCTATGCCAAAGCTGAATAACCACTGATCCTTTACATACGGAAAAGAACTTGGAGTCAGCATTCGCAGACTTCGTGCATATCGTTCAATCACAGAAGCTTCCGAAAAACCACAACGCTCTCTTAAGAAAGTTTTCCAATCAAATGTAGAATCCATCGAATTCGATGCACCTGCACTTTGTGCTTTTCTTGTATATTCCACTTGCATGGCATCGGTAGTTGCAATAACATTGCTTTCTTCTTTAGTAGTTGATGACTTGTTTTCGGCATAATTATCTCGAAACATCGTTTGTGACCAGACACTCAATGTCGAACTCAATGGAAGCAAGCCAATTTCCCATTGAGTATCTCTTTGATGAGAAGCAACTTTGCTAAATATATCTTGTAATTTGTCATAAGCAACTGACCCTAAAAATGCTTTTAAATTTGAGGTCGAACAAACAACCAGTTGACAACGATTAGGAATCGTTAGCCACTCTTTGGTAGCACTGTCGGGAGGTGATGAGGAAAATGAACGAAAAGATATTTCCTTATTGGCATTTTCATTATATATGCCACTGTCTAATACCCAATTCTGGTTATCTCTAAATTGTTTACTGACTTGGCTGGTATAATTTGTACTGATGATGAGCTGTATAGCAAATATATCATCGCTTGCCAAGTCAAGCTGTTGCGCTACTGGAATCAAAAACTTTTCAGTTTCTTCCTTTATAAGAGGAAGACCGACTCTTCTTCCTGTTGTACCATAACACTTTAACGAAATACCAATGAGATACGTTGTTGACTTGTTCCTGGAAATATTTACTTCTTCCATGCTATCGGTATCGTCATCTGTTAAGACTTGTATATTGGTTCCAGATGCTGATTGTTTTGATACACGTAACATCAAGTCAGGTCCATTAGAATTCTGCGTTGACGGAATAAAGATCCCATCTTGCTGTGATAAATAAGCGTCAAAAAACTCTTTCCAAGCATTTGGGTTAAATGTCCGTCCGGTACTACTCCTACCCTCTGATACAGAAGCACTAAAAGAACCAACATATTGAGGAGGAGGAGGAAGAAACAGAGAAGGGTCTTCTTCTATCGTATTGGTATATGTATTCCTTATCATACAATCTTCTACTAATGTTTTCTGAAATATACTAATGTCACCCAAAGTTTGGCAAAAACACAAGCGAAGATACAATGCCATCGCTATGAGTGTCTCAAATATCATTCCGCGAGACACTGCACTATCGTAGAGACTCAGTGATGCAAATAAATGAGAGATAAAACGAAACATAGGAATGTCGCCACAATATTTTTCGAGATACTTCAAAACAATCTTTGGATAAACCAATTTGAAGGTATTTGGGTTCTCCCCATAAGAATAATAAAAACCAAAACTATTGGCTATATCCAATGCATAGGTTGAGTAAAGACCCAAGTTCATACCTCTAAAATAGGTCTCTTCCGGACGGAGAGGAATTTCTAATACACTGGCAAGAAGCATTGAAGAAAACACTGCCACTGTTTTTGGTCCCATATTAGGAATAGATACAAAAAGTGCCGGTCTAGGCTCTATAGTTTCCACCATCTCCCTCAGTTCCTCTTTAGAAAGATCCTGCCATTGCGGATTGGATACAAACATCTTTGCCAACTCTGACAAGACATAATGGACATAGATAGGCACACCACCTGTATAATCCCATACTATTTCAGATAACCAGTCAATTCCTTGTGGTGTTTTTGGAAATATTATTTCTCGGAGAGTCTCTTTTCCATATCTTGACTGTTGTACAATATCTTTACGATTCACTTGAAAATGGATCGAGTCGTAGAAATCTTAAATCAATTCGTGATGGCATAGCATCCTCTTGTCTACGCACAATAGCATCAGATCTTCCAGCTACAATACACAATACATACACCGCAGGAAACAAATTGCTCAGTATTCGAAAGAATGTAGGGTAAACATTGGATGATCTTCATTGGAAGAAGGGCTCCTCAAGTCACTGAACTGGAAGTAATCCTTGACTCCCAAATACCCATTTCATCCAGAAACAAATAGAGATACTTTTTGTTGATTACTCGCATCAGTTTCCGTAACCACTCTGAGGGGCCTTGAGGAATAAGTGGAAGTACTTCAGAAAGTAACCCTTGAGAGTTTGGAAACTCAGATAAGGCAGCTTTACAAATGCGCTCGGCAAAAGAATAAGCAAAATCAGTTCCTTTTTGTGGAAATTCCTTGAGGCTCAAATATACAAACAAGGTCTTGTTGTAAAGTGCATCCAAACTCTCTTCCGGTGTTGCACAACCTGGAAGACGTTGTTTCGATCTTGCTTGCGAGATATATTCTTTGTTTATGACGAGAAATCATTGAACCTAACGCCAAAGGTCGTTTTGCCGGCGCCATACATATGCCCGCAAAGCAAACGACGGGACGCACTCCACGAAGTTTTTTGGGTCACTCTTATCGTAGGAGTCAGAGAAGGCCTCTAATACTTGTAAAACAGCTTGTTGACGATTGACCAAAGGAGAAGCTAGGTCAAACTGCTGGCAATAAAACAGAGGCGAGTCCATTGTCAACCGGTCAAAATTAACCCATGAAGAGTGGTCGTTACTCATTTGTGGTGGTTTGTGAGAAGCTTCTGCATTGAGTTCTTCTACCGCATTCCTATTGAAGGAAGTAATAAATATTGAATTGTTCTTTTTGAGGTTCAACTTACCAAGCTGCTGTAGCTTCCTTAGAGTCCTTGCCAAACTTTTTACTTGCTTCTTCTGCTTTTCTTACACTTTCCTATTGAAATATTCAAACTTAGTTGCAACAAGACAGTTCAACTACTTACTTGTAACTGCTCTTTCAAATGATCTGAAAGACTCATATTTAGTCTCCCGTTTGCTGTCATTCCTTTACCAGAGGTGGGCATACAGCGCAACAAAATACCCTACGAAAAGTCAACAAGCTTGAAAGGCTCTTCTTATCCATTTTACTTGCCTTTTGTTTGAAACACCCCTGCCTAAGGTCATGACGTTGAAACAAAAGTTGATGACTCAAAGGAAGGTGAATAAAGGAGGAAGCCATGGTCTGCTTGGAGTTCACAAATCACCAACAACTTCTTCGACTTGTCGTCCTGCCAATTTCCAAAGCACAGCCAATTTCAATTTTGTGGTGAAGAATGCAACTTCTGAGCATTTGTCAATATTGAAGAATGACATCGTAATAATGAAACCAACTCGAGTTTTATATTACATTTTGATGTTTATAATGATAGTTGTTCACAATTTTACATACATTAAGTTTCCCAAGTAGCTTGAAAACCAAAGATATTCATGTTGCTAGGCTCGACAAATCTGTTTATCCAAAGCTTCAGTTGGGAGTTTCAAGTTATCTAATATTGAACAACAAGTAGTAGACTTTAGGAAACTTTCGAAATTTCTGTTATAGATTTATTCAAAGATTATAGTTAATGTAATGTTTGAAAAGTCTTATCTATCAATTTATTATTCAATGTTTCATTGCTCAGGGTTCAATAGGATAAGAACTAATAGAATAAGAAAGTTTGTATAAAATTGCATATTGGCGACTCAAAAGAATTGTGAGTTGTGTTTGAAAATGATAAGCAAAGATAGCAAAAGGTTATGGTGTATCCGAAAACCTCCCAAATTTAGTATATTTTTGAGTGTTTCGAAAGCACAGAAATAACTTTGTACATAACTTGTTCTATTTGTTTGTCTTTGCATTTTACATTGCAAGTTAAATAGTCTTCGATGTCTTTAAATGATAAAAGAGTACAAAATTTTGCGTAATATTAACTTTGTCCTCATTCACCCTATGTCCGAAGAACACTCGACAGTCATTGGTTCATAATCTTGCAGTGTGTCGTTTAAATATATCCCTAAAGTTTACCAATTCTACAAACCCTTTCCTCTCTCTCACTGTTTTAAAGGAAAAGAAGGAGAGTGTGCTACCTTGATGGACGTAAAAAGAGCGAGTGGACTGACTCTCGGAACTAGAGGACAACATTTGTGTTGCAGTATGATATGAGTGGATGAATTGAAAAAATTTTCAAGTTGTGTTTTTGGAATAATTTATAGTAGTTTTGATTAATTTGTCAAATATTATGGTTGTTGAGTGATAAACTTTGACAGATAGGTTTTTGGCTCAGTCGTACACGTTTTACTTCGTTCTCTGGCCATTCTCATTCCCCTTGTCTGTGGCTACCACATTCACATTCACTGGAATTGGCCGAGATGACTTTTTTCACTCTCACTTTCTTCCTCCATGTTCACGACTGTCATGTACATTCATATTCAAGTTTGAAAAATATTTGCGTCGTCTTCCTTCTGTACTTGCATTTCCATCGCTTTGCTTTCTTTTCCTGTGTACCATGAGGGTGCGCAAACAGACAGCACTTTCTTTTTCGTATTCTCCTACTTGATGTTTTTTGCTGCTTCCAAGCTGTTTTCTCTATTTAACAAGTTGGGAAAATCAAACAGTGGTGACATACCAGTGTTCGTTTATAGGTCTTGGTGCCCATGATGCTTTTCCCTCGTCGTATTTGGGCAGGAAAGTGTGGGTGTATGTAGACACTCGATGATAGTGCTGCCTATGTAAATTTGAAAAATCATGTCTTGATTGCAAATGTTTGCATGCTTTGGAAAACATTTGGATCGTTTTTTTGAATGTAATATCTTTGTACGTTTTCAATCTTGTTATTTCCAATGGTTTCGTCTCGAGTTATTTATTCTGTTGCTTACCATGAGGGTGCGACTAGAAATTATGCCTATGTTTTATCTGTATTCTACTACTTGCAAGTGTTCATTTCAGTGTCCTATCATGTTTTGTGTTTTTACCAGTCTATACAGTTGTGCAGGTAAGCAGTCATGCTTTACTGTTATGTACTGAATTGCCCCATGGTGGTGCTTTGAGATCATTTTGTTTGGGCAAGATGTGATGAGAACGATATCATTGAGGTAAGTATTGGTATCTATACCTGTTTAACAAGGTTTTGTTTGTAAAACTTTAGAGGTTATTTTGTTTCATCAATGCTTGTACAAGTATGGAAACAATATACTGCTCGAATATTGTGACTTGTCCTTCACACTTGTATTTAGCACTGGAAATAAAAGTTTGGGAACTCAAGTGATACTCTCTGGTGTACTCCAAGTTGTTGTGACTTTTTAGCAGCATTTTCACTCACTATGGATAAAGAGTGTTTGTAAGAGTACTTTTATGGAGCCATCAATCACACATTCAACACTATTCAACCTTTTTTTCCTCTTCAATGTTGACGTTATATGACATGAGGGTGCGTATATTCAATGGACTAACCAACCACGTTGTGTATAAACATCAAGTTTGTGCCTGTTATTGGCCACAAGTAAAGTAAAATTACTTTTTTTGATGTTTATTTTGAATGTTTGTCGGATTCAAATTTTTCTGATATAAAGAATCAGGTACACAATTACTCAATATTATTGTTGAAAACTGAAATGATTTGGTACTGAATTGTCATTTTGTATACTCGGTTTGAAGGTACAACTTTTGAATACTAGATTTCAAAAACAACAGATGGGTCATTATTATTCAAGCCACCAGATTCTAATAAATAGTCAAGAGACTCAGCACTCGATGCAAAAGGCAAGGCCCTCCCTCTTCAATTGTAAAGGGCTGAAATTTCGGAGTTGGGAGAGTAAACCACACTAACATTGTTTTATTTATACGACAATCAAAGTTGTAGTAATTGAGTGACAACAGTTATCCAATGTAGGCGAGCCTTACAGAATTTTTTGATGAAATATCATTTCTTTATTAGATCTTATAAATTTAGAGAAGAGGCTTTGGCTTATATCTTATAGTTATGTCTAACATGTCAACATTGACTATATGCGTTAAAAGATTGGTTGATATGGTTGAATAAATGCTTCTATTGAGGAAGCAATCATCCCCAACGTTTCCGCATTTGGCAAAAGTCCTGTTGTCTTTATTTGTATATGCAACAAGACATTCACACTTGTTTATATTATGGTGATGTAGCAGCGTGGGTTGTTTAATCAATCTATGAGCCCTTAGTATATTGGTTGGCTAATTGAGTACTCAAAGAATAAATAAGAAGAACTTAATGGTAACGTTTCTTTGTCAACGGTGATGTTAATATACACGATTATACCTTGATATTTGTCATTTCATAGTGTCATATTCAAATAACTTTATAGTAATTTTTGCCTTGTTATACAATGTCAACTATATCCAAGGTTCATTCCAAATTGAATTATTTCAGTGTATAAAAATAACCAAGCTTGAGAAGACTGATACTCTATAAAGAAAGATATTCGATAAACCCACTGGGACAGAAGGACTACTTGGTTGTAATTCGTTTGTGATATACTTTTCCTTGTCTGCAAAATTTCCTGAATTTGAGGCATCTTGAAAATAGGCGATTGTTTAAGGATGCTCTCAGACAATATTTCTAATCTGAAATTTCTAGTTCGAAGAGAACTGACATTTTGGAAAATAATAGTGGTCTGAATAAAAGATCTATTCAAAGGAACAGACATTCGACAGTGAAAAACGAATATTATGATGCTCAAGTCGGACTGTTTGAACATTCTTTCATAATAACATTCAAGTGAAAACTGAAAGGACTTGCCAGTCTTTATCTCTATATCAGTAATCAGCACGATAGCCATATGGCATTGAATAACAGAAAATATCCCATCTTGTCATAAACAATCATCTGAATAGTCATCTAAAAATATCTTCTTTCCAGTATCTCAGTCATCTGTAGATAAGAAACTTTGAAAGTTTTCGGGAAATCCTTCTCGACAAAGAAATTCCACATACTTCGGCACCGAAGGAACACACTTTGCCTTTTCATATGGTAACGGTGTAACATAAACAATGGACACGTGCTCTCGACAATCAACACCATGAGTATCTAACAATTGAAAGTCTATGATTCGACTGTTGGTGTCATTGTCTAAAACAATAGTAAAATCTTCGTCCAAAATTCTTTACAATAAACCAACCAACTGAGGTTTTTCTGATTTGCCTTTGTTTGTATGTCCCTTCTCTTCCTTATGTTATTTATTTTATGTCAATTGAATCAACTTTGCTAGGAGATTACTCAATATTATTGGTGAAATTGAAAAGATTTGACAATAATTTGTCAACTTGTATAATCAGCTCGAAGGGTATGACTTTTGAACAATGTACTCCAAGAATAGCATATGGACTTTTATTATTAAAATCACCAGTTTGTAATGAATATCAACAGAACTCACACTTTTAACACGAATTCTGCAAAGTCCAAACAAGGAAGCCTCCAATTTAGAGCCAAAAGTTTTGGAAAAGTGTACGAGGGAGTAGTACTCCACCACTTGAAGAAAAACAGAACCCAAACTGTTACTCACTTTAACACAGTAATGAACCGTAGAATAACTAGGTAGAGAAGCTGAAGAGCACTCTGGAGGATTTACTTTGAGTAATGGAGTGTAAACGTTTACGAAGGACAAGAGTCAAAAGGGAACCTTTAAAAGGACAGAATGCAGAAGTCAATGAGTTAATGAACAAAAGAATAGAACGAACGAAAGGTTTCCGCATATATAAAAATTTTGAATAGAATCAGCAAACATGTGACAACGCAGCCTAGCTACCTTCAAGGACCTTAGTGGCAGAGTAGTTTAGAAAGGCATTTGCTGTATCATTTCACAACTCGAATGTAAAAGGAAACCAAAAATAACCTGTTAAAAACTATCCTTTGGAAAAAGTTACAAACAAGGAAGCCAGTTGAAGGATACTTTACAGAAGAGCGCATTTGACTCAAATTGATTGCATCTTAAGAAAGATAGGGCAACATTACTGGTCATTGCTGCTAAAGAAGAAGGTCCAGTGACTTTTCCTAGCATCTATAGCAGGCAATTTTTGTTCTATGCGACATCAACCTTGTTTGACAGCAATTTATCTTGGTTTATTCGGTTTTATTATCGACAGTTGGAGTTAAAGGAAAGGTGTGTCACACACGTACGAGACATGATGTTAATCTTGTTTTATTTATAAAATAATAAAGGTTATACTAATTGCGGGACAAAATTGTGCAGTTTTATCACTTCTTACAACAATTTTGACACCTGAACAGAATTTAAATTGATTAGTATGTGTATGGAATCTCGTTCCTTGTCTTGATCGTGTCAATTTAGAGAAGTGACGTTGTTTTATATTTGAAAGTTGTGTCTGTAATGCCAACATTTAGATACGCTTTCAAAAGTTGATTGATTGGGTTGTCCAATACGACTGTGGAGAACGCAACTTTCTCTAGCATTTACTGAATGTTGGCTGCAGAGAGTCCTGTTGTCTTTATTGATATATGAGGCAAGATATCCAGACATGTTTAGAATATATTGTGTAGGATGCTGTAGTGCTTTAGTGACTTGATCTTCCCAGAAAAAGACCTTTGGGTAATTGAACAGTAGAAGAATATTATCAGAAGAAGCTAATGCTGAACTTCCTTTGTCAAAGATGTCTAGTATAGGATTATACTCTGATATGAATCATTTGTTGTGTACTATTAAGACAGCCTCTTTTCCTTTTGTATTGACCTGTGCCTTTTTATATGACAGTGTCTTTGAATCCAAGCTTTATAGTATCCCGTTGTTGCTGTTTCCCATTGCTCATTCCATCCGTATTGATGCTAAGAACACTACATATGCCATTGTCACCATTTCAACTTTTTGTGGATTGGAAACACTGATTGATAAACAGAAATTTACAGAGTATATGAAAATATAAACAGTTTCATGAGACAATCGACATTTTGCAAGCACTTAGAAAAGCAATGCAAAATGATATACTAGAAGAGTCTAATTTTGACTGTTTATACTCGACAAACGAGAGTTCTGTACTACGAGCAATTTTGTATGTGTTTAACAATACTGTTTCAAAGCATAGTATACGCACTGGTCAAAAGAAAGTATGAAATTTAGCTAGTATGGGTACAAGAAGGAACGATTGCGACTGCATTCTAGCATGAGTTATTTCCGCATCAGTTGTTGAATAAGCTGTATTTTGTCTTGAATATTTGCAATACTATTCTACCTATATCTTATGTTGTATTCAGAAAGAACAACTCTTTGTGCTTGGTAGTGTTTCGATTGAATTCTACTGTCGACAATGCAGCTTTAATTGATAGTAAGTTGACGACATCTTTGAGACAGCAGTGATTTGACCTCAAACAGAAGCCATGATCCTTCATTGTGTACTAAGTAATCTACTGGTGGTTGAATCATTCTTGGAATTCTTGTTAAATTACCTAATCATAATTTCATTGCTTTCGTCAGCAGGTATTTATAGTCGCGAGTGATAACTTTACAATTTGGCGTTGATAAGACAGACAATATGACGAGGAAAAGGAGAACAAAAGAATTGGAAAGATAACACAAGTAGACATTTATAATCAGTTAAACTAATTATCATTGTACATCATAATTTCTGTCTTACTTTCTGATGACCTTGTTGTGTACTATATGGAGTGTCAATAATATATTGAGAGCTTGCTTGTTGTTAGTTGACATGTTGATGTACGATATCGAAGGATATTACCAATGAGTGCCATTACCTTTGGACTATGGATTCTTGTTCAATAAGTCTAGTATAAAGAAGCAAAATAGTTTTTTCAAGAATAAGAGAATGGCATAAAAGCTGTAGTATAAGAAAAAGAGTCCTGTCACATTACTGTAAGACTATTTTAATGCTTTCAGGATTGGTTTGCAAGTTGGACAATGATCTAAAACATTGATGCTTGTTGATTGATGAAAACTTCACGAGTATAGAGGCTAGAATTCATTGGAGTTCACATGGAATGAACATCTTTTATGAGAATTAGGATCTATAGTTGTAGTTTACAACTTTGGACTATACCTTTTGCAGTTTTATTATTGGTATATTCAAATTCAATTTGGACAGACCACAACAAAGTGGACAGAGGATGCTTGAGTCTACTTGTTGCACATCTTTTTCGTTATCAGGTTTGAACGGCCTCATTGTTCTGTCTATAAGAAATAATTGAAGATTCATTGGTCCTAGTTATTTAATATCCAATAATTAACTTTCTTTCTATGACCTTTGGTGTAACTTGTTCTTTAAACAACTTATATGGAGCTTTTATCATCAGACAATGACTCAGCTGTCAATGTGCAAACGAAGAAGCGAGCTAACAGGAGATACTTGCTTTCGGAAACAGCCTTAAATGGTATATATTATATCATTAGCAGATAACTGGGTAAAAGTTAGGATTATTCCCCGTCGTCACAGAAGAGACGTTGTCAGACCATGAGATATATTGTTTATTTCGTCTTATGACAAATGGTTGACTGGTTTCGACTAATTTAGAACACACCAATAGAATCTTGAAATATGAATTGCGATTATAGCAATTATCTTTGAAACAAACAAGTCAGAATCTTATTGAACTATATTGCAAAGCGTCTACATCAATTATTAGCTCAGAATTCTAAAAAGTTTCATCTTATACAGTGCTTATATGGATTCAGAAAGGAACTCTCTATAATAGAAGTATTCCAACTTTAATGTTAGAAAGAATGCTTCCATCCTCGTTAGAAAATATACGAACTACCAGTATATATTATTATTACCTTATTTTTAGCAAATTTGCTCGGAAGCAAAGAGAAACCACACATCTTATGGAGAGGCTGTAGCAAGTATGAATAGCCAACTGTAGACGCAGTACGAGGAGAAACTGGAGTTGACTGGACAGAGACAATTATGCTATTGATGTATTGCCACCTTTTCCTCCATTACTCACAGTATATGCTACTACTGTTTGTGTAAAATATCACAACATTCTGATTATCATTTATCTGGTTGCGGTTGGTCTTTACAGATGTACTACACAGTCAACTTTGAAAAAACTTGTGGTCTGAACCTAAATTGTAGAAAACGAGACCATTTGGCAGTAAGAGACAAGTCACAAAAGCATACAATTATACTAAGCACACGATCCCCTTTACTAAGGGCCAGCAACTCTCAGCATGGAAGGAAGTTCTTCAACAATTTACAATACAAAGTGACATTATTTAAAAGACGTTTGGGTTGGGTGGTTACGGATTCAAGCTGCATCATGATAAATTGTAGCTTTTTGCGTTGCGTTAAACTAGCTTGGTTTTATTATGCTTGCCTTTATTATATTTCATTCTATCGGGGGTTGAGATACAGTAATGGAGACTTTAGAAAGTTTCACTGAAAGACTCCGTAACCACTTTTTGTTGAATAAATAATATATCATGACATAATATATTTTTTTTGATATCAATTGAATCGACTCTGGTTGGCGATTAATAATATTATTGTGAAAATTGAAAAGATTTGACAAGTCATTGTCAACTTGAATATTAATTTGAAGGATATAACTTTGAAATACTAGATTAAAAGAATAATTATTACTTTTATGATTGAAACCCCCGGATTATAAGATAGTCAACAGAACCACACTTCTAACACGATTGTTTTATCCAATTGGACGGCTTGCAATTTTACGAGCCGTAACAAGGACGGGTCCAATTTAGAGCCAAAAGTTTGGAAAGGCACAAGGGTGTGGAGTAATAGTCCACACTCGAAAAAAGAGACCCAACGTTTTACTCAGTTTAACACATAATGAACCGGAGAATAACTAGGTAAAAGTTGAAGAGCACTCTGGAGGTTTACTTTGAGTAATGAGTTTAAGGTTTAACGAAGGACAAGAGTCAAGAATGAACATTGAAAAGGACAGAATTCAGACTTGAGGAGTTACTAACAAAGGATAGAAAGAACGAAAGTTGTCCGTATATGAAAGGCTAGGTGTCACCTGTCAACTAGGAATGGCAACATGGTGCGAACCGATAGTTGCAGAGTCACTTAAAAAGTTTGACGAAGCTTTTTGCAGCTTGCCTGATGACAGGAAACAAAAAGAACCTGTTAGAAAATCTCTTTGGAAGGAATGAGAACAACGAAACAAGTTGAAGGGTACACATTGCCGGAAAACGGACCTTGAGCAAGTGGAGTGAGCCGAAGAACGATATATCAACATAACTGTTATTACTGCTCATGAAGAAGAGCTAGTAGTTGACTAATAGCATATGTATCATATGACTTTGGCTTCTGCATCGAACCAAACCTTGTTTGATACAGTTTATACTGGTTTATTAAGTTTTATGACAGACACTCGGGCTGAAGGAAAAGGGATTGTGTCAGTCGTGCCCTTCAGAAATATAATCTCTTGAGAAACAGAATGTCGACCTTGTTTACTTATATAAAGTAGAAGTTATACAAGTTGCGGACGAAGCTAAACATTTATCAGTCCTTACAACAGCGTTTGATACGAGAGCAGAATTGAAATTTGGTTAGTATTTGTTTGGAACTTTTTATTTCTTGACTTGATCATATAGTTTTATAGAGGAGTCGTTGGTTTATTTTTGAAAGTTTGTGTATATCGTGTCAACCATAGGTGCTTTCAAAGGTTAATTGACACCACTCTTCCCAAATGCAACTGTTGAGGAAGCAACGTTCGCCAACATGCTACTGAACCTTGATAGCAAAAATGTTTTTGTTTTTTATTCGTATGTGCAACAAGACATCCATAATTGTTATATTATGTTTTGTAGGAGTCTGTAGTGTTTGAGTAACTTGGTGATCCTAAAAAGACCTTTGGATAATTGAACAAGAAGAATAATTGAAGAATCCAATGTGATTTACCTTGTCAGAGATGTCCAGTATAGGATTATCTTTGATTAAGAGTTATTTATTGATGTACTATTTAGGCACTCTTTTCCTTTGTTATAAGCTGTTTTTTTTGTAATACATTTTTGATCGTCTCCATTTTGTATACAACTTAAATTACCAATGGGATGATCAGACGTTATCACTTTTGGCTGTTTGCTCATGTCAATCCAACATATTGGTGTTAAAAACCTTGTACATGGCACTGTAACCCTTTCCAACTGTTTAATGTTGATAAACCACTGGTGTATGACGAAATGTTACTGATATGAAAGTATAGTTTCATAAGAAGTCGGCAGCTGGAAGCGCTTAAAAAAGTAATGCAACACAACATGGTAGAAAGACTCGTGTAGACAGTTTATAGTGTAAATGCAGAACCTCGACGAGCCTTTCTTTTGTGTTCAATAATACTATTTCAACGCATAAGTTAATTGCAGGTTAAAACGCGATATGGAGTTTCCGTAGAATATGAGCTTGAGACTGCATCCATGGACCAGTCCAGTGAGTTCTCAATTGTTCATTGAACTGCATTTTGTCTTGATTGTTTGAAATACCTTCTACCTATATCGTATGTCGTATTCGAAATAACTGCTTCATGAAGTCAACTATATATATGGCTTTGAGTTGTCATGTTACGCGACTCATTCCATGCAACCGCTACTGTTATTGATCGAAAGCTATGGATTTCTATGTAGCTGTGATGAAGTCAAACTGAAGACTTGGTGATCAGTTATATATTAAACACTCAGAAATCACCATGGTTATCAACTAAATTACTCACACATTGCTTTCGTTGCTTTTGTCACCGGCATTTCATACTAGTGGCTGGTAGCTTTCGGTGTATAAGTTGATACTCTTATGGATATAACATCCAAGGAGAAAACTAGAGACATTGAAAGAACGAATAAGAAGATTATTAGTAAATATAAGCAATGTACTGTGAATGGTCAGTTGCCTTAATATTCTAATGACTCTGTCGTGCGTATATAGATCGTCAAGCAATACAATGGAGCTTCTTTACTGTTAGTTACTTGCGATGATACAACGTCAAAGATATTATAGTTGCCATTACTCTGCATATGATTTTGTTCAGGAGGCTTTAAATCAAAACGGCGTTGGTCATTAAGAGTGTGCATAAAAGGCTAGATATACAAGAAAAAAGTTGCATACATTATTGTAGACTAAAGGTTTTCAGATTGATTTGATGTTCGATTGTTTGAAACACAGTGCTTGTTGATTGAAGTGACAGGTGCATTAGTATAGGAGGTATCATTCATTCGAGTCTACATGAAACATGAATGTGACTGCTATTCTTCATAATTGATTTGAAACATGTTTTTTGAGCATTAGGATACTGTCAATTTTAGTTAAACGTTCTGAATTGTATTTTCAACGTTTTTATTGTTCTTCAAATAGTTTGCAAAGCGCCTTATCATCCAAAGATGGCTAAACTGTTACTATCCAAACCAAGAGTCGAGCTAATAAGAGATATTTTCTTGTTAGTAGAGACAAGCATTAGAATGGGATATGTGATAACATTAACTGGCTGGTGGATAACAACTAGCATTATTACTGATCATGAAAGAAGACAGGTTGCTAAACCTTGTGATAAATTCTTTGTTTCTCGTTGGGATGCATGGGTTGACTGTTTTGGTGTAGTAGTTTACAGCATGGAGCATGGGTAAAAGGATGACTTGGGATAAATTTTATTAAACCAGTCAGAACGTTATTGAGTCTTGATGCAAAGTTTATATAGCTATTATGTGCTCATTATTCTAGAATGCTTCTGTTTTTCATCAGTTCCTATGTTGATTCTACAAGATATATTCTACAAAAAAATAATCATTTTAACTTCAATGTTCGCAAGGTTGCTTCATCTATAAGCCATGTCAGCAACTACACGAAATACGACTACCAATTATTGCTATGTTCTACTAAGAGAAATGATTTCCTAGACAAAAAAACATCACACAGGTGGTGAGAGACAGTAGGCGTCCAAGGATATCTAAGCAAAGATTTTGAAAGTAGACTAAACACCTGTTATAGCAAAGAATTCAGCATTTTCTGTATTGCATCTCTTTTCAACATTTCTCAACATTTACTCTAGTTTGGTAGAGCACACATGAACAGCATCCGACGGACCAATTGTGCTGATTTTATGTTGTCGTAACAGACAACTTCAAACTATTAAACTCGAAGACCATAATAGTTTAGAGGTAAAATACGAAAGTAAGAAAGCGAGAAGGCTGCATAAAAAGGGAAGCGATGACATCATAGGACCATCTCCAACACAATGATGTTCTTTACCCAATGCTAAAGCTCAGTCAAAGTATAGCAAGAAATGATAGGTTCCAGGCAAGTAAAGTATAGGTAACTGTGGACTCGATACGGGGAACCTGCATTCATTGGACATGGCAATTGTCTATGCTTTTAGTCTACTGTCACTTTTTTCCGCAGTACTCAAACTATATGCTACTAATGTTTGTGTAAATATCAACAACATTCTAATTATAATTTTGCTGATTGCGGTTGGTAGTAACAAAAGTACCACACGCTCAAATTTGAAAAACATTGTGATGAGCCTAAATTGCAGGATAGAAACTAGTTCGCAGTAAGAGACAATTGGAGAAAGCATGTCGTCAGACTACACCATAAGGTCACCTTGACAGTTATTAAAGCTCAATGAAGCGCAGAGAAAAACAAACGTCTCATAATGTTACGCTAGTAGAGACAACCACATAAAAGCGCGTATATACTATTTGTAGTTTACCATTAGACAACACGTTCTGCAGCTTTATGAGTTAAATTTTATTCAATATTCTGACGGATGAGATCAGAAGAACCAAGCACCTCGCATCTGATTGTTGAATTATCTTTTTGTTATCGATGTTGAACGGAGAAGGATGCTAAGAAAATTCCATCTCATCTTGACAGAAAGTGCAGCGAAAACATTAAGTTATGCATTTGACTTTAATTTAGCTGAGTAGAACAGTAATTTTTTAATAATCTGCTTTTATTACGCCGTTAAAACTTGCTTGTTCTGTTTGCTACGATCAATCAAGTTACATTTGCCCACACTTAATTGGTAATGAGCGATTGGTGCATTGGGCTTTGACTGTATAAATTGACGTTCTATCATGGAAAGATGACTAAGTTGTTAGTATGCACACCAGGAAGGGAGATAGTAGGAGATTTATCTTTTTTTAAGAGAAACAAGCTTTAGATTGGAATATATTACAACATTACCTGATAATTGGATAAATGTTGGCATTGTTCCTGATCGTCATAGAAGACATGTTGTCAAACCACAGGATAAATTTTTATTTATTTCACAACCCATGGTTTGAGTGTTTTGGAGTAATTTACAGCATAGAATAGTTCAGTAGTGGCTTGAAACAATGAAATGCGAATATAGACAAGCATCCTTAAGACATGCAATTCATAACTTTTTTGAGACTTGTTCCAAAGCGTATATGTCTGTTATGCGTTCAGAATTCTAGAACGCTTCATTTTTTTATCAGTGGATATGGATATTAAGAAAGAACCCTCTACAGTACGAGTATTGTAACTTTAATGTTCAAAGGGAAACATCCATTGGTAAAATCGTTTAACAAGCAGACTTAAAATTAGTATATATTAATATTACCTTGTTGTATCCAATTATTTTGCTAAATGACAGTACAAACATGAACTGGATAGAGAGGTCATCTGTATCCAAGGATATCTAACGTTAAGTACTCTATCGTTGAGTTGACTTGTTGTGGTATTGCAATGAATGAAGCATTTTTTCTTGGGTAATTTTTCTGCATTGCTGTACATCTATGTTACTTTGCTTACGTAAAGGTCAACAGCAAATCGATGAATCAACTTTGCTGTCTTTGAGCTGTTGTGACTAACGTACTTGGTTACCAATCATTGAATATCTTTAGAGTTTGGACTCATAACGTAAATGCGAAACCGAGAAGATATAGCATGAAAGAAATGTCATATAAGAGAAAAAATAAAGTTCCGGCACAACAAAAGTATTTTTTACAAAGCACTAGAACTCAAATAGAACTGAGCGAAAAAACTAACGAGGTAAGTAAGAGCAAAGTAGAATATAAATACGAAGTTGATTGTTGTTTAGAGGAGAACTCAAAATAGAAAGTATAATTAAAAAATATAATATAATCATATAGATTGAAGAACGAAAATCGGTAGCAAATAGACTACACATTGAAACACTTGATCCAGTAATTAACTTTCTTTCTACTGACCTTTGTGTAACTTGCTCTTTAAACAATTTACATAGAGCTTCGATCAATAAACGATGACTAAGCTGTTAATATGCAAACGAAGAAGCCAGTTAACAGGCGGTACTTGCTTTCGGAAACAAGCCTTAAATGGGATATATAATAACATTAACATGTAACTAAATAAAAGTTAGGATTATTTCCAAACGTGACAGAAGAGACGTTATCAGACCATAAGTATATTGTTCATTTCGTCTTACGACAAATGGTTTGACTGATTTGGAGTAATTTATAGCATAGAGTACTCCAAAAGCTGCTTGAAAGGATGAACTGCGATTATAGCAAAGTTGCCTTTGAACATACAAGTCAGAACATCACTGAGTTCTGTTGCAAAGTGTATATATCTGTTGTACGCTTAGAATTCTAAAATGTTTCATTTTGCTACCAGTGTTTATATGGAGTCAGAAAAGAACCTTCTATATTACGAGAATCCTAACTTCAATGTTACTAAAAATAGTTACATCTGTAACCATCTTTTTCAAATACACGTAATACTAGTATATATTAATATTACCTTATTGTAATCAAATACCTTCAAAAGGCATAGAAAAACCAAATATTTAATGGAGAGGCTGTAGACAAGTAAGAATAGCTAACTGTAGACTGGGTACGGTGAAACTGCATTCATTGTGAACATGGCAACAAATTATGCCTTTAGCCTATTGTAACTTTCTTCAATACTCAAGCTATATGCTACTACTATTTGTGTAGATATCAACAACATTTTTCTTACCATATTGTTGGTTGTGGTTGGTAGTAACAGATATACCGCACGCTCAAATATGAAGAACATTGTGTTCTGAACCTCAATTGCAGAATTGAGACTAGTTCACAGTAAGAGACAAGTATAGAAAGCATGTAGTGAGACTACACTACAAGGACACCTTTAAAGGTATTCAAGCTCAATTAAGCATAGAGAGAGAAACGAACCTCTCAAATGATATCAAACTAGAAGATACAACCATATAAGAGCACTTCGATGGTATTGGTGGTTTATCATCCTAAAATGTAGGTTTTTGCAGTTTTATTATTTGTGTAATCATATCGCATGTTGAAACGATACCAAAAGGGCCAAGCACATTTGCTTCATTTTTGAATTTTTTTCATTAGTGTTGAATAGAACGGATATTAGGAAAATTATTTTTCGTTTACCAAAACCTTAAAAATCATTTTAAGTGTTGTATTTACTCAGTAAAGAAATAACTTTCAAGGGTGACAGCTTTTATTTCGTCGTTGGAAACTTGCTTGTTCGTTTTGTTAAAATCAATCTAGTACATTAGCTAACATTTAACTGGTAATGAACGACTTGTACATTGGCCTTGAGAACCAAAATTTAGAATGCTATGTACTATAACATGACCTGATAACTGCATAAAAGTTGACACTGTTCCTGAGCGTCAACAACAAGACAGATCGTTAAGCTATAGGATAAATATTTCATTTGGTTTGACACCACATGCTTTGGTTGTTTTAAGGGTAATATCAGCAAAAGAAAACTTGAGTAGTTGGTTGCAAGAATGAAATGCGACTGTAGCAAATTAGCCTTGCAAACAGGCAAGTCATAACTCGATTGATTTCATTTATATTGCACATATATCTATGTGTGCGAAGAATTCAGAACATGTCATTTTGTTACAGTTTCAATATGGATTCAAAATGAACTATCTTCAATACCAATATTGAACCTTGAGTGTTAAAAAGATTACATCCATTAATCACCATGGTTAACCAAGACGCAAATTTGTATATTAATATTACGTTATTCTCTAACAATTTTGCAAATGACCTTGAAAAAAAATTGACAAAAAAAATACTGTAGGTCCAACGATATCTAACATCAGGTACTGTGTGGGGTTTAGTTAACTTGCCG